>CM076570.1:237727360-238269204 GCA_034641835.2 Pinus albicaulis
TAGATGCAGAATCTAGCTAATCTGCATCCAGAGAGGGCTCTCTCTTTATGATTTATCTTTGTTTTTTGAAAGGTTTTAGGCTAGTTATAGTTTCAAAGTTTGTTTTGGGAAAATGGTGGAATCCACAAACTAAGGGCAAGGTTGAGAGCTTTCAGTCCATTGGGCTATGGAGTCAAAGGATGGCTTTACTGGATTTCTATTCTAAGCACAAGATGGTATTACAAGGCAAGATAGCTAGACAGAGAACAATCCTTAAAATTTAAAGTGGATGGGATGATTCTTGAAGGGATGAAAGGCAGCTAAGAATCTTTCACCATGTTCAAAAGAGAGAAGTGAAATGACTACAAACAAAGAGCAATGAAGAATTCCGTGTTATAGTAATCAAATAATGTTTAAATTAGCAAAGCAGGAGCATTTAAGAATTCATGCTTATAGCTAATTTAGAAGAAAACATTAAGAACAATCACATTTGAAAACAGAGTACAATTAAGCAAATTCTGTTTCAATCCTTTATGTAAATTATTCAAAAATGGATATGATGGTATTATAAACTAATATAAAATTTCAGACAAAGGGTAGAAACACTTATTGAACTGTAGTCCAACACATGAATCCTGCAACAAGTCCAGTGCTTTAAATCGTCATCCAGTAAGCCACAAGTAAATTTCTCCAAAAGCTTTTATTCCGAAAATCTCAATGTTACAGTAGAGTAATAGAATCCACCCTCAACACTCTCTTTGAGGGTTTATTTATACACAAAATAATCCTAACAATCTTACACTATCTTAGCCAATAATCCAGGCTGACTTAAAGCATATTTACAAACAAACAAGAGACACATGGTCTCGTAAATAGAATAATGGGTAACGGCTGATGTGTTGTTCCTTTCTTCGTGGACGTGCTAGAGATAAGTGCTTAAAATAGGACTCTGTGCTGTCCCTTGCGTATTCCTTTGATTTGTTGAATACTCTTTCTTCTCACGGATACTCTTTAACCTTTCATCTGATACTCTTTCATCTGTCTTTCTGTTTTTACCATTTACTTGATAGTAAAGATAAAATCTCATCCTGAAAACAACTTTTACAGAACTTCCAGCATTTCCTTCCACCATTGATCCTCTGGTATCATAGTTCTTCTGAGTTTCCTTAAAGTTTCATCTGCTTCAGTAAGTTTATAAAAAGTGGGCTCGTTCGGAAATAGATACTTTATTTCATGCTCTAGATGAAATAGATTCCTCACTTTTTCATAAATACTTTTCCCAGTTGGTAATGCAGGTTCTGATGAGCTAGTAGCACCTATAGCTGTATTTTTAGCATGAGATTTTATTCTTTTCTCATAGGTTTCCAAGTCTACTATTTGATCCTCTGTGAGCATGGGACTTGGCAATTCACTGTCCAGCAAAGCTTGAAACTTCTCTCTGAAAACGTTGATATCAACCAAAAGGTCAGTACACTTTCTTTCTAGATTTTGCATGAAAGTCCTCTTGGTGAAAACTCTCTTTGCTTCCAAAACTGCACCTGTTCTGTCATCAATTCCTAACAATGCAAGCTGTTGTTTTGTTCTGGAATTCAAAAATTGAATGAGCTGCTGGGCCTGCTCCGGCTTACCTCTTAATTCATGTCTAGTTTTGTTTATTTCCTCTTGTGCTATCTTGACTAACTCATTTTGATCAAAAATAGCTTGAATGGATGGCCAAATACCTCTTATTAAGTCAATGATGTTGCACCAAAGAATATCATTTATTTCGTTCAGAGGCTTTTCCAGTGAAAGATCTTTTTGCAAAGCCTCAACCAATTTCTCCAATCTTTTTATTTCCCTGAGGTTGTCAGCTGCTGTCTTTTTGGATGTGTCATATTTTCCCTCCAATTTTGTTAATTGTAATTTTGTTTCTTGGAGTTCTGTGACCTTTAGCTGCAAACTCTCCATCTGTTTAATTAAATCCTCAGAATTCAAATTAGAAATGTTCACCTGAGATGGTTGTTCCTGCTGTCCTGTAGTTGTAGTACCTGTTGTTGAAGTCTGCTTGATAATTTTCTGTTCCTGCAATGCTTTTTCCAACTCCTTCTCTGTTTCATTTAGTCGCTCTGTCAAATTCAAGAGCAAATCCATCATTTCTTCTTGTGAATTTCCTTTTATAACTTCCTGTGTCTGAGGGTGCCTCGAGGCTGGTAGTTTCAGCTGTTTTCTGAGTGCAGCTATATCATCCTCTTTCTTTTTTACCAATGCCTCAATACCTTTAATGTCTTTGGGATTGTGACCCAAACCAATGATGATCTCTTCTAGCGACTTTATTCTATTTTCCTTGGCCTGTGAGGAGGCCCTCTCAATCTTCAATTGTGCAGTAGTATTATTCAAGGAATCTTGCAGCGTTAAAGCTGCCATAGCTTTGTTGGTGAGAGTAGAATAAACCATTTCCCCTGTTTGTCTATGAAGCTCTATCTGATCCAGGGGATGGATATCTTTTGCCAAAACTTCAAAATTTGTTCTGATGTAATCTGTTGCTGAAGTTGGCTTTGGCACCTTTGCTTTAAAGTGGCTCATTAGCATTTTACCTTGTGAAAGATCAAATGCAGACATCAGCCTTTGCTGATTATGAGGAGCCATCTTCATATACTGATCGTAGACCTTCATTTTCAATGGATCATTCTTTGTTTTGATATTAATGAAGGTTTTCTTAATGTCTCCAGTATCTGTCTTTGGCGGTCTGAAAGAAGATACTTCAGTGCTTAATTGCTTTTGTATCCCTTTCTGGCTTATGTTTGTTTCGCTTGCTGTACCTGTTTGCTGACTATCTTCCCTACCATTATCAAATACTTCATCTATAATTTCTACATCTGGAGGTGGATCAGACTTGTGTTTTTTAGCTTGATAAACTTGTGGGGCTCCTTTTGAAGGTGTGGTATCTAGAGCTAGCCTCTTTTTCCCTATTTCCACATTCAGTGGAGTTTGCATCTCTGGAACTTGGATTTGCTTTGCTGGCGTGGGAGAAGCCTGAGATGGTTCTGGTGCTTTGGAACTCTGTGGTTTTTCTGCCATGACCAGGGTTTCAATGACCTAAACTACAGGTTATTTCCCTTTACCCTTGGGTTCTGCTGCTACTGATGAACTATATTCCTGTAATGCTTGTTGTAGAGTGGATGCTGAAGACGTGCCAATGTAGGGTACCTGCATTTGATCATATGTTTCTAGGTCAAAATTCTTCTCAACATCTTTCATAAGTTTATTCAATTTGTCAGCTCCACTTTCCTCTTCAGCAAGTGTTCCTTTAACCCATTCATCTTGATTTGCATACTGTTCTATGTCAGGAATTCTGTGATGTACATAAGGAGATGACTTATTTTTTAACCTCTTTTCACAAATGAAACCAAAGGGGTCATAAGGGACCCAACGGAAAGATGTCTGGAATTTTCTCTCTAATAAAAGTTCTGCTTCTCTCTCAGCTTCCCTAGAATTGAAAATGAAAGGACCTAACTGGCTTTTGATCCTTAACTGTGCTTTCTTCTTTACATTGCAGAAATGGATCACATCTGAGTTATTCATTTGTCTAAAGTATTCCAAAGAAAAAATTCTCATTGGTACATATCTGGGTAACTTGAATGGACGTAATTCACATCCATAAATCCTGATGACTGTATGGTTTTGGTACAAGTGCCAATCTCCAATTTTATAACTCTTAGACAATTGCAAGGTCTTTCTAATTTCGGTACTAAGCCTGGGGGGAGAAACTCCTGTTAACAAAGTTGTAGCAGGATGTACAAACTGATCAATGAATTCTGAATAAGAGTAGGGAGAATCAGAGGACAAATGAATGATGGCGGACCAAAAAATAACAGACCTGGGATTACCTTTAGCATCAAGTTTCTGAACAGGGAAAGGGAATCTGTCTGAGTGATAGAAAATTATGAGATGATAGATAACTGAGGAGTACTTGAAAACCTTTTCATCATCTAGCCTTAAAAATTGATCATGGATTTTGTTGGCAATGAAGGAAGCGTAATCATACTTAATCTCAGGAGGCTGCCCAGGGGTAAAGATAGATAGCAAAGCCAGAGTTATCTCATCTACATACTCACTGGTATTGAATCCTAAGACAAAGGATATTACATTCACAATAAGCCTTCCCAATTGATTGAAAAAGCAAAAACCATAGGGGGGAGTCCCTTTTGGCTGATGCTCAGGTAACATGAAGTACTTACACATTGCTTTCAATTTCTCTGGAGTTAACAGTCTGGTTTTCTCAATTAGCCCTTCCATGGATAGAGGTGCTAATTCTTGTTCTGGCTCAAATTGTAACATAGCATTGATAGCTTGAGGTGTGATAGGGAACAGAACACTTTGATCAGGAGCTAATACAGCTCTTTGTGCAGGATCATAATTTGCATGACAATAATGAATGATTTCAGGGAAAACGTGGACTGTAGGAATAAAATACCTCGGGAGATTGGATTCCCACAACCCTATAAGATCTTGCCCCTTTAAGTGTTCGTCTCTGCAGCGACAGAAACTCAAACGGGGACTTTCATCAAAATGTAGGTCTTTAATTTGGAAATCTTCATCTATTAGAGGTAAATAGTCTAATTCCCGGTGAGGAGCATTCAATGGAGTGATATTTAAAGCTGTCGGGGCCTCCATTTTGGTTCTTGTGGATTCAAAATGGAGGTTTTCGTTTTTTTCTTGCAGACCGGGCGGGATATCTGACAAAAGAGGAAATTGGAACAATTCGCAGGTTTGGGAAGCAAATTCACAGGTTTTAAATCTTCAATGAGGACTCAGAGAGGATTTTTAACCACTTTTTCAGAGAAAAACAAAGGAAACTAAGCTTGACTTGCAGTCGGGGCGCGAAATGATAAATACCTGTTTTTAGATGGAAACTGGTTCTTTAACAGGTAATGAGCAATGGCGGGGACGTTCTTCAACATGGGCGCAGCGGAATTTCGGAGTAAATTGGTGTATTTGCAGTGAAATTTGAAAATTGCAGCGGGAGCTCTGTCGCTTTCAGAAACTAAAAACAACCGAAAAAACACGGAAAATGGCTTATTTACAAGTTAAAAGGGTTTTTGTTTTTTCCGAGGCGATGACGTCATGACGTACGGGGTGACGTAGGGAAGTGGGGCCGGCGGTATGCGGTAAGTGGTAAGCGGTGAGCCCGCACCACTTATGGACGAGGGCGGTAAAAGTTGCGAGGGCAGCGATTCCACAGGACGCTTGCCACGTGGAATGCTGACTTTTAAAAAACCGCCCATCCCCCGCTGGTTAACATGCTGGCAAGGGATGGGCAGCGGGATTAACGATCACCGTTGATCAACGAACGGACGATCCAACGGCTGAAAGGGAGGGGAACTTGTGCGATTTCAAAGGTGGGCCCGTCGGGGTTTAAAAAGGTTTTAATGCGAAATCTAATCACCCCGGGGAAAATTTAATAGGCGGAAATGGTTGTTAATTAGTCCAAATGACTAATTAACCCCAGGTATATAGTGAAATGGGTTGCGGCGGAGTTGGTTTAAGAGGAACGCCACGTGGATGGACCACGGTGGCGCAAGACTCCGATGAGTTTTTATCCGTGTTTTTGGTGTTAAACACACATATTGCATGTCTAACACTTTTTTATATATATTTTAATTATATGGTAAATTAATCAATATATAACTAATTCACCATAGGGCGGGGATTATTGGTATAACGATATATTTCACCAAAGGGTTTATAAAGCGGGGTTTTATTTTCAATGTGCGGGAATATATACTTTGGTAAAACATTATAATAAAGGGTTTTGGGGATATTTATTAGAAAAGGGAGTTATATACTTAGGGAAAGGGATTTCACTAGGGATTTAATATAGTAAAATCAAATGTTAATATGAAAAAGGACAAGGAAAATCAAAACATCTTTGTACATCTAAGAAAGTGATAACTTATGAAGTAAATTGCAACATTTTATCTTCAACACTTAAACTTAGAATAACAAGTTATTTTGAGGAATTTTATGGAATGTTGCATCAGTTTCCTAAATAAAATAGGATTTTACTTTGGAAAAAGTTAAAGATGGAAGATAACAATGATGGATTATTTCAAGTGCTTAGGTCTTTTTGATCATTAGGCCGAGGGTCCGGTCCCTCCAGAAGTCAAGGAAATGCCTTGAGCCCCTTTGATCTCCAATTACCTTAGTACTTTTTTGGGGGAAATTAGTAAAACTCTTGAGGGGGAAAATGATGAGGGAGGTTAATGAATTTGACTTTGCTTGCTGTAATTTTCCAGTGTATTTCTTGCTTTAGTACTTGTGATGAATGTAAAGGATCAACCAACATATAGCAGCACCATTCATCAGATAACACTTTGTAGCACCATCTACCTACCCTATCTACTTAACACTACCATTTTGTCTTCTTTATTAGGGTGCATTTAGACTTGCAAACCCTTTTCAATCTTTTCTTTTTTTACATGATAAATCTATCTATTTCTACCCTTATTACATCCAAGGGCTCAGATTAAACTGTTGAGCACTTTTTATTCACTCTACCTAGCTACTTATCTGCCAAGATTAAACTGTTTGGCTAGATATTTATTCTCTAATCTATAACATGAAATTGAAATATGACTAAGCCAAGTTTAAACAGTTTGACTTATTCATGAATTGTGGCAAAAGTTTCACAAGCTGCACACAATTGATTTATTACAACAAAGTAAAAATTAGTGGCATTTGGATTTGCACACTTTCCTTGGTCTATTTTTTGCTTGGGGTTCATTTTTTCTCTTTTTGACCATTTTTATTCTTTTTACCCTTTGATCTTTCTTTTAGGGTATACCCTCTTTACATTTTTTAAATTTTTTTGATTTTTTTGGTTTTTTAAGAATATGGAACACCTTTGCTCAAGTAAGAAGGTTTGAACATATTCCACACTTCCATCAAGACAATCATGAAAGATGAAACCTATTGATATAGGAGGCTAACACTGGCTCCACTTGGGGATGTCTTTTCCTTGTGGAAAGTCAAGAATAGCAGATCAGATGCCTCAAAATGTCTTCAAACTAAAAGTATGAAATCTTCCTCCTTCTGGTAGCTTTATTTTACATATGATAGTGAAGCTTCTGGAACTTAGGGCCTTCACTTCGGGCTTCAATTCCAAGAAGTCACCATCCAATCCAAACTGCATTAACAAAAATAAAACAAGCAAACAATATATTATGTACAAGTTAGAAACATTTAAACATTCTAGTAAATTGGATCAAAATAATGCTTAAGCATTCGACCATTGACTGGTCCTTCTTCAAATTCTGAATTGTCCAAGTCCTTCAAAAAGTAAGTGTTGTTTCCCTGCAAGGCGTGAATGATATAAGGCCCTTTCCACAAGAAATCAAACTTCCCATGTTTTCCTTTTTCTTCTCTTCTAGAATCCCATCTTAGGACCTTGTCCCCTAACTGAAAATCCTCTGCTTTAGTCCTTTTATCAAACATTTTCTTTAGCTTTTCCCGTAAGACTTGTGATCTTTGGTATACCTCTTCTCTGGTTTGTTGCAGGTGGATTGTTTGATTAATTCTTCTTTGAATGTCATTTGGCTCCACTTGAGCCTCCTGAAGTAATTTCATGACAGGGATTCCTAAAGATGATGGGAATCTTGCTTCCAGACCATAAACTAACTCATATGGACTAGTCCCAATGGATTTCTTGGTTGTGAGTTTGTCTGCCCATAATGCATAGGTCAGTTTCTTATGCCAGTTCTTTTTATTTTCCTCCAACAATTTCTTAATGATATTGATCAAACTCTTATTGGAGGATTCTGCTAGTCCATTACCCTGGGGGTAATAGGCTGTTGAATGGCCTAAAGTAATATGATATTTATGGCAGAAACTAATCATTTTCTTTGATTTAAATGCAGCAGCATTGTCTGTTATAATCTTTTCTCGACATCCAAATCTTGAAAGTATGTTGGTTTCAAGAAACCCTATGATTACAGAATCATTGGACTGTCTACATGGGATGGCTTCAATCCATTTGGTGAAATAGTCTGTAGCATTTAAAATCCATCTATGTTGCCCTGAAGAAGGGGGGTGAATTTCTCCAATAAAATCTAATCCCCATTGTTGAAAGGGTCTTTCTGTGGAAACTGGTTTTAAAGGCAGAGGTAACAACTTTCTTTTACCCTCAAATATCTGACATTTGTGACAACTTGTTACGAATTTCTTTACATCAGAAAATAATGTTGGCCAGTAAAAGCCAGCCCTTAAGATCTTGTCTGCAGTAGATTTCCAGTAGAGATGTCCTCCACAATCCCCTGCATGAAATTCATTAAGCACTTTATCAGCTTCATCTTTTAAGAGACAATTCAACAAAATTCCTTCATGATTTTTCCAAAATAAAGTGCTATCTAAAATATAATATTTCAAAGATGTCATTTTTAAAAATCTTTTCTTGGTTCTGGACAACCCTGGAGGAGATTGCAGGTTTAATAAAACATGAATTATATCAGTATACCAGGGTGAATCTAAGAAAGCTTGACTGATCTGAGGAGTCGCCATCTCCTGCTCGTTATCTAGTTCATTGATATCTAAGGCTTGGCAATTGGTTTCTGTCATAAGTTGTGCTAAACCTTGGCCTTTTATCAGTTTGGTTGGTTTAATCTCAATATCATATTCCAAAATGGTAGCTATCCACTTACCTCGTTTACCTTCAATGCCATCTTGAGTCAAAATATCTTTAACTACTGCATTAGGCACATATGCTATCACATGAGAATATAATATGTAAACTCTGAAATCTTTGATTGCTTTTACCAATGCAAAAGCCCGTTTTTCCATAATATTGTACTTTAGAGGTGCATCCCTCAGTGCTTTACTAAAAAATGCTATTGGCTTTTCACACCCTTGGTCATCTTTTTGAAGTAAAACAACTGCAACAGTATGTTCAGAAGCAAATGAAAAAATAATAAAGTCTCTATCAAATTTAGGACTGGTCAGAACTGGTGTCCTTGTTAAAGCCATTTTAATTTCCTCGAATGATTGTTTGGCTTCTACAGTCCAGTTAATGCTTGAATCTTTCCTCAACATGTTAGTCAGTAATCTAAGTAACTCTGCTAGACTAGAAATAAATCTTCTCAAGAAGTTGATTTTTCCTATAAATGCTTGCAATTCTTTTATGTTTCTGGGGTGGGGTATTTTCAAAATTGCTTGAATTCTTTCTGGATCAATCCTAATGCCATCTTTAGAAATGATATGCCCTAAAAGTTTTCCTTCCTCCAAACCAAACAATGACTTTTTAGGGTTTAAATAAATTCCATATTTTCTGCACTTTATAAATACTCGCCTTAGGTGATCTAAATGTTCTTGATCTGTTTTAGAGAAAACAGTCAAATCATCTAAGTAAATGACCAGAAAATTATGTATCTCTTTAGCAAAAGCAATGTCCATTGCTCTTTGAAATGTAGCTCCTGCATTCTTGAGCCCAAATGGCATTTTGACATATTTAAACGTACCCCATGGTGTGGTAAATGTTGTTTTATCCTGATCATCAAGATGAACCAGAATCTGGTTGTACCCTGAAAATCCATCCAGTAGTGAAATTCTCGAAGATCCTACTACCCTTTGCAGAATGTGGTCCATTTTCGGCAGAGGATAGTTGTCTTTTAAAGAAACTTTATTCAAATTCCTTAAATCGACACACAGTCTGATTTCTCCTGTCTTTTTTCTTGTTGGTACCAGGTTAGAGACCCATTCTGAAAATCTAATAGGAGCTATAATCCCTGCTTCAAACATTCTTTTGATTTCTTTTTCAATTGAGGGTAATAAAACAGGATTAATTCTCCTAAGCTTTTGTTTGAAAGGTTTCTGGTCTGGTTTCAAAGGTATAGTATGTTGAATGATGGATGTATCATAAGATTTGAGGTCTTCATAACTCCAGGCAAAAACATCCTGGAATTCTTTTAATAATTCAACATATTTCACCTTTTGTTCTTTTGGGAGAGATTTGGACAACTTAACAATTTTAGGACGTTCTGGTGTTCCTAAGTTGCATTCTTCCATATCAGCCTTAACATGTTCCATTTTAGGTCTGAATGGAATATCATTTGAGTCGAATAGATCTTCCAAAGGTGTTAATCCTTTGGGTAATTGATTATCTTTTAAATTGATGATTTCTGTTTCATCTATGATCTCATCAAATTCCATTTGTTTCAAATTTTGCATGTCTTTTTCAGTGAATGTGGTTGGATGCAGCATATGAATTGCATTTCCTCTTGAAATTTCTATTTTTTGTTCTTTTTCTTGATCCAATTCATCAACAGTTATGTCTTCATCTATATTACAGTTAGAAAACTCATTCTGAAGTGTCAAAAAATTATTGATTTGATTGTTATTCACAAATACTTGCCAATTCAAAAGATTATCTGGTATTGCAGGCCTGTGCCTTATCTCAGCTGAAAACTGATGATTAGGATCAAAAGGAAACTTGCATGTACTAGCAAACATTGCTAAACTGTGAGCATGCAAGTTTTGTTTCCTGGGAATTTTGGCAAGTTGGGCTTGTAGAAATGTGTTGAGAATCTCTACAACTGTCTCTCGGTATTGTTTCAGTCTCATGTCCTTTGTTGTACATTCTCCTTTAATCTGTTGGATGATTAATTCAGAGTCGCCTATGATTGATACCCTAATGCCTCCTAACTTCTTGACATGTTTAAGCCCCAATAAAAGAGCTTCATACTCTGCCATGTTGTTAGTGCATTTGAAATTTAACCTATAAGCATGACCCTCTGCATGATTGTTCTCCACATTGTGTAACCAAATCCCGGCTCCTGCCCCTAGTCTGTTTACTGAGCCATCAAACTCTAAATGCCATAGAATTTCATGTTCATAATCTTCATCAATTGTTTTAACGTATTTTCTGACAGGAGCTAGTTGTTTAGTTTTTTCAGGTATTTCTTGGTCATCTGGTGTTTCTTTGTTTTCAGATATTTCATCAATTTTAACAGTGGTTTTGTTTATGATTTCCATTTTAGGAGCTTCTATTTCAGTAGGAAGATCTGTTTCAGCATTGTATAAAATGAAAGAATCCATGTCAGAATGTACAGAATAAACAGGGAAGTTTTCAGGCTTCTCATGGCTACTCACTAAGTACTTCATCAAAGTTTCTCTATATAATCTTTTAGGCTGACCAAATACTGAAATAGTTGCGTAAGACATGTCTAATTGAATAGATCCTCCAAGTTTAGCACCCCAGGACCTAGACAATAACATACCATATTTAGGTGGAATATCAGCAACTACTATGTCCATTAAAACAGACTTAGCAGGGTATTGGACCAAAGTGACACACAGATCCTTAATTAAACCTAAACATTTTACCTGACTAGAATCAAATGAAAACAAATCTTTGTATGGTCTGGTAATATCTAGATTCAATCTTTCCATTACTGCTTTTGGCATCAAATTGTGAGATGCTCCAGAATCAAGCATTGCATTATGGAGTATCTTATCATGAACATTCAAGCTTACATAAAATGGAGGAGTTCCTCCACTTTCCGGTTTGCCATTAACCTCAGGGCCAAAAAGAAGTTTGGGTTGATCATCCAGAATGTTTACCGAATCATCCAATCCAGTAATGTTAATGTTTAGGGACTTGGTAATCTGACTCCTATAGACATCATGTTTAGCCAATTCTGATAAAGGAACAGCTATCTTGAGTTTGCCTATTTCAGCCTCTAGATTAAAGGGTTTTTCTGTTTGAGTTTTAGTGTTTTGCACAGTTGGGTTTTCTCTGTTTATTGGGTCTTCAATATTTTTCTCTTTTTCATGAATGAAGTTTTGTTTTGAAGATGTTTCAGGACTAACTTCTACTGTTTCTTCTACAGTTCCTACATGAGGAGATGTATTGGATTGTTGTTTGTTGATTGGTTGGTTGTCAGAGACATCTTCAATTATTGGATTTGAAAAACTGGGAATTATCCTAGGAAAAATTTGTATTTGGGGAATGTTTTGTACAAGGGGAATATTTTGTACAGGGGGAATGTTTTGTTTACCTTTGACATTTTGTTTTGTGGTTTTCTGTTTATTTTTCTCTGGTACATCTATCCGTCTACTTCTCAAGTTGTACTGTTTATGAACCTCGTAGATTGCCGTGTCATAGCCTTCTTTGAAATCAAAAGTCTCACCTGAACGAGTTTGGAATGTTTCAAGGATATGATTCTCTTGATCATCCTGGGATAGGAAGACTTCTGGTTCATCTTTGTCCTCATTGACATTGTTTATTTCTACATCTTCTGTAGGTTCTTCTGAGGTTGAACCTTCAATAAAGTTTTCTTGGAAAGGTGTTCTAATGTTTTGATCAGGGACATTCTTTCCAATATTTTGGTTCAGATTCCTCCTAAAGTTTGGGTTTCTTGCAACATTCTGGTTATCAGTAGAAGACTTTCTTTCAATAGTTTCTACTCTGTCACCTAATCTTTCCATACCTTTAATGATTACATCCAGCCTCTTTTCAAAAGCTGAAGGTTCTTCATTCATAGGCATTCTTCTCTCTGCCCTAGCTCTGGCTCGTTTTTCTATCAGATTTGCTTCTACGCTCACCACTATGCTTTGCATTTCCTCTAGTGTTTGTGGAGCTCTTTCCCTAAGAGAATAAGCTATATCGGAATCAAAACCATCTGGAAATTTGACCAACACGTTATTAGGTGGGGGCCTTAGGTTTAAAGGAACTGCATTATATGATTCATTGAATCTTATGATGTAATCTTGTACGGTCTCATTTGGTCTTCTTCTTAATTTTTCGAATTCTGAAAGGATCTGGAGAGGATCCTTCTTTTTCTCCCATCTGTTCAAAAATGCCCTATACAAAGCTTCTAGATCAGCAATACTGTTAGGGGTGAGAGCCCTAAACCAAGTTCTAACTTCTCCAGTAAGACTCTGTACAAAAATTCTCATCCGGATATTATCAGTATTAATCTCATAAAACTCAAAGTAATCTGTCATTCTTTTGGTGTGTTGTTGAGCTGTGTAGGTACCTGATCCGTCAAAAGGTGTGATCTTACTTTGGTAGTCTTGTGGTAAAGCTGGAGGGTTGGCTGGTAACTGTAAAGGGGCATATCGATTAGCCATTGGAAGATAAAGTGGAGTGGCAGGAGTAGCCGGTCTAGTAGGAGGAGAAGGTGGTCTTACGGGAGGAGATGGAGGTCTAACAGGAGGAGATGGAGGTCTAACAGGTGTTTGAAAAGTGGCTGAGCTCGGAGATGCTTCAGTTATCACAGAAATGTTTGAGCTTTCTTCAAAGGCTTGCTCAGACTGAATGGAGTTATGCAATTCTCTGTCAAGATGATGTGAAACAAATCTGTATTGCAAATCTTCAAAGAACAAAGGATCTGGAATTAACCTAGATAATTCAGTCTCAGAAAAATTTACAAACAAAGATGTTTCAAATCTTGCATCAAAAGGAATGTCATCAATATAAATAATTTTCACAGGACAAGATGCAGATCTAGAGAGTGGTCTAGAACTACCCGTACTTTCCTGACTTCCTCTTTCAGAACTTTCTTGACTTCCTTGTCTTCTAAGAATCCTAGGGATCAGATTTGGATTTTCAAATATTGGTGGTGGATTGGGGTCAGGGTTTCACCTAGTATGTCGAATCCTTTCTGAAGCCAGTTTTCTTAGAATATGTGTTTTTGGATTTTGGGTTTTAATTGAAAAATAAATACAACTTCTACAAATTCTTCAAGAAATAATGATATGTGATTAAGATTTCCTCAAAGATCTGTTTAAACTAGAGGATCTGATTGAAAAACTTGAAACTAAGATTCAACATATAAGCTAAATCAGAGATAGACTGAAACAACATTTATTTACTTTTGCATTTGCAGAGCAAAAGCAATTTCAAAGGCTACCTGGCTGATCTTCAGACTCTGTCTATAGCTTATATTTGAACAAAACTAACAAGTAAAATTGATTCAGTCCCCAGTATGGTCGCCACTATGTTATCACTCAGGTTTTCCTAGAAGTTGTGTAAGAGGAAAGTATACCCGAGGTAACCACAAACCAACCTTTTAGATGCAGAATCTAGCCAATCTGCATCCAGAGAGGGCTCTCTCTTTATGATTTATCTTTGTTTTTGAAAAGTTTTAGGCTAGTTATAGTTTCAAAGTTTGTTTTGGGAAAATGGTGGAATCCACAAACTAAGGGCAAGGTTGAGAGCTTTCAGTCCATTGGGCTATGGAATCAAAGGATGGCTTTACTGGATTTCTATTCTAATCACAAGATGGTATTACAGGGCAAGATAGCTAGACAGAGAACAATCCTTAAAATTTAAAGTGGATGGGATGATATTGAAGGGATGAAAGGCAATTAAGAATCTTTCACCATGTTCAAAAGAAAGAAGTGAAATGACTACAAACAAAGAGCAATGAAGAATTCCGTGTTATAGTAATCAAACAATGTTTAAATTAGCAAAGCAGGAGCTTTTAAGAATTCATGCTTATAGCTAATTTAGAAGAAAACATTAAGAACAATCACATTTGAAAACAGAGTACAATTAAGCAAATTCTGTTTCAATCCTTTATGTAAATTATTCAGAAATGGATATGATGGTATTATAAACTAATATAAAATTTCAAACAAAGGGTAGAAACACTTATTGAACTGTAGTCCAACACATGAATCCCGCAACAAGTCCAGTGCTTCAAATCGTCATCCAGTAAGCCACAAGTAAATTTCTCCAAAAGCTTTTATTCCGAAAATCTCAGTGTTACAGCAGAGTAATAGAATCCACACTCAACACTCTCTTTGAGGGTTTATTTATACACAAAATAATCCTAACAATCTTACGCTATCCTAGCCAATAATCCAGGCTGACTTAAAGCATATTTACAAACAAACAAGAGACACATGGTCTCGTAAATAGAATAATGGGTAACGGCTTGATGTGTTGTTCCTTTCTTCATGGACATGCTAGAGATAAGTGCTTAAAATAGGGTTCTGTGCTGTCCTTTGCGTATTTCTTTGACTTGTTGAATACTCTTTCTTCTCACGGATACTCTTTAACCTTTCATCTGATACTCTTTCATCTGCTTTTCTGTTTTTACCATTTACTTGATAGTAAAGATAAAATCTCATCCTGAAAACAACTTTTACAAAACCTCCAGCATTTCCTTCCACCACCGATCATCTGGTATCATTGTCCTTCTGAGTTTCCTTAAAGTTTCATCTGCTTCAGTAAGTTTATAAAAAGTGGGCTCGTTCGGAAATAGATACTTTATTTCATGCTCTAGATGAAATAGATTCCTCACTTTTTCATAAATACTTTTCCCAGTTGGTAATGCAGGTTCTGATGAGCTAGTAGCACCTATAGCTGTATTTTTAGCATGAGCTTTTATTCTTTTCTCATAGGTTTCCAAGTCTACTATTTGATCCTCTGTGAGCATGGGACTTGGCAATTCACTGTCCAGCAAAGCTTGAAACTTCTCTCTGAAAACGTTGATATCAACCAAAATGTCAGTACACTTTCTTTCTAGATTTTGCATGAAAGTCCTCTTGGTGAAAACTCTCTTTGCTTCCAAAACTACACCTGTTCTGTAATCAATTCCTAACAATGCAAGCTGTTGTTTTGTTCTGGAATTCAAAAATTGAATGAGCTGCTGGGCCTGCTCCGGCTTACCTCTTAATTCATGTCTAGTTTTGTTTATTTCCTCTTGTGCTATCTTGACTAACTCATTTTGCTCAAAAATAGCTTGAATGGATGGCCAAATACCTCTTATTAAGTCAATGATGTTGCACCAAAGAATATCATTTATTTCGTTCAGAGGCTTTTCCAGTGAAAGATCTTTTTGCAAAGCCTCAACCAATTTCTCCAATCTTTTTATTTCCCTGAGGTTGTCAGCAGCTGTCTTTTTGGATGTGTCATATTTTCCCTCCAATTTTGTTAATTGTACTTTTGTTTCTTGGAGTTCTGTGACCTTTAGCTGCAAACTCTCCATCTGTTTAATTAAATCCTCAGAATTCAAATTAGAAATGTTTACCTGAGATGGTTGTTCCTGCTGTCCTGTAGTCGTAGTACCTGTTGTTGAAATCTGCTTGATAATTTCCTGTTCCTGCAATGCTTTTTCCAACTCCTTCTCTGTTTCATTTAGTCGCTCTGTCAAATTCAAGAGCAACTCCATCATTTCTTCTTGTGAATTTCCTTTTATAACTTCCTGTGTCTGAGGGTGCCTCGAGGCTGGTAGTTTCAGCTGTTTTCTGAGTGCAGCTATATCATCCTCTTTCTTTTTTACCAATGCCTCAATACCTTTAATGTATTTGGGATTGTGACCCAAACCAATGATGATCTCTTCTAGCGACTTTATTCTATTGTCCTTGGCCTGTGAGGAGGCCCTCTCAATCTTCAATTGTGCAGTAGTATTATTCAAGGAATCTTGCAGCGTTAAAGCTGCCATAGATTTGTTGGTGAGAGTAGAATAAACCATTTCCCCTGTTTGTCTATGAAGCTCTATCTGATCCAGGGGATGGATATCTTTTGCTAAAACTTCAAAATTTGTTCTGATGTAATCTGTTGCTGAAGTTGGCTTTGGCACCTTTTCTTTAAAGTGGCTCATTAGCATTTTACCTTGTGAAAGATCAAATGCAGACATCAGCCTTTGCTGATTATGAGGAGCCATCTTCATATACTGATCGTATACCTTCATTTTCAATGGATCATTCTTTGTTTTGATATTAATGAAGGTTTTCTTAATGTCTCCAATATCTGTCTTTGGCGGTCTGAAAGAAGATACTTCAGTGCTTAATTGCTTTTGTATCCCTTTCTGGCTTATGTTTGTTTCACTTGCTGTACCTGTTTGCTGACTATCTTCTCTACCATCATCAAATACTTCATCTATAATTTCTACATATGGAGGTGGATCAGACTTGTGTTTTTTAGCTTGAAAAACTTGTGGGGCTCCTTTTGAAGGGGTGGTATCCGGAGCTAGCCTCTTTTTCCCTATTTCCACATTCAGTGGAGTTTGCATCTCTGGAACTTGGATTTTCTTTGATGGTGTGTGAGAAGCCTGAGATTGTTCTGGTGCTTTGGAACTCTGTGATTTTTCTGCCATGACCAGGGTTTCAATGACCTGAACTATAGGTTCTTTTCCTTTACCCTTGGGTTCTGCTGCTACTGATGGACTATCTTCCTATAGAGCTTGTTGTAGAGTGGCTGCTGAAGATGTGCCAATGTAGGGTACCTGCATTTGATCATATGTTTCTAGGTCAAATTTCTTCTCAACATCTTTCATAAGTTTATTCAATTTGTCAGCTCCACTTCCCTCTTCAACAAGTGTTCCTTTAACCCATTCATCTTGATTTGCATACTATTCTATGTCAGGAATTCTGTGATGTACATAAGGAGATGACTTATTTTTTAACCTTCTTTCACAAATGAAACCAAAGGGGTCATATGGGACCCAACGGAAAGATGTCTGGAATTTTCTCTCTAATACAAGTTCTGCTTCTCTCTCAGCTTCTCTAGAATTGCAAATGAAAGGACCTAACTGGATTTTGATCCTTAACTGTGCTTTCTTCTTTACATTGCAGAAATGGATTACATCTGAGTTATTCATCTGTCTAAAGTATTCCAAAGCAAAAATTCTCATTGGTACATATCTGGGTAACTTGAATGGATATAATTCACATCCATAAATCCCGATGACTGTATGGTTTTGGTATAAGTACCAATCCCCAACTTTATAACTCTTTGACAATTGCAAGGTCTTTCTAATTTCGGTACTAAGCCTGGGGGGAGAAACTCCTGTTAACAAAGTTGTAGCAGGATGTACAAACTGATCAATGAATTCTGAATAAGAGTAGGGAGAATCAGAGGACAAATGAATGATGGGGGACCAAAAAATAACAGACCTGGGATTACCTTTAGCATCAAGTTTCTGAATAGGGAAAGGGAAACTGTCTGACTGATAAAAGATCATGAGATGATAGATGACTGAGGAGTACTTAAAAACCTTTTCAGTATCTAGCCTTAAAAATTGATCATGGATTTTGTTGGCAATGAAGGAAGCATAATCATACTTAATCTCAGGAGGCTGCCCAGGGGTAAAGATAGATAGCAAAGCCACAGTTATCTCATCTACATACTCACTGGTATTGAATCCTAAGACAAAGGATATTACATTCACAATAAGCCTTCCCAATTTATTGAAAAAGTAAAAACCATAGGGGGGAGTCCCTTTTGGCTGATGCTCAGGTAACATGAAATACTGACACATTGCTTTTAATTTTTCTGGGGTTAACTGTCTGGTTTTCTCAATCAACCCTTCCATGGACAAAGGTGCTAATTCTTGTTCTGGCTCAAAGTGTAACATAGCATTGATAGCCTGAGGTGTGATAGGGAACATAACACTTTGATCAGGAGCTAATACAGCTCTTTGTGCGGGATCATAATTTGCATGACAGTAATGAATGATTTCAGGGAAAATGTGGACTGTAGGAATAAAATACCTTGGAAGATTGGATTCCCACAACCCTATAAGATCTTGCCCCTTCGAGTGTTCGTCTCTGCAGCGACAGAAACTCAAACGGGGACTTTCATCAAAATGCAGGTCTTTAATTTGGAAATCTTCATCTATTAGAGGTAAATAGTCTAATTCCCGGTGAGGAGCATTCAATGGAGTGATATTTAAAGCTGTCGGGGCCTCCATTTTGGTTCTTGTGGATTCAAAATGGAGGTTTTCGTTTTTTCTTGTAGACCGGGAGGGATATCTGACAAAAGAGGAAATTGGAACAATTCGTAGGTTTTGGAAGCAAATTCACAGGTTTTAAATCTTCAATGAGGACTCAGAGAGGATTTTTAACCATTTTTTCAGAGAAAAAACAAAGGAAACTAAGCTTGACTTGCAGTCGGGGCGCGAGATGATAAATACCTGTTTTTAGATGGAACTGGTTCTTTAACAGGTAATGAGCAAGGGCGGGGACGTTCTTCAACACGGGCGCAGCGGAATTTCGGAGTAAATTGGTGTATTTGCAGTGAAATTTGAAAATTGCAGCGGGAGCTCTGTCGCTTTCAGAAACTAAAAACAACCGAAAAAACACGAAAAATGGCTTATTTACAAGTCAAAAGGGTTTTTGTTTTTTTCGAGGTGATGACGTCATTGACGTACGGGGTGACGTAGGGAAGTGGGGCCGGCGGTATGCGGTAAGTGGTAAGCGGTGAGCCCGCGCCGCTTATGGACGAGGGCGGTAAAAGTCGCGGGGGGAGCGATTCCATAGTTTTAACGCCACGTGGAATGCTGACTTTTCAAAAACCGCCCATCCCCCGCTGGTTAACATGCTGGCAAGGGATGGGCAGCGGGATTAACGATCACCGTTGATCAACGAACGGACGATCCAACGGCTGTAAGGGAGGGGAACTTGTGAGATTTCAAAGGTGGGCCCGTCGGGGTTTAAAAAGGTTTTAATGCGAAATCTAATCACCCCGGGGAAAAGTTAATAGGCGGAAATGGTTGTTAATTAGTCCAAATGACTAATTAACCCCAGGTATATAATGAAATGGGTGCGACGGAGTTGGTTTAAGAGGAACGCCACGTGGACGGACCACGGTGGCGCAAGACTCCGATGAGTTTTTATCCGTGTTTTTGGTATTAAACATACTTGTCGTATGTCTAAAGTTTTTTGTATATATTTTTATTATATGATGAATGAATTAATATAATTAATTCATCATAGGGGCGGAATTTATATATAAGGCTATAATTTTAACCAAAGGGCTTATAAAGCGGGGCGTTTATTTTAAATGTGCGGGAATATATACTTTGGTAAAACATTATAATAAAGGGTTTTGGGGATATTTATTAGAAAAGGGAGTTATATACTTAGGAAAAGGGATTTTACTAGGGATTTAATATAGTAAAATCAAATGTTAATATGAAAAAGGACAAGGAAAATCAAAACATCTTTGTACATCTAAGAAAGTGATAACTTATGAAGTAAATTGCAACATTTTATCTTCAACACTTAAACTTAGAATAACAAGTTATTTTGAGGAATTTTATGGAATGTTGCCTCAGTTTCCTAAGTAAAATAGGATTTTACTTTGGAAAAAGTTAAAGATGGAAGATAACAATGATGGATTATTTCAAGTGCTTAGGTCTTTTTGATCATTAGGCCGAGGGTCCGGTCCCTCCAGAAGTCAAGGCAATGCCTTGAGCCCCTTTGATCTCCAATTACCTTAGTACTTTTGGGGAAATTAGTAAAACTCTTGAGGGGGAAAAATGATGGGGGAGGTTAATGAATTTGACTTTACTTGCTGTGATTTTCCAGTGTATTTTCTGCTTCAGTACTTTTGATGAAAGTAAATGATTTAACTAACATGTAGCAGCACCATTCATCAGATAACACTTTGCAGCACCATCTACCTACCCTATCTACTTAACACTACCATTTTGTCTTCTTTATTAGGGTGCATTTAGACTTGCAAACCCCGATCAATCTTTTCTTTTTACATGATGAATCTATCTATTTCTACCCTTATTACATCCAAGGGCTCAGATTAAACTGTTGAGCACCTTTTATTCACTCTACCTAGCTACTTATCTGCCAAGATTAAACTTTTTGGCTAGATATTTATTCTCTAATCTATAACATGAAATTGAAATATGACTAAGCCAAGTTTAAACAGTTTGACTTATTCATGAATTGTGGCAAAAGTTTCACAAGCTGCACACAATTGATTTATTAAAACAGAGTAAAAATTAGTGGCATTTGGATTTGCACACTTTCCTTGGTCGATTTTTTGCTTGGGGTTCATTTCTTTCTCTTTTTTGACCATTTTATTCTTTTTACCCTTTGATCTTTCTTTTAGGGTATACCCTCTTTACATTTTTTAAATTTTTTGATTTTTTTGTTTTTTTAAGAATATGGAACACCTTTGCTCAAGTAAGAATGTTTGAACATATTCCACACTTCCATCAAGACAATCATGAAAGATGAAACCTATTGATATAGGAGGCTAACAGTCTTAAAAATTAATCGCCCATGAAATATTCCTGGTTAGAATTTTTGTCCTTAGTGTTTTATTTCAAGGTCGTTTCCGATGGAAACCTTTCCGGAGTTTTCTAATCAAGGAGTCCCGTCTGAAGGGAGTCCTAGTACTTTTCCTGCTTTTGGAAATGTTGGCGCTCCTTATATGGCAACATTGTCCCTTCCTGGGTTAACTGTTGGGTTGCCTGTTTGGTTGTTCCCAACCTCTATGGTCCCAAATGTCCCGACTACCGTACCATCCACTCCTCCACCTGAGCAACACCATGTTGATTCGAAGGTGGACCTCTCCCCTTCTTCGCCTGTTTCTTCGTCCTCATCTTCTACTTCTCCTGGTGAAAGTTTGGATTCTAGTATCCAGGTGGCTAAGAAGAAGAAGAAGAAGAATAAGAAGAAGAAGTCAGATAAGCGAGAGGCTAAGTCTGCAACTATTACTTCTAAAACACCTACTCTCGATGAACCTCCCAACCCTCTGTGGAAAGTTAAGTTTCCTTGCATGTTGTGCCAGGGAAACCATCTTCTTCGAGATTTCCCTGGCATTCCCAAGGTGCTCGAAGTATGGTCCAACGGTCGTCCGTCATTGCCTTTGGCTTACAGGAGTCAGGTTGGGGGCAAGTCTTCAGCTAGTGATGGTAAAGCTCCTAAGATTCATAGTAAGCTCACAAATCCTTGTAAGTTGTGTGAAGGGTATCATGCCATTCACCTTTGTCCGTATATGGATGAAGCCAAGAGAGTTTTGGAAAACTCGACTATTTATGCACCGTGCCTTCCAGCTGGTTACAAACAACTTTCTTTGAGTCCTTCACCAGTTGATTCAATGGTCGGTCAAGAGTCATCCTTGCTTGATCTCGCTCCTGTCCCTATATCCCAAGAAGCTACTCCTCCGCCTCCCATGATGGAGGTCCCAGAGGATACTCCTTCTTCCTCCATGATGGAGGTGATAGAGGATGCTCCTTCTTCTCCCGTAAAACCAGGGGAAGACCATCTCAGTTCGATGGTAGCCCCTCCAAGTAGTTTGTTCGCTTCCTTCGATTGGGGTCGATTTGCAGGTTATTGCCTTCCTTCTTATGTACCCTTTGAGATCACGGTACATGCCTCCCATCTGGTTGTACCCAGCACCATTATAGATGAAGGCACATCTGTTAGTATTTTATCCTCAACTACTTGGAAAGCTTTCGGTTCGCTGCCGCTTGTGCCTGTTACGTAGAATATGTTGGCGTTTAACAGAAGAACTAGTCAACCGTTAGGGATCCTTGCCATGTTGCTTGTTACTTTGGGAGGGAAAACTGTCCATATGGACGTGATGGTTGGTCCTGGCCCCTTGGACTTTAATTTACTCTTGGGACGCGATTATACTTATGCCATGGGAGCGCTTGTCTCCTCCCTCTTTCATGTGATGTGTTTTCCGCACCAAGGTCGGATCATGACCATTGATCAGCTTGCGTTCTTTGGTCTGAATATGGCAGCTAGTCTACCATCATCCCTACCGGATCTTTATCTGCCAGTTGTGTCATCCCTGCCTCATGTCAATTATGTGGCTACCTGTCCTGTGCCCGTATTCAGTGATAGTGTCGTTGTACATCGTGTGCTGGGGGCATTGGGTCCAGACTTACAAGATGTTTTCCTTCCATCGAAAGGGCAACCCTTGGAAGCTATGAATTATTATTCATTATGATAAGGTCTCTTGGAGTATGGTTCATTTGCTTGTGTCAAGCTCCTTAAACCATGAAACAAGGTCGTCAGAGCAGAGTTCGTTTTCTTGTGTCAAGCTCCTTAAAAAATGAAACAAGGTCGTCAGAGCAGAGTTCATTTCCTTGTGTCAAGCTCCTTAAAAAATGATACAAGATCTTATGAGGATAGTTCTTTTAATGTGTCAACCTCGTTAAAACAATGAAACATGTCCTTTTTCAATTCGAGTCTTTGATTAGATCTCGTAAAATCCTAGTCGAGTCTTTCACTTGAACTCATAATTTGAACCTTCACTCCCTTTTACATATGGACTAAAGCTTGGGGGGCATGTACCTCGAATTGAGTCACCATGTTGGGGGCATGCTTATTTTTTCAAGCATAGTTTGTTTCCATTTCAAGCTTGTGTAAAAAAGAAACCGGTTTCAAGCATAGTTTATCTTTGTTTCAAGCTTGTGTAAAAATGAAACCAATTCCAAGCAAAGTTTCCCATGTTTTCAAGCTTGTGTAAAAATGAAACCATTCCCATTTTACCTCTTTTGATTGCCATTTTATTAGCCTATTTTGCCAGATGAACCTTGGTTTTCTCACTCCATCGTCACTATCTACTTAGCTGATCATATGCATTCACTTGGTTGTTTTACCCATTCCTGGGGAACCGCTGCGATGAGTGGTCTTGTTAGCCAGCCTCTTGAACTTTATTTGTTCTGAGTAGTTCCACCATCACCGGAACTAGTTGCTACCCTTTATACCTCTCGTTCCTCTAGGAGGAGTCACCTTTCAGCTCTTTTCTGACTCTCTAATACTGAAAATATTGCTGAGACACTTGTCGTTTTGAACTCGTTAAATTGGTTGCGAAATGATATCTACCCAGTATACGTTTACCCTTTTTTTGGGCTGGATAGATTATTTACGAAAAAGGAATACCCTAGCCTATCGCAACTAGGAGGTTCTCTCAGACACAGTTTTCTACCTTTTCGGATTTGAGGGACTATCTACGAAAAGGGACTGTTGGAGTTTTATTTTTTGCTGTCTTTTGAAAATCTCTAAACATGAAAAGACGCTGAGTTCTTCCTTTGTCAGACTCGTTAAAAACTGATGACATCGGACTCCATCGTAGTGACGTTACTCGAGTTCCTCCTTCCTAGGGCTCGTAAAATGTACTAGGTTGGATTTGTTCGAAGGAAAAACTTATATGACAAGCATATGCTATCCTCTTCAAGCTTGTGTAAAAATAAAGAGGTACTCACCAGAAATGGAGGGGGAAAGTGGAACCAGTATTATAGTCGTGTCAGCAATATGTCGCTCTTGAACACAGCACCTGTCTGCATTCGTGTCGAGTTGGGACCATCTCATCTCGTTATCTGCTTGCCTTCATGGGTTTGGGTAATCTCTTTTGACCACTCATCTTCTCTTTGCCACGTCACCATGACCTCAGATCCCTTGATGTCAAATACTGCCAAATCCAATGTCGTGCCGCTGATATGTTCAAGAGAATTTGACCTCTGCAGTTTTTAACCTCCCTCTGATTCTCTGTTGATCTTGATTCACAAACATCATGTTCCTCTGTCTCGTGTCGATAATGTGGGAAATATTATGGCCCACCTTCGATCAAGGTAACTTCCTGTCGACTTCAGCTCATTATCCAGGAAGCTAATCTAGAGACTCCCTTCAGGTACCTTGGAGCATGCATGCCTCAATGGTAGGTTCTTTGCATTCGACGCAAGGTTTTGATTATTGGCCTTCGATTGTATGATTCTACGGGTGTTTGATGCCAGATCACTGTTCACATTCCGTGGATTTTACCTCTTGTACCTTGAAAGCCATCATCATTATTGGTGGTTTCTCTCGTGTCTGTTAACGGTCTTCATTATTGGCTGGTAATCATACGATGTTTTTGCATGTTTGACTTCAGCTCACATATTCACATGCTCGAACTTGTACACTGTTCGGGTCGAGATGGAGCGCAAGACCCTGGATTTTTTCTAATAAACATCCAGGCTGCGGGTTATTTGTGGATTATTATGTTTTATTACATGACTCATTCGATTGGATGGTTGTGACCATACCTGAGTCTACTGGTCAATCCTTATTTACGGGATGGCTGCATCAATACCTTGGATCTCAGTTTTTTTACACTCTATTATGGATGGCTGCGCCCATACCACAGATCATGTATCAGAGATATCAGTTGTATTCGTATTCACAGGTTTTTTGACGGTAGTGTTTTCAGTTGGGCGTGTTCTCATAAATCATTTCACCCCTCCCTCTCTCTCGGACCTCATGCTTTAGGGGGCATCTCTTACATAGCATTTTGTCACCGTCCCTACAATACCTCATTCCGTACATTGGAGGACTATTCCCGTGACCTGTGAACAGTAAAATGTCCTGAAAACACCTTAGTGGCATCCTTCTGCATAAGGGAAAGAATATTCTTGAAGAACATTTCCTCTTGAAAACCCTAAAAATCCATGTTTTGGCATTGGCGCAGGTAGCCAGTTCATCCCTCGCGCCGATGGGGAAAAAGCACCATAGTGGGCGCGCCAGTTGGTGCTCTGTCCTGTGTCTTACTCGCGCCAAGCCTATTAAGGAATTTTTTTTAAAAATAAATGGCAAAAGTTTGATTCTAACAAACTCAAAATCAGTCATCAGAAAGAAGTTGGGTTGTTTGCCTCCGGATCTCCCTGATTAGGAAGTGGTTTTCCACCTCTCATGGAACCTTCCTAAGAGATAGGGCCCTATCCCATGATTATAGGGATCCCAACCTCCCTTCCTCCTCCTATAAAATCCTGCCCTCTCCATTGACAAGCTAGCTAAATGCTTGGAAGCTGAACATTGAGAAGTAAACTATAGTCAAGGAGAACCTCGTAAGGAAGAGAGTTTTGTCCAAATCCTCGACAGGCTTTGTTGAGACGCGCTCCGCTGCAAGCTCCGCTGAAGGAAGATCATAGCATCAGAGCACTTGGTTGTGATCTCCCTTTTTGTCATCTATAATATAAGCGACTCTAATTTTGGTTCCATTCGTGTGTCTACTCTTTTATGTAATGCAACGAATTATATATTCTCTGACTGATATGTAGTTACATGCTTTAAGTATTACGTTTTATGTCACCGTTTCTCTGCATGTGTACAAGTGTCCGGATGTGTCAAATAGAAGGATTGTGATCTGTCAGGCCAGGGACAAAGAGCACCGCTTCTTCCTCGACAACATCAGCATGGGATTTAAGGTAGGCTACTTATCGCAATCTTTGTCTTTCTTGTAACTAGGAACCAATGTACTTGCGTGATTCGATTTTTTCTAGACCCAATTTAGGGCTAGTGGGATCACCTCTGTCCGTAGAGGGGATTTACCTCCTCAACATCTGCAGAGGATAAATTCTGTGTACTACGACTAGCACCATCAGCATACCCCACGAATGGTTCCAAAGATTCATACATCTACGATGAAATGTAAAGCAGATTACTAACTTCAAGAAAACTATAAAAAAAAAACTAAGACATTAAATGCAAATCAACAAGATATATACAATATAATACAACAGTTTACTACGCTCATGTTTAAGCATATTAATGTTTGAGCTACAACCCATTTTGGGGCTTCGCCAATGGAATTCCGTCGTAATCTACCAACTCGTAGGCACCCTCAGCAAGAAATATTTTGACAATATAGGGGTGGCTCAAATTTCCCTGTACCTATTACATCAGCTTCTTGATCATAAAGAAGGACCAGGTCACCCTCCGAGAAGATGCGAGACTAGACATGCTTGTTGTATTATGCCTTTATACGTCTCTTATGCATTTCTTTGGTCAATGCAGCTTCACGACGCATTTCATCAATATGGATGAGGTTAAAAAGACACGTTTCTTCAGAAGAGGTGTCAGGTAACAAGTCAATTGTGAGTTTTAACGATGTTATTTCACATTGGATATGCAAGATAGCTTCCAGACCATACACCAATTGAAAGGGTGTAAATCCAGTTGCATTTCTCACCGAGGTTCGGTATGCCCACAAAGCTGAGTACAAGATTAAATGCTAGTTTCTTTTATGAACTCCTATCATTTGTTGAAGCATTCATTTAAGAATCTTGTTAATATCCTCAACTTGTCCATTTGATTGTGGATAATAAAGAGTAGAACTATCATGTGACAGTCATAACTTGGAAGTCAACTCATTCATCATGTGATTGTGAAAATTCTTACCATGATCTGTGACTACAGCCTGTGGAACACCAAACCATGAATTGAAATGATTAAAAAAGAACAATGTAGCTATTTTTCTTATGTTATTAAATGTATGCATCACTTCGGCCCACTTGGTAAAGTAGCCTACTACGACAATAATATAACCATGCCCCCTAGATGAACACGGGTTACAGGTCATGAATTTAATGCCCCATTTTGGTCCCACAGAGATAACATGATGCATTGGCACTGGCGCTTTGCGGATTTTATGATCAAATATCTGGCACGCATGAAAAATTCTGACCACGAGAATTCAGTTGCAAAATATGGTAGGCCAAAATTAACCACGCAGAGTATCCAAACAAATGTCCACCACAAGCCCCAACATGAAAATCATTTAAAACCTTTTCAGCCTCCTCATGAGTGAGACACCTCCTTAAAATCATGTCGACACCACAGCGATAAAGTGTATCGCTGACGATCAGATAATATTTGGCTTGGTATCGAATAAACCACTATTGAGAGAAAGAGGTACCAGGCCGAAAAGTTTGGGTTTGGAGATAAATGATAAAACCCCCATACCAAGGATTAGATAATCTGATCAGAAACAGAGACCCATCAGGAATTGATGGTTCCAATTTAGTAGCGGTACTATCAGAGGGAATGTCGTAGAGAATCTCAACCAAAATTAAAGACTTATTTGACTTGGAATTGATGAATTCCAAATCAAACTCCTGTAAAATGACAATACATTTTGAGAATTCCCCCCCCCCAACAATTGACGTGATAGAATGTAAGTCATGGGGTTGCAATTTGAAATGAAAATGGCCTTTCAGAATAGGATATAGTGGCGAAATATTTGGACAATTTGAACGGCTTCCAAGGCCAGCTTTTCGATGTACGAATACTTCACTTCCATATCATTGAGATTACAACTCAAATAATATATCAGATTTTCTATCCCATATTATTCTTGGAACAATACCATAGCAATGGTCGTTTCAGCTACAACGATATATAAGAAATAATCACTCTGATAATTGGGGGGAAACATTAATGATGCCCGAACAAGTGTATCCTTGACATCATCGAAAGAATCTTGCACAACCTTATCCCAATGGAAGGGAATCTCATTTTTCAAGAGACGAGTAAATCCTTTAGCCATTTCGGCATAGTTGGGTATGAACTTCCTTAGGAAGTTAGCCTTTCCTTGAAGTTTCTGTAACTGAATAAAATTTGATGGAACATGCAAACCAAGAATAGCCTGGACCTTCAGTGGGTCGATTCAAATTTCTTCTTTTGAGATGAAGAATCCAAGAAAACAACCAGAACCAACACAAAACACACATTTGTGTGGATTGAGGCATATTTTGTAGTGTCAGCAGCATAAAAATATGGCTCTCAAGTGCATCAGGTGATCAGTCCAGTTTCGTGAATGTGCGGGTAAATCATCTAGGTAGGGTTGAACAATGTGCTTGATGTGATTGAAAGCGTAAGCCATTGCTCTTTGAAATGTTACCATGAAGTTATTTAAAGAAAAAGGGAGTATCCGGTAAGTGAATGTGCCCTAGGGACAAATGAATACTCTCTTATATTGATCCTCTGGAAAGATATTGATTTGATTGTAGCTAGAAAATCCATCCATGAAAGAAAAGATTTCACATCCAACAAAATCGTCAATAATCTGGTCGATAAATGGAGAAGGATAGTTGTCTTTTGGACAAGAAATATTGACATGCCGATAATTGACATACACTCTGATTGTCCCTTGTTTCTTCATGAAAGGAATACTATTGGAAACCCAATCAGATAGCAGAATAGGGTAAATGAAACCAACACGCAAAAAATTTTCAACTTCTGCTTTAATGGCAACAACCTTCTTCGAATGAACATGATGAAGGCGTTGACATATCGGTTTGACATCAGGGTACATTTTAATGGTGTGTTCAATGATACTAGTGTCTATACCCGACATTTCCTCATAAGACCAGGCAAAGATATCTCGAAATTCACGAAAGAGAGAGTGATAAGTTTCGAGTTCAGATGGAGAACAAGAGACGCCAACATCAACGTTTTCTACCATGCCAGGTTTGGTTGAAATATCGATAGAAATGGTTTCTTCAATATTTGATAAATTTCGCTCAGATTCGATTGCATTAATGGGAAAATAATTCAAAAAGAATGTTTTGATTGATGAGTGATATAGTTCAATAAGATTTTCTTCTTCGTAATCTTGAATATGGGAATGATGACGATGATCTTCCCATGGTTCTCTTTCTGGAATCATGGATTCCACTATGTTCTCATCTGTCAAGCAAGTGGATGGAAAAGGATCAGATGGAGTACCAAAATCTAATGAACGATTGACCCAAACGATCGACGACGATGATTTTTGATTTTTTACCTAAGCCATATAGATTGATTGCTATGCTAGCTCAATTGGGATGAGTGACAGAAATTCATCCAACGTAACAACTTCAGAATCACCCGTATTCTTCCTTAAGCTAGATGGAATGGAATATATCATGTAGTAGGTCTCTATGCTTGCAATTTCTGCCGATGTCATAGACGGTGATAATGCAAAGGTTCCCATTAGGGAAGAATCCTTTAAGAGTCCTACACCAATGTTCTAAAGTGCTAGTTGGAGAGCGTGAATGAACGGAATTCTTCCAATTACCTGGGCAGTGGAGGAAAAGAAGGAGAGTTGATTGATGACTGTGATGACACCTTTATGACGAAAGGCAATCATTCTAAAATATGTAGAAACGATCGCAGTCATAGTATATACCCATGGCCTTCCGAGTAAGATGTTGTAATCGAGGGGTCCTTCAACAACCTCAACTTTAACAGTTACATTTTTTCCCCTAGTTCAACATGCAGGTTATTAATAATACCACAAGGCTTATAACTACAACCGTCAAAATATTTCAACGTCATTGGCGATTGAGACAAGCACGGTGAGCCAAGTGATTTCTAGAAATTTAGAGACATAATGCAAATATATGCTCCCTTATCAATAATAGTACAATGAAATAGGTGATTGAGAACATTTAATTGTATGGATAATGCCAAATCTGTTGGTAATTGTGGCACATAGCACGTATTATTAAAGACTATGAGATTTGAATAAGTCGGATCGATTCCACCAATTTTTGACAACAAAGCCTTCTTCTGGGAGGGACAATTTTGAAGCACCTCAAGCATCGACATAACTGAAGGGGATTGAGCCAAATATTAAACAATATTATAATTTTGAGCAACTCGGGCCCGAGGATTAAATGTTGATTTATGAATGACTCTCTTTGGTGGCTTTATTGTCAATTCATGAATAACAGTTGGCGGTATCAATTCCATAGATGGATTCGTGGTCGAGTAAGTAGGTTGATTAGTAGCCTAACTACTGTAATATTTATTTTGCATTGACACCAAAACATCAATTGTTGGATTTGCGACAGATAGCATAAGGACTTGGGAACTAGAATCTGGATTCGTGGCAACCAAATTTGTGTCTAGATTTGGAAATGGATTTGTCAACATAGCGGATGCATGCGAGGTCTTAATCAATTTTGAGACTTTGGCGCGGTGAGGACAGTCTCTAATAAATTTTTCCTCATTACAAATTATGTAAGGGTAATGAGGTTTCTGATTTCCAGACAATTGATCAGATGATCGATCTTGCAGGGCAGAAGCTTTCTTTTTCTTTGATTCCCCCATTTTCTTGCTTCCGGGTTGCTTTTCACTTTTTCCCTTATCAGATGACACAACATGGATTTTGGAAGAAGGTGCGGGATCAGGTGTAGTAGATTCACTACAAGGAAAAGACCCTCTAGCGGAGGTTATAAAGGAGGTTTTTAGTGTTATAAAATTGGCCAAAATTGTCAAAAAAACATATGCTACCACATCTGTTTCTGGTAACGGAGGTTTTGGTGGAGCTTTTAATGGAAATTCAATACAACTAAAAAAAATGGGCAGCCGGAGGTTATTACGGATGTTTTTTCATCGGTGCTCTTATCAGTTTTTAACGCACCGGTGCGTATCGGTAGACAGTGCACCGGGGCGGTCTAAGGAGAATGCACCAGGACATTAAGGAAAACAACAGCATGTTGGTGATACAACGCACGGGGCTGTTCCAATTGGTCTTGGGATTTAAGTGGTGCCCATAGGTCGTATAAGCGCACTGGTGCGCGTATCTTTATGAGGCACTGGTGCTCTATATCATAGAAATAAATTGAGATTTATAATTGGTATCGGTGCACATTGCATCTACAAATGCACCGGTGCTTATAGATACATAAACGCCCCAATGCGTAGTATCACATAAACGCAATGATATTTATAACTAGAATCAGTATTAGTGCGGTGCCCATAGAATCATAAACGCACTGGTGCGTATAGACACATAAACGCACCGGTTTTCATTTTGTTTTTTTTAGAAACATCCACCTGTGATAGTCCAATTATTGTGATTGTTTTAAATTCATTATTCATCGAAAGTTGACACATCTTATAAAAATATTCATATTAATTACATTTTTATTAATGCATTTGAATGTGTTGTTTGGATTAAATTGTTATATCATATCAGAATTATTGTGGTTTCTTTAAATTCATTATTCATCAAAAGTTGACACATATATATAATCTTATAACAATATTCATATGAATTAAATTTTTATTAGTGCATTTGAGAATGACAATGGAGAACGCAATAGCGATAATGGAGAACGCAATAGAATAAATTAAAACATATTTTATGATTATATATATATATATATATATATATATATATATATATATATATATATATATATATATATATATATATAAGACAGTCTTTATCATACAAAATGGGACAATTATTCGTATCCCTTTGTCAATCAATTGGGACACTATGTCTGTTGGAGAGGTAAATCCCCTCTGCGGACAAAGGCGATCCCTACTAGCCCAGATCGGGTCTAGCAACAATCAAGTCACGCTAAGACGCAGGTCTCTAGTTAAAAAATGACAAGAAATGATAAGTTGCCTACCTCAGGTCCTACGCGATGGTCGTCAAAAGAAGGATGATGCTTCCCGTCCTCCGCTTCGGCAGATCACGATCCTTCCACTTGGCGCATCCGAACACCTGCACATATGCGAAGAGACACGACGATATACAACATAGAATCTAAATCTTGTAACTAAACATTATTCAAAGAGGATGTAACTCATTGCATCAAAGATAAAGATACACGAGTGAAACCATAATCAAAGTCGCTTATCATTAATAAAACGAAGGAATGATACAACCTTAAGCTCTGATGTTGGATCTTCCTTTTTCATAAATAATCTATCCCAGCCTGAAAAAGGGGTAAACGTATACTGGGTAGATGTTGTTTCGTAGCCAATTTAATGAGATCAAAACAACAAGCGACTCGACAATATTTTCATGTTTAGAGATTCAGAAAAGAGCTGAAAGATGACTCCAAAAATGACTTTTTCGTGTTTTTACCGAGTCTGAAAAGGTATAAAATACAACTCACATCGTCATCCAAGCTGTGTGAAAATTTGTTGCTGCACATGAAAACGAGCGTAAAACCCATTTTTCGACAAAATATAATAAGATATTTGGAAAAATGACTTTCAAAACCTAAATTGACTTTGAAAAGTTATAAATATGCCAAAAATAGTAAAAACATATTCACTTTTACTTTTTACCTCTTGTGAGAGCAACAGTGAGCTTTTTTTGTGCAAACTTGTGGCGGCGATTGTGGTCAATCCAGTACGTCATTTCAGTTCTCATTTGTTCCAGGTAAGAGGTGCTCTTCATAGCTTTGTTTTAATTCATTTGTTAAAGATTTCCATTGTGTTTTTGGATCCTTGAGGGGACCTTTGCAAAATTAGGGCTTGGCCAATTGGCGCGAGTATTGGGCACGGACCCATGCCAATTGGCTCCTTTTTTCAAAGGGGTCGCGCCAGTTGGCGCGACTGTTAGCAAAACAGTTGCGCCAATGGCACAACTTAAATTTCCGCTTGAATTTAACAAAATGTGAACCAATCAGCTGAATTTCTGAGTGTTCCAGAGATCTAATGAGGTGTTTATGACCATGTTGGTGCAGATACACGACCACAATGGTAATCGAGTGGAAAGAAAGAAAGCATGGTGAAGAAGATGAAATGGCCATGGAGAATGAATCATGCATGAATGCTCTTCGAAACTGCGGTCTTAAAAATTTCTTCTTAACACCATGTTTGAGAGAAAAAATTGAGTTACTGCAGTATTTGATCAGCATTTGGGATGAGAATGAAGAAAAATTCAGGCTTCAAGACCCAGTGTTGGAACTTGAAGTATCCGATGTCTATTTCATAACTGGATTGTCCCGTAGAGGTCCAGTTCCAATCTTGACAAGGACTAGGCCATCTGGTGAGAAAATGGCAATGGTGATGGAAAGAGTGTGCCCAGGGGCACGGACAGCATCAGGCAGTGGGAAGGTTGATATCCACACAATCCCCGATCTGGCACTCCGAGTGTTTCTCCACACCATTTCGCGGGCTGCAGGGTCACAGGCACCGCATGAGGCAACTAAAGCACAACTCCTCTTAACATCTGAATGCATGAGCCCGACACTATTTGATTGGGCCAATGCCATAACAATGAACATCAAACGGAAGTTGATGAAGTGCAAGAAGGCCAAACTGAAACAGTTTGGGTACGGATCTATCCTGGTATCGTTCATCCTTGAACGACTACCAATTTTCTAGGGCCAGGGGGCGATAGTCGCCGAGCCATCATTGAGGGAGCCAAGGATGGCTCGATGGGCAGCACTCATGCCCAGATCAAGAGGGGGCCAACAAATTTCATGGAGGCCCGAGTTTTTTGCATGGCTACGGTGATAGCTGATCATCATTGAGGACTGGCCCTATGCCGGTACCGACTTCACGGGAGACCCATATCTTCCACTCCCGGAGGGGGATGACTGGGATGAGGAGCTGGGTAAGACTCTTTTTTATTTTATGTATTTATGATTTTTTTTTGATACATTCCTATTCTAACAAAAAATCCTATATGTGTGCAGACGTTGACCTAGAGAGGCCCGCCGGGATGTCACCCATCACACGAAGGACCCCTCTCGCACATGATCCTCAAGCTGAGGGCAGCGAAGGGAATGAGCTAGTGCAGAACTTGGAGGGTATCAAGCGGGGGATCCCAGATTACGCTCCGCTAGCAAATGTCCCAATGGCTTATCAAAGGCACACTGTGGGGGTGCCTAGTCACCTTCATCATTTACTGAGGCGACTGGTGCGGGCGGTGACATGCTACCACGAGCACCACACTGATTAGACATCTAGGGCTTTTCATTTGCACATTTTTTAGAGACATGTTGTCTCCGGCTATTATTAAAATAGACATGTATATTTTTTGATTTTATGTGATGTATACAAACTGAAAACATTCGACATATATATATATATATATATATATATATATATATATATATATATCTTTTTACATATGATGATGTTTTTACAAGTTGTGTAAATGTCTATCTAAAACCATATTAGCTACTGCATCCATTAACGCATTCATGTGTCTGGGTATGTGTTGATATGTAATATAATCAAAATTTCTTTCCAGTAAACAAATACATAGATACAGTCATAAAATGGATGGGTTTCTAACTGAATAATGATCATTAAGTTGTGACACTACAAGCTGTGAGTCCAGATATACAAGTAATGCAAGAATACCGAGGTTAACAACCTCGTTCAACAATTCCAAAATGACACTATACTTCGCGACATTATTTGTGGTAGGCCCTAGACAAACACCTTGTAAATTGACTAAATCACTAGCAGGATTGTAGATTACCCAGGCTGCCGAGGACAGGTTCCTGGTACTGCGGTAGGCACCATCCACAAAACTGACAAAAGGAGTAATAGACATCTGCACAATCAGGAAGACCCAATCAGCAGAAAGACGCTTACAAAGCACACCACACCACACATGCACAAAAAATGAAATCACTCACTTATGTACATACACACCACACAAGAATATCTCAAGCGTAGTACTTCTTGAGGTACAGCCCATTCCTAGGCTGCGCCAGAGGAATACCTTCATAGTCGATTAGCTCATAGGCCCCATTTTTTAATACTCGCTTAACTATATAGGGCCCATGCCACATGGGCTGGAATTTTCCCGCTCCAAGTTTATCATGTGCTTGGTCATATAGGAGGACGAGGTCCACTTCGATGAAAGAACGTGGAGAAACCGATTGATCGAAATGGGCTTTGACTCGATTTTTTTGTGCCTCAATAAGCAAGGCAGCCAAGCGACAGCTTTCATCTAATCGTTCCAAATACAAGAGACGTTCTTCCTCTGGAGAAGTGTTGGGCAGTAATTCCACAGCCAACTTCAGAGAAGGAATTTCACATTCAACCGGGAGAGTTGCTTCCAGACCATACACCAATTGGAAAGGTGTAAATCCGGTTGCGCTCTTTACTGACGTTCGATAAGCCCAGGGAGATGAGAACAATTGGAGATGCCAGTTTTATTTGTGGATACTAATCGTTCATTGAAGCATCGTGACCAATACCTTGTTCACGACCTCAACCTGGCCATTTTCCTGGGGGTAGTATGGCGTTGAGATATCATGGCGTAAGCCAAACTTTGATGTCATCTCGACCATCATGTAATCCCAAAAATGAGTGCCATGATCGGTGACAATGGCCTGAGGGACTCTGAAACGTGTAATCACATGGTTGAAAATGAATTGAGCGGTTTTCTTACCGTCGGCAGCTAATGTAGGCATCGCTTTGGCCCACTTAGTGAAGTAGTCCACGGCAACGATTATCTAAGCATGCCCCCCAGTTGAGTGAGGGTTACATGTCATAAAATATATGCCCCATTTAGCAAAAGGGCCTACGATAATGACAGGATGCAAGGGTAATGGTGGCGTGCACATATTTCGCTGAAAGACCTGGCATGCATGACATTTTCAAACTGCAACAATACAGTCTTTGAATATAGACAGCTAGAAGTAACCCGCACGCAAAATCTTCTGGGCGGTGGCATATCTGGACATGTGACTGCCACAGGTGCCACTGTGACAATCGTTCAAGACTTTCTCAGCCTCTTCCAGGGTCAAGCATCGACGGAGCATGGAATCAACTCCGACACAATACAAGGTATCTCCCACAATGCGGTATGGTTGAGATTGATGTCGAACGCGACGTCGAGCATCTTTTGTCAACTCGTACCGGAACGTGGATGTTTGAAGATACACGATAATGTCACAGTACCATGGATCACGAGTGTTGATAATAAAAAGTGTTTCGTCCAGGATATGATCCTCAAATTTGGGATGGAACGGAGTCTGTTGGGAGAGAGAAAATAAGATAAAAAAAACCAATGATTTCATCAATTTAGTAGTGGTGAACTCTAAATCGAACTCTTGAAGGATAAAAATCCATTTGGAGTACTTGCCCCCCAGCAATTGTCGAGACAAGATATATGTCATGGGGTTGCAGTCAGAAACCATGGTTACCGTACGCAACAGGACGTAATGGTGGAACTGTAGAATAGCTTGAACCGTAGTGAGCGCCAACTTCTCGACATGGGCATAACATGTTTCTGTGTTGAGAAGATTTCGAGATAGATAGTAAAATACGTGTTCATTTCCATCGTCGTCATCATGTACTAGAACCATAGCTATCATGCTAAATGCAGTGGCCAAATAAAGGGTGAAATCGCGAAGATAGTTGGGAGGATGTATCAACATAGCATTAATGAGCAATGTTTTAAGCTTCTCAAAGGATTGGTGGGAAATCTCGTCCCAATGGAAGGGAACGTCCTGTTTTAAAATTCATGTAAACCCCTTGGCCACTTCCGCATAGTTCGAAATAAAGCGCCGTAAGAAGTTGGCTTTCCCCTGCAGACTCTGCAGTTGATGTAACGAGGATGGGGATGGGAGGTTAATGATAGCCTCAACCTTAAGGGGGTCAAGGCGAATCCCGTTTTTGGAGACGATGAATCCCAAAAGACGACCAGAATCTACATAGAAGACACACTTGTGAGGATTGAACCTAATATTGTAACGTCTGCGGCAGAGACAAATCTGGCGAAGGTGTTCAGGATGGTCTTCATGCCGAGCTAAATGGGCCGGAAAATCGTCCAGATATGGCTGAACGATATGACCTATGTCATGGAAAGCATAGGACATAGCACTTTGGAAAGTGGCCCCAGCATTTTTCAAGCCAAACGGGAGCTTTTTGTAAGCGAAAGTACCCCACGGACAGATAAAGGTAGTCTTATGTTGATCAGCAGGTAAAATATTAATTTTATTGTAACCTGAGAAACCATCCATAAGGGAATAAATCTCACTCCCCGCGCATTCATCGATGATTTGGTCTATTAAGGGAGTGGGATAATTGTCCTTAGGACAAGCCCGATTAATGTCTCAGTAATCAACACGGACACGTATAGTGCCCTACTTCTTATCTATAGGGACAATATTAGAAACCCATTCTGTGAGGGGAATTGGATAGATAAAGCTTGCGTTAAGAAGTTTTTCAACTTCTGCCTTTATCGCTGCGGATTTTCGGGGATGCACTAGGTGTAGATGCTGATGCATGGGTTTCGCACCTGGGTAGGTGGGAATCTCATGCATGAATATATTGGGATCAATCCCAGGAATATCTTCATAGGACCATGCGAAAACATCTTTGAATTCACGAAAAAGGCTTGTGTAAACTTGTATATCTTCGGGAGAACAAGTAACTCCCACATGAATGTTCTCGACTACCCCCAGTTTGACGGAGATGTTGATAGGTATGGTTTGAGTGATATTACTCAGATTTCCCTACGAAAGGACCTCATGAGTCAATATCGGCATTTGAAGAGGTGGAGTGGGAACTTGAGATGCAAAGCGCTCTAGACAATCAGACATTTCCCCAAGGCCAGGCATGAATGAGGAATGATGATGTCCATCGCTCCACGACAGATCTTCAAGAGACATCATTTCAATGATAGCTTCATCATAAGGGAATATTTCTCTTAAAGGATCAGGAAAATATGCATCACCGAGCCAAGAGGATTGAGAATATACATCTAGATCCATGCTCAAAGGAGCATGTTCAAGAGGAGGAGGATCACATGCAACGATAATCTCGCAGTAATTGATCTCAACTAGATTTAAAGGCATCGATTCTTCGAAAGAGGTCACCTGTTCAGGCGAAGGGATGATCCAAGGGTCATCTGACCTAGATATCATGTTAACTTGAACGGTGTGTGGTGGTGGCACAGGAAAAATACCCATGAGGACGTGGTCCTTAAAAATACCGGGTCCTACACTATTAGGGGGATTGGGGATCTGATCCATGTAAGGTACGTTGTATTCGGAGGATGAGGTGAGGAAAGACAACTGATCAACAGTGATAATTTTTCCCTCGTGAGGAAACTTCAGAAGCTGGAAGAGGGTGGATGGAACGCATAGCATGGCGTGCGTCCAACTACGACCAAGAAGAAGATTGTAGTTGAGCTTGGCATCAACCGCTTCTACTTCTACGTTGACTGTCTTACCCTGTAACGTAATCGGTAAACACTCGAGAACACCCAGGGCTTTTGATTCCCGACCATCAAATGCCTCTAGGGCATTGGGGGATGAAGTAAGATATGGAGAGCCAATGGCCTTCCAGAAGGCAGATGACATAACATAGGTGGAAGCACCTTCGTCCACAATGGCTCTATGGATGTTGAGGCCATTGATCCCGACTTGTATAACAAAAGCGATTTGATGTGAAAGTTGGGGGACAAAATTTTCTAGGTCGAAGGTGAGAAGACTAGAATCGGCAGGATCAATTCCACCGATTTCGGACAACAGAGCTTTCTGTTGCGATGGAAAAATTTGAAGTACTTCCAACGCAGACATGGCAGAAGGCGCCTGTGCAAAATCCTCAACAATGTTGTAGTGCTGAGTGGCACGGGCGTTTGGATTATAGGAATATTTTCAGATAACACCTTTAGAAGGTGGCCTCACAATAGGTTTAGCGCTGGGCTTCTCAATTTCTAAAGGACCAGAGACAAGTGGGGGAGGTGGGACATCAACAACTTCCTTCCCAGCTACCTGGTGTGATCCAGCATAATCCTTTGAATGCGTAACAATTGAAACAGGTGCAGCACCATTCATCATAAAAACTTGGGACCCAAATGGTGCAGATGGTGAAGGCTGCTCAACCATCTGGGTCTGCTGAGACGGGAATGGTTCTTTGAGAACTTCCGGAGTCCCTTTGGAGCCTTTCAGAAGTTGACTAACTTCAAATCTTCGGGACAATATTTGGTATAATGATCTCCTTCACAGATAAGGTAGGGGTACTTCGGTTTACGTTGGGAACCATGGTCAACACGAGGTTTAGAAGACTCTGGTTTCGGGGCATTGGGTTTGGATTTTCCTTTGCCCTTCTTCTTTCCTTTGGAGGCCTTTTCCATAGGATTGGCCTGAACGAAATTGACCTTCGCAGTCTTACCAGAATACAGAGGGGCGGGAAGAGAAAAATTATTGGAAGAATTAGAATTTTGCTTCCCATTAGAGGACTTCCGAGAAGTCTGAGAAATGGAACCAATAACACCGTCCACCGATGGGGTAGTCGGTGCTTTAGAGGTCCCTGGCCGTGGGGCATCAGTCAAAATATCATAAAGCATGCCGGACTGAGAGTACACAAAATCAAGGTACTGGGCACACGCGATGGCTTGTTCTTCGGTCACACATGCCCCCATAGAAATATCTTGAGCGATCTTGTTAATGAAGGAGGTAGTGAACCAATGAGTTAGTAGCTGATAAGGTCTATCAAACTTGATCAGTCTACGACGACGTCGCCACTCATGAATATGATCAGATATGTGAGTGGCTTTATCCTGCTTGAGAGAAGTCAGGAGATGCGTTCTGGCTTCGTAACAAATTGGTAACTGAAAATGCGTAAGAAAAGCCATAGCTAACGTATTGAGGTCTTGAAATATATTGCGGGGTAGTTCTATATACCACTTAGCAACAGCACCAGTGAGAGTGCGCTGGAAAAGATGCAAATGAATTGAATCATTGACCCAAGAGTTTGAAGAACACCACAGATGGTAGGTCATGACATGAGCTTGGGGGTCCTCTCCAGCTTTACCTTCAAATTTAGGACAGTCACCAGGCACCTTGGTTGGAACCGAAGGCCAATAAGGATTGTGGAGAATCAGATCATTGGTAAATTTAGAAACATCCGGAAATTCCAACGTAGCAAGGAAAGGTGACTGAGGATTGAAAGGCATATCAGGCCCTCGATAAGGACCTGTACCTGTACTCCACCCTGGTTGAGCATAACTTTTCCCCCATGGTTCTGTCCTGAGGGATTCTGACCATAGGGGTGTAAGCCGTATAGTTAGATTGATACGGTTGTTGATAACCAGTGTATGGGGGTTGATAATCAGGGTATGGACCCTGATTATATGTCGGCCCCTTCTGAGCAGTATATGGATTTGAATGATGAGTATAGGTATAGCCTAGTTGTTGAAGGTAATAACCATAACCTTGAGACGGGTTGTAAACAGGTCGAGATTGACCTTGAAGATAATAACCGCCCTGGGGTTGAGCGGGTTGCTGGTAAGTGGGGCCTTGCTGAGCTTGATGAAATGGGCGCATAGGCAGATTTGGATATGGCATGGAATAAATTGGCTATTGAGCAGGGTTGACTGGATGTGCAGGTTGGTCTGGTTGAATAGGTTGACCAGGTTGAGCGCGCTGCCATAGTTGAACAGGTTTACCCGGGTGAGCAGGTTGTCCTGGTTGAATAGGTTAACCTGGTTGAAGAGGGACACCAGGCTACCCCGGATGAGCTGGTTGGCCTGGTGGCGGGATAGGGCCAGGTTGTGCCTGATAACCAGTTTGACCCGCGATAGGACCATAAGATGGCTCTGGCTGTGCATCATTCGGACCAATAGGAAACTAAGGTTGCAGAGGTTGCACCATAGGTTGAGAGGGTTGGATTTTCCCCCCAGGACCATACAACGGTCCTAGTTGATACCCTAGTTGACCTGTAGGTCCTATAGGTTGCCCTGGTTGGACCACAGGGTGAGGTTATATAGGTTGACCTTGAGGGTTGTAGGACTATCCTTACGGACCGTATAACAACCCCTGTTGACCTGAAGGCTGGCCTTGTAAGGGTTGACCTTGAAGGTCATATAAATAACCAGGCTAGCCCGAAGGTTAACCCTGGAAGGGTTGTCCTTGCGGGTTGGAAGGTTTCCCAGCCTGGGCAGATAGAAAACCTTGAACATACTGATAAGCCTCTGGAGCAGGAAAATGTAGAGGGTTTCCTTGCTCATCGTACTGATATGGAAAACCGTAAATGGGTGTACCATCCTATCCATAATGGGAGAAATAAGGACAGTTAGGATCTTGGGAGGACTGACCAACCTCGGAGTTCGACTGTTGTAGAGACAACCGATACTCCTTAGGAGAGATATTTTCTGGAATAGCAGATGCTATGTAGACATCTTCAGGAAGTGACGCGGTCCTGATGGACTGAGTAGTAATAGTGGGTGTAGATGCAGCTACACAGACGGTAGGCCTAACAGGTACTGATGTGACCTGAGGAGATGACGTGAGAGGTGTCCTTGGGGACATCCATAGCGAAGGAATAATCAGCCTCGTAGACAGAGTGGATACTCCCATGGAGGCGACAACGGCCACAATATGACTTAAGGATCTATACCCCGCTAGAAGTGAAGGAACAGGCGAAGACATGACAAAAGACTCGGGGTTGTTTTCTGGGAGCAATTGGTAATCTTCACTAGATGTAGGGATTTCCTCACTAGGAGAAGGAATGGGTGAGTCCATATCTGACCTTGCCGCTAGATCTTCCCTAGTGGAGTCGCCAGTTTGTTGGAGAGGTAAATCCCCTCTGCAGACAGAGGTAATCCCTACTAGCCCAGATTGGGTTTAGCAACAATCAAGTCATGCTAAGATGAAGGTCTCTAGTTACAAAATGACAAGAAATGATAAGTTGCCTACCTCAGGTGCTACGCGATGGTCGTCGAAAGAACGATGATGCTTCCCGTCCTCCGCTTCAGCAGATCATGATCCTTCTGCTTGGTGCATCCGAACACCTGCACACATGCGAAGAGACATGACTATATACAGCATAGAATCTAAATCTTGTAACTAAACATCAGTCAGAGAGGATGTAACTCATTGCATCAAAGATAAAGATACACGAGTGAAACCATAATCAAAGTCGCTTATCATTAATAAAACGAAGGAATGATACAACCTTAAGCTCTGACGTTGGATCTTCCTTTGGCAGGGTCGACAGCAGAGCACGTCTCAATGAAGCTCGTCGGGAATGGGAAAAATCTCTCTCTCTTCGGCTTGGCTCTCAAAGGCTGTCTGGCGATAGTCTCCTTGCTACTGATTCAGCTCTTAGTTCTATGACCATTAAGGCTAGCTTGCAAAGGGAAAATGGCAAGCTTATATAGATGGTGGAAGGGGAGTTGGGATCCCTACAATGGTGGGATTGGCCCTATCCTCAAGGAAGCTTCCATGATAGGTGGAAAACCACTTCCCCTACATGGAGATCCGAAGCCAAACCTCCCAACTCATTTTAGAGACTTGTTCAGGAGTTAGTTGGAATCAAACTTCCACATTTATTTTTAAAAAACAATACTTATTAAGCTTGGTGCAAGTAATACACTGGGACATAGCGTCAATTGGCACACCCTATTTGGTGGATTTCCCCCATTGGCACGAGGGCTGAACTGGCTGGTCGCACCAAGGCCAAAAGGTCTATTTTTAGGGTTTTTTACATGAAACTGTCTTTAGAGGAATGATTGTCCTTGTCAAGGGGGATGCCATGAAAGTGGTTTCAGGCCATGTCACTACTCATAGGTCACGGAAAAGGCCCTCCAATGTGCGGGATGGGGGATTGCAGGGACGGTGAAAAATTACTATGTAACAATGTCTAGTACATTAAACAAAATGTATGATTTCATAGACATATTTCAAAAAATAAAACGCCTTTCTTTAATATCCAAATTACATAGTGATCATCATTCTTCGCTTGAAATTTTGTCACTGCTAGAGCTACTTCCATGACTTGGATTATTTTCAGGAATGTTGTGTTCACGGCGTTGATTGTTTTCTTCTTCTTCACTTTCCATCTACAAACATAAAAATAAATTGAAATGAGTGTATATACATTGGTGAGAATAATGAAAATTCCAATATTAAATAATATACATCAATGTAAATCAAAAAGAAAAATGATGTACCATAGCAACAATTGACTCATAAACTATACACATTCTTTCAAAACCATGTACCATGCCATCTTTCAAAATTTCATCTGTTGGCGCAGTTCCATACTTTGTTTCTTGCAAGATTTATACCCCATAACGAATCATATATTTAATATAAAAGATGTTTTTTTTCTATTAATTATAGAAGGAGCTAATTAAAACAAGATCGATAGATGCTTACAAATTCCACAATTAAATTATGATATGCCAACATATACTCACAACCCATATTTAACCCAATTTCAATAAATTTTTTTGATGGTTCTTCTTTGTATGTTAGCACCTGTTTGAAGACATTCAATGATGATTTTTGTAAAACAACTTAAAAAATACAAAAATGAAATCTAGTTAAGTTGTTATAAGGAAGTAACAATTACTCACAAACTTAGAGATCAACCATTTTCTTCCTCGTCGTCTTGTTTTATGTGCTGAATGGGTTCCATTTTTTTTCTTTTCTGCAAGAAAATTTTTGAAAATTAATATTTAATGCTAAATTATTTATTTATTGTACCTGATGATCGAAAAATTCAATGATTACATATTACATTTGAAGCACGTTGTTGTATTCGTTCCACTAGATCCCTCAAACTTTTGTAAAATTTTTTCCCCCTTTCGTTAACTTCCACCACCACTCCAAATGAGCCAAGGAACAATTCATTTTCATTTGCATGTTCTATTTTTTTTTCTTTTCTTAGAACAACATTCCTTTTCTGAGTTTATTGGTCCCTGTAGAACATTAAACAGATGTGAATTAGTAGATTGTTTGACACATGTTATCTGATAATTTTAAGTATATTATTAATGATAATTAAAAAAAGAAACTCATATTGGATCGACAATATTGTTTCATTCACCTGATTCATATTTTTGCAATTTTTCCATTAAACTTTTATGCTCTTCTGGTCGTAGATCAGAAATAATTATATCGAGCTTTGTCATTTTGTGGCTCTGCATGATACACAGTAAACAATACATATTAGTTAAAGTTACATATAGTTCAAAAATAATATTTTTAATAAATAATTTACAAAGAAATTGCCTTTTTTGCTTTTTTTGATGTTTTAACAGTATTTTTGTTACTTGATATCTGGTCAGTCATTTCTTTATCAATATGAAACCTGTAGCATATCATTCATTAATATATTTATAAATAAATTCTCAACTTTTCAGGTAGAAAATAAATCTCGAGACACCGGTGCGCCTTTCATTAAATCTGCAGCGCCTCCGGTGCGTGGAATATATTAACAACACACCGCAAAACAGTATAATACACCGTATGGTGTGTTCGGTATTATAAACACACTATAAAAACAATGTAATAGACCTAATGGTGCGTGGGTTATTATAAACACACCGCAAAAACGATGTAATACATTGTATGGTGTTTTCCTAGTTAAAGAGAGCACCGGTTCCCTACTTCAAATTTGGCACACGGATTTAAAAAAATGTTTTCAATTTTTTACGACAGAGAACTTGAGCAGTGCACTGTAATAATATAGGGCACCAGTGCGGTGGCGTATGTAAGACGCACCGATAAAGAAAAATATATTTTTTCAAAAAATCACGCAATGGCCGAATGGATTGGGATCCGACTATGCAAGTCATCCTGTGGGTTGGACGTTTTTCTAAAGTGAAAAACCCTAATTCTGAAATCACAGAAACAGGGAGACGAAAGGGAAAAAATAAAAAAATGAAGGGTTTAGGGTAAAAAGGGATAAAACTGCAGGAAAAAATAAAAAACTGCAGAAAAAAGTAAAAAAAGAATTAAATTTAATCACGAAATGGTTTGAAATTCTATGATAAAGGGCTTGAATCACCAGAGTTTTGGTTTCTAATTGTTTGAATACTTCTGTTCGAACGTATTTCGCCATCCATAGTGCTCTTGTGCTCTCCTGCAAAAATTTGATTGAATTTTTTTAGCAAAAATAGTGAAATAATGAAAAGTGTTTAGTATTTAAAGAATTATTTTATCAAATTAGATTTTCGAAAATATTTGGCGCCCATTTTTCAAATTGCCGCTTTTTTTTAACTTAAACAAAATAGAGTTTCATTTTTTTTATTTGCGTTTATTCGTTTCCGGTGTGCGGAAATGTGACGCACCGGCGCGTTGTATTAATACGACGCACTGGTGCCTGTTAGGATGATAAGTGCACCAGATTTTTTTAAGTTTTTTTTTTTTTTTTGTGTAAGATCATAATAAAATAATGATAATTATAAAGTACATGAATTTATTTTCATTATTTTCTAAACTTTATATAAGTAATATCATAATAAAATAATGATAATTATAAAGTACATGAATTTATTTTCGTTATTTTCTAAACTTTATGTTACAAAAATTCGTATTATTCTAGATTTGTTATTTTACAATTATTTACAAATTTACAAATTTAAATATTTTAATAAAATCATTTCACATTAATACAATTAAAATTTTCACATTAATAGAATTAAAATTTTACATATATATAATTACATTAATTAAAATTAGAATTTTAATTTTAATTTTACATACAATTACATTTACAATTTTACATATAATTACATTTACAATTACAATTACAATTTTACAAATATTTTACAGACAATTCAATTAAAATTACAGTTACAAATACAATCACATTTACAATTACAATTACAATTTTACAAATATTTTACATGCAATTCAATTAAAATTACAATTACAAATACAATTACAATTTGTGAAATTTACATACAATTAGAATTACAATTACAATTTTACAATTTTTCATATATACAATTACAATCATTTCAGAATAAATTAAATATTACAATTACAATTAAAATTTTACATTAATAAATATCTTACATACAATTACACTTAAAATTACAATTAGTACAAATACAAATACAATTTTACAATTTTACACAGAATTAAAATTTAAATTACAATTACATTCATGACATAATATTTAATAAATATCATGGTCATTTAATAATATGAAATTAATTAATAAACATCATCACGATCATGATAACCATCGTACAGAAATCATATTCGACTAATAAACACATTCAATTAACATCAAATTAACATTATATATTAACATCATCACAACACAAACATCAAATATACATCTCAATATAATGTCAAATAACTCATGCGCTATCACATATACACATCTATCTGCAAGCTAAACATTAAATGAACATATCTAACATGACTAACAATATGCGCCACATCATGATGATCATCAACATGAAAATTAAGTACAACTGCAACATGAACATAAAATACATGGACCATATATATATATATATATATAACTGAATAATGTTAAAAATATACAACTGTAATATAAATCATGTCATGGATCAAGCGCTGGTGGTAGTATAACAACATCAATAACACTAGTACAAGTGGATGCGGACTGCTCAGTAAATCTGGGTGCAGCCTCGACAGTTGCTGGTCAACTAGCTTGCTCATGATCATGATGATCACTAGTACTAATGGATTCATCCGTTGGTGGTAGTACAACATGATCAATATGAGGCACAGTAGTAGTGGAGGCGGCCTTCTTAGTTAATAGTACTGCAGCCTCAGTGGCCAATGGTCCAGCCTGCTCATGATGATCGTGACTAGTACTCATGATGGATGCTGCAAGTTGCTGACTAGACGTGGCCGATGGTCCAGCCTCATCTCCATGATGACTAGTGTCAGATGCTGGCAGTGGAGCCTCATGTTGATCCTCAGGCGCACTGCGAGGTGAATGATCATGAGATTCATCTGAGTTGCTGCTGCCGGACTGTCCATCACGTGCCGCAACTCAACTATGCCTATAGCTACGGACAATCCTCCTCAATCACGTAACAGCTATCGTAGATCCTACGACATGCCGCATCAGGCCGTACATGTCACGCAGCATGCCACTCCACATCCGTAACAATATATCATCAACCTATATCTCTCTGTAATGAGCGGTCCTGATGCCTGCATCTGAAATCAATCCACAGAGTTGGTTGCCCAACTCCATCGGGTATCTGGTCTCGGGTCAACCAAGCTTAGCAAAAGGCGGTACCGGTGCACCATGAGGCACATGAGAATCAACACGTCTCTCTGCTGCACCATCGGCCTCATCCTCCGGCAGCGCATTAGCCATCTCCTGATCGTAATCATCAGGATCGACACCTGGATCATGTGGTGGATCCAGCATCTCATCGCCATCAAAAGAGCCAATGTCTGCAAAATATATACAAGTACACAACAATAATTAGACAATTTCATTACACAATTTAATAAAAACAAGTTAAAGAACATGTTAGAATAAATATAAATAAAACAGTAATATTACCTCTATCATCTGGCGGCTCATCAGGAGTGAAGAGGATGTTGGGACACCCTCGCCAATCTAGTCCAGCATAAGGACATGGGACCATAATGAAGGGATGCAGCCCACCAATGCTAGCTAGTAATTCCAGCGAATCATGTGATATCCTCGCTGGAAACATATTGTCTCCCATCTTGGGCATCATCTGCCCCCACATGCGCATCCGGGCCTCCAACGTCGGGCCATGAGGCTGTCGAACAAAACTAGGTCTCATCTCTGGAAACCTCTCAAAAAATAAACAAAATAACTCTGAAGAAAAATGGAAGTTGACCCTCCCTTGTGCATGAGCACGACATCTATCTAAGGCCATACAAAATTGTCACAAAAAAATGGCACCACCTGACAAGTCGTGGCTGTTGTACTAAAGAATCAACGTAATATAAAAGCGAGCAACTAATGTGTTGCTCGTCATTGGTGTTGTGCGAAATGATTGAGGTGATAATAGAGAGGCACTGCACGTCCTGTCTACCAAAATCACCTATATGTAACTGACCTCCAGGTACCTGAAACTCTGAAGGAGACAATACATGTGCTCCAATGTATCTCTGGAAGTAAACTAACTAACTCCCTGCTACACAACCAGGTGGCACGTCTGGGAATGAGGGAAAATCCACCCCTCTCCTCGATAGTCCTGTAATAAAATAAATTTCCTCCTCAGTGGGTATGTACCACTGGTCAGGACCAACCTGAAAAGCCTGTCGATGGGCATTCCACCTGCCGATATGATGTCTCAAAAGCACATTATGAGCCTTTATGCTGGAAATAGCCTCCTCATAGAACTTGAGGAGGCCTACCTGCTTAAGGATCTCTTGGGTATCTGTAGTAATAGGACGAGGGCATCCATCTCTCTCCCTCTCTCTCTCCTCCCATTGGTGAATCATGTCATACTGTTCTTCTTGTTGTTGCTGTTGTTGCTCATGTTCTCTCTAAATTGTTGCCATATTAAATAATTTTTCTTTATTAAAACATAAATGTATTTATAAATATAAATATATAATTTTTTTTGAAAAAAAACAAACATACAAGTCGGTGCTCGATAAAAACAGTCATGCACCAGTGCCGGTGCAGCCTAATATTTTAGTGCACCGTCCTCGAGGCCCCTAATGAAATAGACCGCACCGGATTCAGTGCCGATGCCTATTTTTCAAGCACCGTGGACTGTATATAATTCAGAATAGCGTTGCGCTGACTAAAATATATGCCTCGACGCGTATAGTCGTGTCAACGCACCGACGTCATGACAATGACATAGTTGATGGTGCGGTCTTTTACCCGGCTGCACCGTTGACCCTCTCGGAAAGCAATATGCGGTGCGCTGACATAAATCGGGGTGGAAAATGCAGTCAACGCACCACACTGTGATTGTTGGGGTCAATGGTGCGCCTAGATAAATGAGCGTGTCGCCTTTTTTATTTTTTATTTTTAGTTTAAAATATTTGGGACACTTTCTGGCACCGCCCCGAAAACGGTGCGGTTACCGTGAGCACCGCTAGCGGTGCTGCCTGTAAATTTTACAGGTAGCACCACTATCCGGTGCGAGCCGAACAGCTCGAGTGCACCATGTGACAATTTTTTTTTTCTTTTTTAATGGTTATTTTTAAGTTTATTTCAATTTCTAATATGCCAAAAGGCTTAATTATAGAAAAACTAGAAAAATACCTGTACATTTCGCCGTCGAGGAGGCATATTGGCTGTAAAATTTGGAAAATAAAATTTGCCCATTGTTTTTCAAAATGCAAGCTGGAGATTGGTGGCCAATGCAGAGTAGCAGTGCGTGCAATGGGTGCAATGAGAGCACCAATGTCAAGGTGGCTCAGAAATAAGGAAATATCACAGGGGCTTGAGAGCTCTGGAGCACTAAAGAAAGTGAATAATGAATTTTTTTTGTCGTATTTTTTTTTTTTAATTAACCCTGTTTCGGTGCGCAGGGTTTTATAAGTGCACTGGTGCTGTTAAATAAAACCGCACTGGGATGTTTCAGTTTCGGCGCGAAAATTTGATGATGCATCGAGGCGGCGTAATGGTAAAGCACCGGTGTGTAATAGTTGCAAAGCACTGGTTTTTTGGCCTTAATTTTTTTTTTATATAACGCTATTCCAGTGCGTGCGGTTTCTGGCGCATCGGTGTTATTAGAGAAGAACACACCGGCTCGTTTCTATTTTGGCACAGTGTTTTATGATGCACTGGCGCGGAAGAGTATTGATGCCCCGGTGCATTACAGTAATTGGATGCCCCGACGGTGTGTGTACTTTGCGCATGCCGTTCAGTGTGCCAATGTTTGGTGCCCACCGGTGCGTTCTATGGTATCGTGCGCACCGGTAATTGATAGCTCAAGAACATTGGAAAACTGAAAAATCCGAGTTTTTTGTCGTAAATATTTTTTTAATTTAACCCTTTACCTGTGCGCATTATTTATAGGTGCACCGGTACTGTTTGCTGCAAACGCACTGGTTGGTTTGTGTTTTGGCACATTTTTTATGATGCATCGGTGTGGTTTTTGTCTACCGCACCGGGTGGTTTTGGTGTTGGCGTTGTGTTTTATAATGCACCAGTGCAGACGAGTTGTGAGGCATCAATGCTCTATTATATTATGACGCACCGGGCGGGTGTGTACGGAGTGCACAGTGTTCGGTGTACCAATGATTTTTTCCACACCGGTGCATTATTTTTTTGAGAGCACCGGGGCGAGTTTTAATGATAAGAGCATTGATAGGAAAACATCCGCAAAACCCTCTGCTTGCCAACCTCCTCTAGTAACCTCCGCTAGAAACAGATGTATGGGGTATTTTTCTTTGTGGTTCCTCAAAAACATCAGCTAGAGGGTCTTTTCCTTGTAGTGAGTGATGTGTTCTTGCAGTACCGATCATACTGTCTTCGGCATGAGAGTCCTTAGATGGAGGAGGAATAGTAAAATTAGATTGTGACACGTTGGGAATTTTCTCGTAGAACATGCCAGACTGAGTATATATTAAATATAAGTACTGGTCATGAGAAATGACCTACTCTTCAGTGACAACACCACCCTTAGCCACATCCTCAGTTATAGATCGTAACAGGGACTTAATGAACCACTTAGCAAGGAGCTGATTAGGAACAAAGGTCTTGACCATTCTATGACGACGACGCCACTCATGAATATGATCAGAGATGTGAGTAGCATTAGTATATTTAAAATTAGTCAAGATTTCTATTCCAATTTCATATCGTATGGTCAACTATAAGTGGGTAAAAAAGACAATAGCTAGGGAAGTGAAATTATCAAAAGAAGCTCTTGGTAACTCAATGCACCATTTTGCGCTCGGAACAGTGAGCATACGCTGGAAAAGACGCAGTCGAATGAAGTCATCATTTATGGAGTTAGATGAACACCACAAATGATAAGTCATAACATGCATCGACGAGTCTTCCCTAGGGTTTCAATTGAACTTAGGAATATCCGAGGGTAATTTATGAGGTATCACCAGTCACGAAGGAGCATATTTGATTTGATCATTGGTAAGCCAGTTTAAATCTAGTAACTCTAAAGTTGCAACAAAGGGCAACTGTCGATTTAAGTTGGGTTGAGCATAGACGAGGTATGATGGAATTGCTTGGGAAATAGGCCTTTGAGCACCAGCATAAGGAATATGTTGCTAGTAACCCAGATAGGGGTTGTTTTGATAAGAAAATGCTTGAGGATTCTGTTGACCAAAACCGGGGTACACTACTTGTTGAAATGAAGGTTGTTGCATTTGCGCTTATGGATACCAAGGGGTCTGTCCAACAAGATTATAACCCAAACTTGAATATATTAGATTCAGTTGTGAATAGTTATAACCTGGTTGTGGCTCCAACATCCCATAATATGGTAATCCAGCTTGTGAATAAATAATTCCAGAGACAAGTGGTTGTTGTAAACTAGTGGAAGGAGTTGGAGTATGAGGGCCCAATACTTGAGGGTAGTGGGTTGAAGGACCCGCCTGAGACAGTTGAGGTTCACAAGTTTGAGCCTGTAACATGGGTAAAGATGTATTAACAAGTGGAGTAGATGTGGGTGCAACATGTTGAACCGGTTGATATGATTGTACAACCGTTTGTGGTTGGATGAGTAAAGTGGGCTGCCACTGTAAAACATTCATTTTGACATTAGGATGAACAAATAACGACAAAGTACTATCAAAATGGGTTACTATAGGTTGCTCCCTAGCATGAGGAGTATAATAAGATGGAAAATATTTCTCTAAAAATGTATAAATTCCAATTGAGATGGTACTGGATGGAATATACCCAGATGGACCAACTTGATATTGCCCTCATGATGTATATAAAGGATCAAGCCATTCAGTACTCATTAGAGATGTACTAGATAGAATACCATATGATGACATTGGTGAAGTCCATGGGTTTGAGGATGCACCAGAGAAGGTTCCAGATAAAGATTGGTAACCATGTGGGATGGAAGGGCCACCATATAAATGTGACTCTAGTGATGTTGTAAACATCGACGAGGTAGAAAGAGCAGGTGTTGTCGCAACTGGAATAGATGGACCAGTCAAAGATGTTGGCTCAGGCATGGTTATACAAGCCAATGTATACCCTAAAGGATCTATGGGAAATCGAATAGACACAGGATCAAAGAAAGCATAATGAGGTGATTGAGGAAAAGTATCATAAAGATAAAGGTCCAATCCAAAATGAGTTGGAGTCGAAGGTGTTTCATCTTGTGGAATTTCTTCAATCGAAATCAAACTAGGCAGAAGGATTTCGTCATCAGGCCCAAAGTATATTTTAGGAGTTTGACTGCACGGTATGGGAGACTCAATGACTACAATATATTGTGGGGAGATCGATACAGGAACAACTTATGGTTGTTCGACTTCAGGATTCATATGTTCTGGTAAAAGAACAACAAGATCCAGATCAACTTCCAATTGAACAACGTTGGGTTTAGGAGGTACGGTCTCACTGATTGGATGGACCGTGACCACATGTAGCTGAGAGGGCTCCATCTCGACAACAATATATGAACCAGGATTTGTAGAAATAACTTGAGATGACTCTAGTATATGTGAGGAAGAACGATGTCACCTTCGCCAACCAGAAATGGCTTCCGGTGGTAAAGGTGGTTTAAGTGATATTCTACGTGAACGACAGGGAAAGGGATGTTCTTCTTCCATGATGAATGATTTATTTTATGACCAAAAAAAATAAACAAAAAAAAGGGTAATTCTAGGAAAAAGGTTTACCAAGTAATTGTGAACTTCATAATACCTCCTGGCGAACCAAGAAGTACAGGCAGGAAATCTCCCTGAATGTTGTGTTCGGTGTATCACAAGTTACAAGGTGGCTGACTTGGTTCACTATGGATGGATATCAACCTAGAGTTGTCCTCCAAAATATACCTTAAGGTACGTGGAGGCCCAACTCCGTATTAGCGATGTCTAATGCGAAACTGCACAGTGAGAACACCCCCTTATAATTTTCGTACTAGAACATTGCCCTATATACATGAAGGTACGTGGAAAAGCTAAGATATACTTACGTACGTGGAGTGAGGTATCCCACTCAAAATGTATCACAGAAAATTTAGTGACAACTACTATGTTTAACGACACCAGAACATGTCTCTAGCCTAGACCTTCTAAATGTTATCGTTATGGTTCCAATGCTTTCTTAGGTAAATTGATGTAAATTTTAAGTTGATATTGTTTAAAAAATTTCCTTTTTAGGTTCACCACGTGATGTAATCGAAATTCTAAAAAATGAAAACTAAATGATAAGAAAAAATTTCAATATAGCTTTTTCAATGAAAATCCTAGCTACTAAGGGAAAGAGCAATCAATTTTTAGAGAAAACAACAAAGAGCACCAACTAAAATTTAGCTTTCCTAACTTGTTCCTATGCAACGCACACAATTCACTATATGAACATGCATGTTTTTATTTTTGATTCCCTTTAATGTTAATGCAAGAAAGGAAGCTATATGCATCAATCAATAAAACAAGTTTTTTCTTCTTTGAGAAATGGGGAATTTAACAACAATTTATCTTTTAGGAAAAATGAAGAATGGAACTAAAATTTTTCCTACAAGAAACGAAGAATGAAACAAAAATTTCCTTTATGAAAACAAATTGATCTAATGCAGAAATAAAATACTTTGAATTTGATTTTCCGATGATAAATAAAAACACTAAAGAGACATTGAACAAATTTACTTTTCAAAGGAGGAAAAATCAGGAAAGTTTACTGGTCTCTAAGAGGTATCAGACAATTGAGAATACAACAAAAAAATGGCTGAGAATGATAGTAATGACAAATTTAGATGGAATTTGGTTGGATGAGGGGCCAACACAGTCTCTAAGGGGAGACAATGTGTTGTAAAGCACCCCCGAGTGGGAGACAATGCATTGCAGTGCATTGTGTCTTGACCAATAGTGCATTGGGCGCAACAGGGATTAAAAAACCAAGCAGCAGACACACTTCTAATGAATTTATTTTATTCAAATTTCTAATAACTGAAAGTAGATGTTACTAATGAGGATAAGTAGAGGCAAAAACGTCAGGAATGAGAGGATACTCCCTAGTGGAGTCACCAATTTGTTATGCAGAATTGTGATCTACGGATAAACCAAATTCCGTAAGTGTGGTGCTAGTCACTTAGAAAAATAGAGGAAATAATTACTATCACTTTCTCCAAAATAAGCAAATATACAGTATGGTGAAAGAGCCTACTTTTTATTCAAGTGCTTCTCCTTCTCCTTCTGTTGTTGTTTTCTTTGCTCTCAATCCAACTCAAATTGCTAGATCACTTCCTATAAACACAAACAATGGAAAAAAAACAACATGCAATGTAAAAATATCTGTTTATCTTACTAAATCAAATCGATTAGATATGAAATATATATATCATTCAAGAATCCATTGTACAAGAAATAGAGACATATATATGGGAAAATGAACAACAATATTTATTAAAGAGTAGAAGGGGAAGGTTACAACCAATGGTCAACATGTTTCCACCATCTCCAGCTTCATCCCAACCTCATCACATCCATCATAATACCAGCAACATATCATTACTTTCACTCTCTCAAATGAGAATCCAATAGCATAACTTTACCAAGTTTCTTCCTTCCCAACACTTAGAACTGTGCTCAATTTATAGGGCAAATGAAGGTAGTTTCTCAATGAATGACTTTCTAATAATAGGCAAGACATGTTTCCAAGTTCAGAGGTGTTAGATGGACACTTGGATTTGAAGCTTGACACATATGGAATCTTATAGAAGGTACTTTCCATGTGGAGATTCTAGAACAATGAGAATTTCACTCCCAAATGACCAACGCACCCTTGAGTGTCGGTAAGTGCACTTCAGTGCACCCTTGAATGGAGGATTTTGTACTGCAACGTTGTTAGTCCCTTTAGAGGCTGCGTTGGTGAGTCAATAAGTGATATAACATCAAACTTTGGAAATCTCACAATAGAAGCCATACATGAAATGTTCTTCTCTTAGGGCATATAACAACTGAAATATGAGGGGGTGATAGACCCTATTTCATTGGTCCTGGGGATGATGTCCAGTTTGACCAGGTCATGGGGGATGAAGCCCAAATTGACCTATAATAGGTTTGATGTTTTTGTGAGACTCTTTTTATTTTTTCCTTATTTTTAGCGACCAACGCCCTTTCTATATTCACAGTAGCATTGGCAGCGCTGTTCTATATAGTACAACCACACTGATTGGCCTTTCAGCACACTTTTGCATAGCACAGAAGCGTTGATCTCAGCGTTGGGAAAATTTGAGTTTCCCTTTTAATTTTCCAGTGTGTCCTAGCCCTTGAAGGAGTATGTGAGATCTCAGTGATCTCCTTGGTGTGTGTTTTACTTACCTATATTCTATGAGTGAGTTTGTTTCATCTCTTTGAGTTATTGTAAGTTTGTGAATTTTTTTCCATTTCAAACACCCTTTGTCCCATTTTTCTTGTCTTGTTTCGAAGAGAGTCGGTGTATGCTTTGGTCATTTCTGCATTATTGACTATTTCCCTTCGGTTCAATGTCAAGCACAAGATTATAGTTTGTTTGGTGCCCAAGTCTAGAAGAGTGTGTTTTGTCTAAATTCAAAAGAAATTGGAAGTGATTTTCTTTTTCGTTTTTTGATTTGGATTATCTTTATCATTTTAAGAAGAGTGAAAATCATTTCATTCATGCATTCTTTAAAGAGATTTTTTTTTTTGGTTTGACTGAAAGAAAAGTAAAGGGGTTTTTCATTTCTTCTTTCGTTCATTCTTTTTTCTTTTGATTACATTTAAAATTGAAAAAAAATAAAAATTGTGCATCTTAGTGAAAGGAAATGCATTTTCATTTTTAATAAGTTGCGTTTGTTGGGAAAGTGAATTCAATTGGAAAAGCATTGCATTTTCATAACTCTGAAATAGTTTGGGGGGGCATTATTGTTGTTGCATTGAGTGCATTTTTTTTTTCTCTCTTCCATAAATATTTTAGGATTCATTGAAATTGAAAGCTTCTTTGTTGCATTTAGTCTACAACATAAGGATTCAGGTGAAATTCATTTTGAAGCTTTGAAATTGAAAAATTTAATCAATATCAACTTAAAATGAAGCCAATTTACCTTAAGGAGCATTGGAATTAACAAGAATATTTAGTGTTCTAGGCTAGAGACGTGTTCTAGCATCGTTAAACGTAGGATTTGTCACTAATGGTCTGCGTTACAACACGGGAGTGATATCCCGTCCTACTTATGGAAGTATATTGAAGTATGATAAGTATATTTGGGGTGATCTCATCGAATGGTTACACATTAGACAACACTACTACATACTGCACTCCCACGTATCGTCACTTATATTTGGAGATACACCACTAGGTTGCAAGCCTGCCATTGGTAATCGAGTCAGCTGCCTTGTAGACATGATACAATGAACACAACATTTGGGGAGATTGGCTACCATATGTTAAGTCCTTGGTAATTTTTATTTCATTTGATCACCAAGGTGTATATTTTAGTTCACAGATACTTGGTAAAATTTATGCCTAGCACACCCTTTTTTATTTATTTTTTGTTAATTCTAAAGGTAACTGCCGACAAAAACATCTCACCCGTGCAGTTCTCAAAATTTTCATTTCTTGGTAAGTTGTCATTTTTTTTACCTCTCTCCTTTTTGATATTCTTCTAGAAGGTCATCATGGTTGAATCGTCGAATTCACCCAATCCCTCCCCTGATGGATCTCAAGAACCTCCTCCTGAGGTCCCTTGTTTTCTGGTTGGACCCCTTGAAGTGCAAGGTGAAGAGCTTGGAATTTCCATCAATGTTGAACCCATATCATCTCGAGCACCTCTTGATGATTCTCCTTGGAAAACATTGGAAGAATCTGAGCCAAAACCTTGAACCCGCTGTTGGAGTAATCACCGCACCTCTATGGACCCGTAATTCCCATCCTGGGGATCCTAGTTACCAGTTTGAAAGTCTACCAAAACCTGTGGGTTTTGGTGCAACGACAAAACTATTCATGGTATCAGAGCCTGGACCTAGGTTCAATTCCCCCAAGATGCATTTGAGGGGGGTGTTGATTCCCCTGAGCTGCATTTGAGGGGGGATGTTGGAGTAATCACCACACCTCTATGGAATCCGTAATTCCCACCCTGGGGATCCCAGTTACTAGTTTGGAAGTTTATCAAAACCTATGGATTTATGTGTAACGGAAAACCTCTTCACCTGCTACACATTTCTCGGACTTTCCTTCAAATCTGCTCTTTGATCTAATTGTAGTCTCACCTTGGCAACCTTACAACACTTTTGATTAGCCCAAAATCTCTTTTCGTGCTTCTTCGATAGCATCTCGCTCTACCACCCATCACTTGTTTCCTAACGAAATGGCATCTAATGTTGATGATGTTCCATTAATGAGCGCTCCTCAAAGCACTCTTTAGGAGAACTCTGGCTCTTATATCCTGGAAGCCTCTTCGTTGGTTTTTCCCTTCAAGGGAGAGTTGTTCGGATCCACACCTCATGATTCGGGTAGTGGAACCAAAATAACATCTAGTTATGTTGCGTCTATGCTCCCACACAGTTATATCTCTTTGGGAAATCTTATTTCTGGAGCTTCCGGTGGCACACCCTTATTTTCGGATCCCACTTGGTCAATGAGTATTCCTTTGTCTTCCGGGCCATTCATTTTGAATGTGGCCATAATATCTCAACCTATTGTTCGACCAACGGTCACCATTGGTCAAATGACCATGTCTTTTGGATCCTCCATCCCCTATTCTCCATCTACGATTATTGCAGTCCCACCATTGAGTGGGCAATCCACAATTTCATATGTGTGTAGGGGGCAGTCTAACCCTATCTATGTACCTCCCCTTTTGGGTGGGGGAAAATCGAGTTTTGGGTCTATTCTTGGGGCGAGCCAGCCTCATGTTCAATATTCTTAGGTTTAGCAACCTTTTCAGTAGCCCAATGTAGCATATTCGTATGTTCAAAAACCTAACATTCCTTATGTTAAAAGGCCAAACATACAATATCAGAGTATTTCCAACAGTCCCAGCCTTCGGTGAGTGTTGTTGTGACTAATCCTCAGTTTTTTTCTTGCACCCAATATGGTCTGAATCTCCGTCTAGGTCAATCTGGTCCTTTCCCTCATCAATATGGTACTCAGTACCAGCCATTTCCTCAAGGTCAGTACAAACAACCCCAATCCAGTCCTCAACCTGGCGCTTCATACCAAAAAATTCCTCAGTACTAGCAAGCTCAACCAGGACCTTAGGCTGGACCTTATGTTTAGCAGGGACCACAGGATGAACCATCCGTTCAGTAGGGACCGCAAACTGGACCTCATGTTCAGCAACGACCTTATCCTGGACCCTATGTCTAACAAGTTCCACAGCCTCAGTTCCCGTACGGGTCGTATTAGTAACCCCAGCCAGGTCCCTATCAGCAATATTTGCAGCAATGTCCTTAGAAACCATGGGGGAAGTATGCATATCTATGTCAGAATTTGCGCTATTGGGGGCATAATCCTTATCAATCAAGTTGGAACCCCCAACCTTTCTCGCCTCATCATCCAACTTTGTTGTTCTTGTCTACGTTTGAATTTTTGGATGTGTAAAAGCTCACAAATGACTCCATCTAGCATCAGCTGCATTGGTCACCGATTCCAACTAAGATTACATGATATTTTCCAAAGTTCGAAGGAAAATCTAGGGAAGACCCCCAAAACCATGTTATGACATACCACTTGTGGTGTTCCTCTAATTCCTGGGTTCACGATTCTATTCTCCTTCATATTTTCCAACGCACTTTGACCGGTGCTACAGCCAAATGGCACATTGAGCTCCCTTGAGTAATTTTCTTCGATTTCAATTCCTTTGCTATGGCCTTCCTCACTCACTTCCAGCTGCCTGTCTATTATGAAACTGACACCCATATTATCACCTCGTTGAAGCAGTCAACTGCTATGCATATCTTCGATCACATCAATTAATGGTGGCATCGCCATCACCTCATCAAATTTGAGACCCCTAATCAGTTGTTGACTGAATGGTTCACAAAATCATTCATTCCCAAAATTGCAAAAGATCTTGCAATGGGAGGGTGTGTCACGGAAGAGGAGGTCATCACTATATCTCAATACCTTGACTTGGTTTATTAGTCCAGGACTCTATATGAGTTATCTCTTGATGCGCTGCATCCTTCGACTAATCCCGCATCATCTCAGTCTCTTGTTATGCCTTCGGTGGATGGTGTTATTGAGACAGTGGCCCATACTAATAGTAGTGCACCTAAGACTTCTTATAAGTCTAATCCTCTGCTAACACTGTGCCCCCTACTCCTTCCCATAATCAGAATAATCCCAGTAAAACCTCAGAGGTAAATGTTATCCAGTCTACTACATCAGATAAATCCTTGAAGGGTAAGAAAAAAGGTAAAGGAAAGTCTAAATCTGAAAACCCTAAACAGGATTCAAAGAAGTCATTTGCTGGTGATTCTTCAACACGTAAGCCCAAATATCCTTGTCTAATATGTGATAACGATCATTACAACAAGGATTGTCCTTGGCATGCCGAAGTTTCCCGTATTCTGAAGGGCACATCTGGGACTCCTGTTGTTTTGAAGAACCATTCCCTTCCCAGTAGAAAAAAATGGTAGATCAAGCTCAATCATTTGGAATCTCTTAGGTGTTCATGGTTGGAACGAAATCTGTTGCCATCACCATGAGAATGAAATATTATCCTAATCCATCCAAGGCTCTTGTGGAACTAGAAGTTTTAGATCACCCTTCCTCTTCCACGCGTCCTACCTATGGTCCTCTCCAGATCAAGAGACCCAGTAGTGACTCTATCATATGACCACCCGCAAAAGGTGTTCTTCGGAAATTGTCTTACAATCAAAATGCGAGAGCAGCACAACATTACAATATTGTAGAAGATCTGGCTCAGGTGCCTTCGACGATGTCAGATTTGGAGGTCCTTCAGTCGTGCCCATCACAATGAAAGGCACTACTCTCTACCATTGGAGAAATTGATCCTTCAGATTCTAATTTGATTATTTTTTATCTCGAGAATTTCCTTCCTCGCCTCCCATCTGAGGTAGCTTTTCTGATTCAAGTTACCATTATGGGAAAGACTATTCATCAGATTGTCGTTGATGAAGGAAATTTGACCTGCATCATGTTTGTTGCATGCTGGAAAGCCATAGAATCTCCCCCGTTGAGTCAGTCCCCGAATATCTTGGAAGATTTCGATGGTAGAGGTTCCTAACCGTACGATATTCTCAAGGCATTTCCCATCCTTTTGGAGGGGAAAATGGTAACCATGGAAGTTGAGGTGGTAGATGCCAACTTGAACTATAATCTCCTTCTTGGACGTAGTTGGACAAATGATATGGTTTGTGTAGTATCCACCCTTTTTCGCCCCTTCTGTTTCCCTCATCAAGGGAATATAGTGACTATCGATCAATTTGATTTCTTCCCCTCCGATTCTTCAGCAGGTAACATTCCACATGTTGGGAAGGCCTTTAATCCTTATGAGAACATTGGGATAGGTCCGTTCAAAGACCCATCTCTTATGGGAGTTTTTCTGCTTCCGCCTCTGAATTTCACCTCCATCAATATGATTTCGTCTGGTTACGATCCATGGATTGTTCCCAATCCTGACTAAATCGAGAGTTTTGGTGACGCTATGCTTCTTAACCTAGCAGATAAAATGTATCAATATATTCTCACGACTTCCAAGGCTACATCCAAAACCAATACTCATTTTGTTTCATCCCTATACACTTATGTGCGGTCTCCCTGGTTTGATTCTTGGGACTCTGATGATCCCTCGAATGAGAATTTCCCCACTGATGCGAGTATCATGGAAGTCATGTCTCTCAAAGAAACTCAATGGGATGATGGACATCATCATTCCTTGTTTCTCCCAATCCCAGGTGAGATCTCCGCCTATCTAGGATCGCATGCTTCGCTTGTACTGTATGAACCACTTAAAAATCTGAATTTGATTCATGAAGTATTGTTCGAAGGGAACATGGGAAACATCACTCTGACCATTCTGATCAATGTCTATGTTAAACCAAGGATTTTCGAGAATGTGCATATCAGTGCATCATTTTCTCCCGATGAGATCAAGATCTATAAGGAAATTTTTCAGGAGCTCTGCGATGTCTTTGGGTGGTCATACGAATAAATTCCCGACATTGATCCAAGTATCGTGGTGCATGAAATTCCCACTTATCCAATTTGAAGGCCGTTCGCAAACGGCTTCGTTCTGTGCACGCAAGAAAGGTTGCTGTTATAAAGGGTGAATTTGAAAAACTTATTAAAGCTAGTTTTATCTACCCGATACCATTGACAGATTGGGTCTCGAATATTGTTCCTGTCAATAAGAATCAAGGGACCTGTTAGCACTCTGTTGAATATCTGAGGCTGAGAAGGGTCCAACAAAGGTAACTACAAACCAAGCTTAGCCAAGTAGCTAGCCCTACTAGGTAGGAGAGGGCTCTCTCCAAGTGATATCAGCTAAGAGGGCTAGATCAATTATGTTTTAGGCTAGGTATAGTAGCTTAGGTGTTTTGATTGGTTGATTTTGGTTTCGCTAGATGGGTGAATTAGGTCAAAGAGGCTAGGTTAGGGCAAATAATATTAGGATTGCAGTCCATTCAATGGGGGAAGGTAGGTAGGAAGGCTAACACTTTAGGGTTTTTTACTGGGATGGATCAGACAAATGAGGAGCTAGAAAGAGCAAGACAATGCATGTATTCTTTCTAAACTGAAGAAATGAGACAAACTATGAATATTTTCCCAAAACAGAGCATAGAAGATGTATTCTTCTTATAAACTTGAAAATAAACATATAATAGAAATGAAATGGATCATGGAGAGTAAAAAAAACTCATACATATGCAACAGAAGAAGAAACCATGTTAAATTTCCATACCATAGGTATCCCAAAGAAATCGCTGCAACTCTTTCATTAAATTCCCGCCAAATACTGATTACACTAGAGTCTCTGATCAATAAAACAACATTCAACCTCTGAAATGAGTCAAGAAGTGAAATATATAGACATGAAAAAACCTCTCCCAACCTCAGGGGTCGAATCCATGATTTGTGGAGCTGATCCACCAAATTCTGAACTGAAACCTAGAGTGTAGGGTGGTCAAAATGACTCATCCCTAACTTTAGTGAAACTGATTCATTCAAACTCTCAAAGAGTTTTACCTAATGTATTTACCCCTAGGTAACTCATAAAAATAATTATTACATTTACATCCATGAATTACATCAGTAAAAACTCATAAATTCTATTAGCAAATGAGAAAAACTCAAAAACTGGAAAATATCAGACAATTGGCAAAAGTGCAGTTCCTGAAACAAAAGCATAGTGCCAACGTCAAGGTGAGTTTTGGAGGCCTTCCTGAAGTCCAAACTAAGCTCAGTATATCTCATTGAAAATCATGTCCTATCTAGGCTCCAAATCTATGCTTAGTTTCCGAAATTGACCATATTTATCCCTCCAAAAATTCAATCTCCCAAGACTGGTCAAAAGCGCATCGCCATGCTCAAAAAGAGGGAAGAAACATAGTTTTTTAGGTGTTTTGACTTTTATGCTGACCAGTTTGCCCAGATTTTCTTAGAAAATTTGGTGACCTGCATGAATTCATCATTATTAATCCACTGGTGATCTTGGTTTGACCAATGGAGGTCCCTAGAAAAATCACAATGCCCTAGGAAAAAGTGTAGCGCCCTTGACAAAAGCACATCACCCTTTGGCAAAAGCACAACACCATCTTCTAGCTAACTTTTGGATGACTTACTGAACTCAAAATTGATCTCATGATAGCTCATTGGAAATATATGTATGTATACTACATAATGGACCTATCAAAAAGTGAAAATTATCAATTATATCTCTTCAAAAATCAATTCTCCCAAGACTGGTAAAAAAGTGCATAATGGGGGTGAAAAAAGCGTAGTGTGCTCTTGCAGACCACTTTTGGAGGCTTCCATGAACTCCAAATTGAGCTCATGATAGCTCATTAGAAATAGATTCCAGTATAGGTGTCATTTGACTTATCAAAAAATTAATTTGGACACTCTAGTAGGGAGAAAATTTGATTGCCCAAGACTACTCCAGAAGTGCAACAAATCTCCTGTGGCAACTATATTGTTAGCATTCCTCCAAAACCATAACACCTGTGTAAAAAATGAAGGAGGTTTTTCTTCCTTGGTATATTATTAACACAAATCTCGTTCAGTTTTTTTAAATTCATCTCCATTTGGTCAAAAACATACTTTGAAGCAAAATTGGCCCTATGTGTAGCAAATGATTTTTCCCTTGGAATGACTTCTTGAAAAATGATGGAGACATGATTTTTTTGAGTTGGAATGGCCTCATAATTGCTGATATGACCTCCCTTATTCCTCCTCTACTTAGATGTATTTTATTCCATAGCAAACCCTAGCTCAATGGGAGAGGGAATTAGGGTTTAGTTTAGGCAAAACGAGGGATTTGGATAATTTATAAGAATGAAGGGAAATAAAGGGGATAGGGGGCTTCTAAATTCTTAGGAAAAGTTTTGGAGGTAGGGAGGGATGTTAGGAAGTATGCGAAAGTGGAATTTCAAGGATTGAGTGAGGGGAAGGGGTCTGAAAGGGAAAAACATAGGCCTATTCTAGAAAAGTATCAAATTGTAGCAATAGGTCAGGGCTTGTGGAAAAAAATATGATTTTGAGGGATAGGAGTGATGAGAAGTGTTTATTGTCACTCTTTTACTTTCTAGTGTTTTATGTATGCAGATGGTAGTTTGATGGACCTTGAAAACCCTGAGACCTAATGGAAACCCTAACTGAATGAACTTCATGGTGAAATGACTGAAAAGGTGATAAAGACTCATGAATGACAGACACTCAACAAAGTGATGAAATGAGCCAACAAGTAATGAAATTTTTTAAAAGAGTGAGGTTTTGAGCTAGGACTACCTCCAGTGACCAAATTTTTGCACGATGACCTAATGGAATGACAAAAAATTCAGAATGGGACCCTAATATGATGTGAAAAGAGACATTTTGATCACTGGTGCCAGGATGCAAATACTGACACTAACATTGGCTCCATCTGGGAATGGTAGCTCCTTGGAGGTGCCAAGAACACCGTAGACCAAGTTCCTATCCATTAGGCATGGAATCAAAAGCTAAATATTAATTGGAAACTAAAAACTTAAACTGATTTGTAACAAAATCAAACTGACTGAGAACTGACTTTAAAATTGACTAAAAAAGATGCTCAAAATTGAGATTATTCATTAAAACCTACTATATCTGATCCATACATCACCTAATCAAGTGAAATGGAACAACCAATGCAACCATGTAAGCATTTTGGATGCTAGTTTACTCATGAGAAAAAAGAGAGAACTACCTGTAATCAGATTGAATCTTAGTGAAATTGCAAAGCATGAGCCCACCAACTGACATCAATAATGCTGCAGAAGGATCTTCATAGGAATACATATTGATTTCCAACCCATCTAATACATTACTGCTATGCTATAGGTAGTCTCAGTACCTTGATTTTAAAATTTCCCAAACATCCGTGCTTTCTTCCCTTTATGATTGCAGCAAGTTGAAAAAAGGATCCTGAAACTTGTGAATGACTAATTTTTCCTGATGATCAACAAAAAAACAAGAATATTCTTCATTAGTATCCTGATATGACTGCAAATCTTTGTATGAGATTTTTAATGAGACTCCTGTTGAACAAGACAATGAAGCTAGGTGCCAGATCAAAGTTTTATCATTTATGCTTTGAAGCTCATAACCAATTAATGGAGAAGGACTTTGACTACAGATATCATCCAACACATCAACTATTGGGTCATGAAAAACTTGAAAAGACTGCTGCAACATATTTTCTATTGGTTCCAATGAGAATGCATGAATTTCTACAGGTTTCTCATCCTTTTATTTAGAGACATTACGAAATTTTTTCATCAAAAACTGAAATGCTTCAAAATATAATCATACATAATCATCTCGCATCATTTGATCATATGTTTCAACTTCCAAGCCTTCATCTGCAATTTCAAATTCAATGGAACTTTGTGGCTACAAATCTGGAGCTAAGGAGGCTTCTATGTCGCAAATGATTTCCTCAACCATTTCAGAAGAAGGTTTCTTATTAACAACTTGCTCAAGAAGTTTGTTATATTTTGCAACCTCAACATCAAAACTGAAAGAATTCTCATTTATAGTCTTGGAAAAAATTTCTCTCAGAAATTGAAATAAAGAAAAACATAAAGGAAAATATCCTTCACTCATTTCAAAAAATTTTGCATTTTCCTCACTGCTGTCACCATAGATATGCATTGGTCGATCATTGCATTTCAGTTGCTGAAACTGAGCTTTTTTCTCCCATAAACCAGTTGTTGATTTCTCTGCAGAATTAGCTTCAATTTGGAGAACATAATCATCATCATACTGATCAAACTTTGGAAAATCATCAAAATAACGAATGTCATCAAGCATACACATTAGATCAGCAGATTGTTCCTCCATAGATTGATCTACAAATCCATTTTCATGATCGTCTATAAATGAATACAAACAACAATCATTTTCTGATCTACGGTAGATGGAATTAGCAGGATAGTTTTTAAGGCCAACAACTTCTTCTTCTTCTACAATAAGTGAGACATGGTGATCTTGAACAAAAAATTCATCTCTCATGGTGATATTTTGCATCATTTCATCTACTATAGTTACCAAAATGTCGAGCTTCGCTTCTGAAGATGTCAAGTATTCTTTCTCTATGTTCTCCCTTTCTTATGATTTCAATCTTAACCCTTTGACCAAAAAAATAGCTTCTACAACTATTGAACTTTCCTGCATTTCTTCGGGTGTTGTAATGTCCCTTTCTCTCAGTCAAATTTCCATTTCTGGATCAAAGGCATCCAGGTAGTGTAAGAGGGCTGAACCAATAGGCGGTTTTATATCAGCAGGGATTGAATGGTATACTTGATTTAACTTAGCTGAAAAGTGTTGCACTGTTTCAACTTGTTTCCTTTTCAAATGATCATATTCTTATAAAATCAGAAAAGGATTCCTCTTGATCACCCATTTATCAAGGAAGACTTTCACAAAATGATGGAAATAAAAAACAATTGAAACTAACAAGTTTTTGAACCATTCCTTGGCTTTGCCTTGCAAAGATAGAGCAAAGATCCTAGTAATACTAACATCATCTTCATCAACTCAAAAAGGTCAAGAAAATTTTCAAAAATCTGAATGTGTTTCTCAGCAGTGATGTTACCATAGTCTCCATCAAACCTAGGAAGATATTTGTAATAGTTTTTAGGGAAATCATGGAGTATAGGAGGTAATATGAGTGGTTTGTATCTATCTGGAATTTTACGAGGTGTAGGAGTATGTATAGAAGTTGTAGGATTAGTCTTGATCTCTTGAGGTACATCAAATTGAAGATGGTCATCATAAGATTGAGAAAAAGGGTTTGGACCAAGATCAAAGGCGTACGAGGAACTTGAATTTACAACCTTCAAAGGAAAGGAATCTAGTGGAGGTCCATGATCTTTTCTCAAACATAATATATTTTGGAAAACTTTCAGGGCATTCTCAAGAAAAGAGAATGAATATTTCATGATAAATAACATGATGTCTTGAATGAAATTCCAATTTGAATACATGATCTTACCATGTTGTCCTTTCATATTTCTTGGCAAGGTTCATCCTCCAGTGGAGTCTTTGGATTTTATTTCGAAACTAATTTGGAGTCACCAGGTGGATGATTTCAGCTTTCGTGTGCCTGATCACTGTCCATTTTCAGCAATCAGATCTGATTATTTTGTGCTTTCCCGGGGAAGATATGTCACTTCATTTCCCAGTATGGTCGCCAAGATGTTAACACTCTGTCGGATCTCTGAGGCTGAGAAGAGTCCAACAAAGGTAACTATAAAACAATCTTAGCCAAGTAGCTAGCCCTACTAGGTAGGAGAGGGCTCTCTACAAGGGATCTCAACCAAGAGAGTTGGATCAATTAGGTTTTAGGCTAGGTATAGTAGCACAAAGGTTTTGATTGTTTGATTTTGGTTTTGCTGGATGGGTGAATTAGGTCAAAGAGGCTAGGACAGGGAAAATAAGATTAGGATAGCAGTCTATTCAATGGGGCAAGGTAGGTAGGAAATCTAACACTTTATGGTTTTTGAGTGGGATGGATCAGACAGATGAGGTGCTAGAAAGAGCAAGACAATGCATGTATTCTTTCTAAAATGAAGAAATGAGACAAACTATGAAGATTTTCCCAAAACAGAGCATAGAAGATGTATTCTGCTTATTAACTTGAAAATAAAATATAATAGAAATGAAATGGATCATGGAGAGTACAAAAAATTCATACATATGCAACATAAGAAGAAATAATGTTAAATTTCCATACCACAGGTATCCCAAAGAAATAACTACAACTTTTTCATTAAATTCCTACCAAATAATGACTACACTAGAGTCTCTAATCAATACAACAAAATCAAATCTCTAAAATGAGTCAAGAAGTGAAAGACATAGACATGAAATAACCTATCCCAACCTCAGGGGTCGAATCCATGATTTGTGGAGTTGATCCACCAAAGTCTGAACTGAAACCTAGAGTGTAGGGTGGTCAAAATGACTCATCACTAACTTTAGTGAAACCAATTCATTCATCCTTTGAAAGAGTTTTACCTAATGTATTTACCCTAGGTAACTCATAAAAATCATTATTAAATTGAAAACCATGAATTACATCAGTAAAAACTCATAAATTCTATCAGCAACTGAGAAAAACTCAAAAACTGGAAAATATCAAGCAACTGGCAAAAGCGCAGCGCCTGAAACAAAAGCACAACGCCATCTTCAAGGTGAGTTTTGGAGGCCTTCCTGAAGTCCAAAATGAGCTCAGGATAGCTCATCGGAAAGACTGTCACGTCTAGTTTCCAAATTTTTTCTTAGTTTCCAAAATTAACCAGATTTGACCCTAAAAAAAGTCAATCTACCAAGACTGGTAAAAAACGCAGTGCCAGGCTCAAAAAGAGGGCATAAACATGGTTTTTTAGGTGCTTTTTAACTTTTATGCTGACAAGTTTGCCAAAATTTGCTTCGAAAGTTGCTAACTTGAATGTATTGATCATTTTGAATCTACTAGCGGTCTTTTTTTGACCAATGGAGGTCCCTAGAAAAAGCGTAACGCCCTAGGAAAAAGCACAACGCCCTTGACAAAAGCGCAGCGCCCTTTGGCAAACGCATAACTCCATCTGCTAGCTAACTTTTGGATGACTTCCTGAAATAAAAATTGATCTCATGATAAATCATTGGAAATATAGTTAGTTATACTATATAATGGACCTATCAAGCAGTGAAAATTATCAATTATAGCTCCCCAAAAATCAATTCGCCCAAGACTGGTCAAAAAGTGCAGAATAGGGGTGCAAAAAGCGCAGCGTGCTCTTGTAGGCCACTTTTGGATGCTTTCCTAAACTCCACATTGAGCTCATGATAGCTCATTAGAAATCAATTCTAGTCTATTTTTCCTTTGACTTATCAAGAAAGTCATTTGGACACTCCAGCAGGGAGAAAAGTTGATTTTCCCAAGACTACTCCAGAAGTGCAACAACTCTCCTGTAGCAAATGTATTTTTAGCATTCCTCCAAAACAATAAAAACTGTGTAAAAAATGGCGGGTTTTCTTCCTTGGTCCATGATTAACAAAAACCTCTTTCATGTTTGTGAAATTTATCTCCATTTGGTCATAAACAGTCTTTGAAGCAAAACTGGCCCTATGTGTAGAAAATGATTTGTCCCTTGGAATGATTTCTTGAAAAATGATGGAGACATGATTTTTATGATCTGGAATGGCCTAATACTTGCTGATATGACCTCCCTTATGCCTCATCTTCTCATATTTCTCTGATTCCATAGAAAACCCTAGCTCCATGGGAGAGGAAATTAGGGTTTAGTGTAGGCAAAATAGGGGATTTGGGAAATTTATAAGAATGAAGGGAAATAAAGGGGATAGGGGGCTTCTAAATTCTTAAGAAAATTTTTAGAGGTAGGGAGGGATGTTAGGAAGTAAGGGAAAGTTGAATTTCAAGGATTGAGTTAGGGGAAGGGGTCCAAAAGGGAAAAACATAGGCCTAGTCTATAAAAGTGTCAAATTGTAGCAATAGGCTAGGGCTTGTGGAAAAATGATGATTTTGAGGGATAGGAGTGATGATAAGTTTTTATTGTCACTAAATTAATTTTTGGTCTTTTATGTATACAGATGGTATTTTGATGGACCTTGAAAACCCTAATACCTAATGGAAACCCTAACTGAATGAACTTCATGGTGAAATGATTGAAAAGGTGATAAAGACTCATGAATGATGGACACTGAGCAAAGTGATGAAATGAGCCAGTAGGTAAAGAAATTTTTGAAAAGAGTGAGGTTTTGAGCTAGGACTACCTCCAGTGACCAAATTTTTTCATGATGACCTAATGGAATGACAAAAATTTTAGAATGGGACTCTAATATGATGTGAAATGAGATATTTTGATCACTGGTGACAGGATGAAAATACTGACACTAGCATGACCATTCGTGTTTACGTTGATTACCATGATATCAATCGAGCTTGTCCTAGGGAAAATTACCCCACTCCTTTTATTGATCAGATCATTGATTAATGTTTCGGGAGTGAGATATTTTCGTTTATGGATGGTTTCTCTAGCTATAACCAGATTAACATTTCTCTAGTTGTTCAACACAAAACCAATTTTATTTGTCCATGGGGGACTTTCGCCTATAAGAAGCTCCCATTCGGCCTGAATAATGGCGGAGAAACTTTCCAGCGAGCTATGTCTTATGCATTTCATGACATTAAACACATACTTCAGCCATATCTCGACGACCTTCCTGCTCATTCCGCAAAACGTCGAGATTACGTGGAACACCTTAGAGCTATCTTCCTATGCGGTCGACACTATAATATCAGGTTGAATCCTCATAAGTGTGTCTTATGCATTGAATGTGGCCGACTCTTAGGTTTCATGGTGTCCAAAGAAGGCATCCACATCGATCCTCTAAAAGTCAAGGCAATCATCAATTTTCCTCCTTCTTCTTATGTCCATCAACTGCAAATTTTGCAGGGGAAAACTAATTTCCTCCATCATTTCGTACTGAATTACATTGAGCTTTCCAAAGGCTTTACATGCTTATTGAAAAAGGGAATCTTGTTCGTAAGGGATGAAATTTTTAGAGCTCTTTCGATGCAATGAAACGAGCCCTCATCACGGCTCTGCTGCTGCCTCCTCCCAATTATCACCGCGACTACTACTTGTATTTGGCGGCCGCCGAAAACACTATTGGCATGGTGCTGGTCAGGAACATGTAGTGTACTATTTGAGCTGTAATATCTTCGATACTGAGACTCGTTATGCTCATTTCCGTCACTACATTTTCATGCACAAAACCTTAGTGATTTTTCTAATTACAACCCCATGAATTACATTCTCACACATCAGTTACTTGGGGGAAAGTACTGAAAATGAATCGTTATCCTTCACGAGTTCGACTTAGAATTCACTGCTGCTAAGTCGAAGAAATCCCTGGTCTTTTCTAAGTCGATCTGTGATCTTTCCACCACGAATGATCCCACTCCTCTCAATGAGTCCATCCCTGATGAGACTCTCTTTCTCATTATTACTCTTGATCCATAATATGGATACATCATCGTATATCTCCAGACCCAGAATTATCGGCCAGAGCTATCTGATGTTGCCATACCTCATGCGACCACATAGACAAAATCCACACGTGTATTGTCTGATGTCCGCCAACAGGTCCATGACATCTTGGAGAAATCAAATGCCAAGTACAAGCAGTGCCAGGATCAACATCGAGTGCCACACAAGTTCTAGGTGGGCGACACATTTTGGTTACATTTACAGAAGGAGCGCCTCTCTGAAGCCAACCGCAAGCTATGCCCACTTCAAAGCAGACCAACTCCTTCACTAGGGACCAGGTTCAACATAAATTTCCCTATCTCATGGAGGATTTGCACGCAATTGGTACCCTTTATTTCTAAGGGGGTAGAAATGATGGAGGTGGATTTTGGTGGCCACCCGTTTATTCCACCTAGTAAGTTTCATCAATTTTCTTATTTACTATTTTTAGCAGTTTTGAGGTCCTCAACTTCTCGATCCATTTTGAGGCCCTAAACAGTGTAGTACTCAGAGAGATCTTTACAACGAGGTATCATACACACCAAATAGAGATACTATGACCAAGTTACGACCTCGAGAAGTCGACTACCCAACTAACCCCAACGGGGCCCATAAACTCTTGGTGTTACATCTCCTTGGGTTAGGGTTTTTGTTTTTTAGGGTTTTCTATTATTTTTAAATAATAAAAATGTCCTTGAGCCTTATTGTAACATAGTTTAGAGGCACGTAGCCGCTAGATCTCTTCTCAGAGATAAGTTACCATCACCCTAGCTAGTTTATGCCCATTGTGCCTGTAAGCATATTTCAATCATTTTATATTAATAAAATGGAGTTTTATTTCTTCTACATATCTATTTCTATTTTTATTTCTATATTTTATTTCATTCCTGGATAAATCCATATTCAGATTATGGCTCCATGAGGGTTTGAAACATATTTCAGTTTCAATGTTTTGTAGTAATATTTAGTAAACTTCATGAAAGTGCCACGGTCTCCACAGATCATATCAGAGAGTGAAAATATTTCATTTGAAAATATTTTATTATTATTTCAAATGGGTTTTTACAGAAATTTATTTCGTTTCCCGGTTTGAGAAATATGAGAAAATGAAGTTACACCTGTCTGGAACACTGCGCCGCCGCGCGTCCTATGAGTTTGTGGAATAATTTTATCACCCCACAGGTCATAAAATTTCAAGTGTCTTATATCACTGGAAATATCTATTTAATACCTCAAATGGGTCTTTGACGGAATTTGATTTCATCACCTATAGCAGAAGTTATCCACAAGAGGTCCATTTCAACTAAGATCTAGATCACATAGATCCCATTTTCAATGGAAATTTTTGGATGGAATTATTTTCTTGTCTTGGTATTCAATTATCTCATAGATCATCTTATAATCCTTAATCTAATGAGAAAAATGAGACAGTGAACAAATCTTTGGAAGGATATCTTCGTTTATATCTGATAAACAAACACTGTGGGTCAAGTGGTTAACTCTAGCTAAATGGTGGTATAACACTTCCCTCCATACTACAGCAAAAATGACCCCATTTATGGTATTTTATGGATATGATACACCATCCACCACATCATATTTCAGAGAAAATTTTAAGGTTCAAGCAGTGGAAGATGACATCGATCATCAAAAACAAGTTCTAAAACCCTTAAAGGATAACCTCACTCTCGCACAAAATCGAATGAAACAACAGACATACCAACATCGCAGTGAAATAAGTTTTGAGGTAGACGACTGGGAATTTTTACAGCTACAACCATACAAAAAAATGTCCCTCAAGTAAGCTAAGAAGGATAATTAATTATCACCCAAGTACTACGGTCCTTACAAGGTGTTGCAAAAGATTGGCACTATGGAATACAAATTGGAGTTGCCTACATATTCCCGAGTACACCTAGCTTTCTATATTTAATGCTTAAATAAGGTTATTAGTGAAAATATTCTCATTCAAAAAATATTTCTAGAACTTGACGAAGAAGGAAAAATCATATTTGAGCTTGAAGCAGTCACGGAAATAATAACCTGATAACTATGGAATCGATCAATTTTAGAGTATCTCATTAAGTGGTAGAACTTACCCGTTGAATATTCCACATGGGAGGATAATAATTTTATACGAAGGCATCCAAAAATACTCAAGCGTTAAGGAAATTTTTTTTTTTTAAGGAGAGGGGAATGTTAGGTCCCTATAATACTAGTGTAGCCCCCTATTGTTTTTGTTAGTGTATCCCCCTTATTGTGATTTTTGTGCCCATGTAGCCCCTATATTTTTATTGTTGTGCCCCATAGAAGCCCACTATTGTTATTATTGTGCCTTTACATTATTATTGTTATGTAGGCTCTAATTATATTGTGACCCTTTAGACTCCTATATATACAAAGGAGGTATTGTCATTTGTATCATCCAAGAATTTTTCATTTATGTGATATAAAGGAGGTTTCCCCCTCGAAGAGGCTATTCTTCAAGTCTTTTATCTATCTTTTCTTCTATTTTGTGAGTTGGTTGCATAACACTAGCCAAGTCCTTTTTTCCATAAAGGTGAATGTATCCATCTCCCGTGGTCAAAATCCTTTATCACCTATCAAAAGTACTTTATGGATTTAGGAGATGGTGGTTAGCCCAATTTTGTAAAGACCTCATCATTCCATTCCAATGAGGGAGACATTCAACATCATACTAAGCTCGTATTTGAAGTATGTATACAATCTTCTCATCTGTGGATATGTACTAGAGATCTCTTTCTCCTCTCTGGATCATGTCTTGGATGAATCATATTGGCCATGTCATTTTGGATGCTCCCTCTGTCACATAAGCAAGTCCTTATGTTATTATTGATCCCTCTGTCACATAAGAAAGTCCTTATGTTATTATTGATCCCTCTGTCACATTAGCAAGTCATTTTTCTATTACCACTCCATGTGAACTAGTTCTTCCAGTCATTTGGAACAACGTTGGATGTCATAACAATATTTTAAATCCTCCTTCTTAAACATTAATCATTATTGCTAAGTCTATGGTCAAGTCCAAGAATATAACCATTTGGAGACCAGAGAAAAATATCCTTGTCATCCACTCCCTCTTACTTTGAGAACCCTCTTGTCACAACCTTTTATTTGTACTTCCTAATTCTTCCATCTACTTCCAAATTCGTTTCCTTGGAAGCCTTCATGATGTACCTGCAAGCCTCATTTAGGGGGCCATGGAAGAAAAAAATATAAACAAGCAAAAAAACACAAGGACAAGAGGATGACCAAGGAATAAAAATAATAATAATAATCAAGGAAGAAGTATATGAAGTACACATCTCTTGATTAAGAGGGAAACTGCTCAATATTGTAGGAATTTTCAACTCCCTCTTGATTCTTTCCTCCTTGTAGAAATCGATGAAATCCATCTGCAATATTTCTCAAGCTTGAAATTCTCATCCTCACCCTCAACATCAATTTTTAAATCATTCATCTTTAATTTCTTGCATGACCTATAAGGACTAGGGTTTATTCATCCCTTGGATATTCCACTTGCATTCAACACTCTAGGTCTTACTCTAGGGATTTAATCCACAAACCCTAGGACTTTCAAATTTTGTACCAATCTATCCTTTTTCTCCAAAGCTCTCACATAGAAAAGTTATTTTTGATCATTTTCAACTTTTTTCCCACTTGGAAGAATCATTGATAATCTTATTAGGCCTGAGCTTATCCCTTCAGACCAAACCCTTTTGAGAGAAATAAACAATAACAGGAAAAATATATGTTCCACTATCTTGTGGTTCCAATATTTTTCCAAGGCTCGCACAACCCTCAACACATAACAACCTCCTTTAGTCTTAATCATCAGGAGTGAGATTTTGAAAACATACAATGTTGTCTGTCCTGAGGTGTTTTGGCTCAATTTTTGTAGCAAATCTTCCTAAATTTTATGCAAAATATATTATAACCATTGGCATATCATCCATGTAAAGGGATGATATATGGAACATAATTATTATTTCAAAAATTTTGGTGCATTTTGGTAGACAATATAGAAGAGTGCACGTGCAGAAACACGTACTAGACACCATTCACCTAAATAAATCCTTGTTATCAACTTATTTTTATCCTGTATAAATTATATCAATGGATTCAATCTGATCATGCAATGTAATAAAACATGATATTGAATCCTTCTACAATATTTTCGGAATATAAAACATGATCGCTTAATCACATGCAAGTAAGAGAAAGAAGTAAATCAACCGCACAAAACAAGATGTTTCCTATGGAAAGAAACTGCTCAAAACCCCTCTATCTCTATTGTATAATAAGCCAAGGAATCCTGAAATAATACAATGCATTCTTGCTCACAAGAATCTCATGCACTCTACCAATCATCTCACATTAATCTAGGAAAAAATGGACAAACACATAGCCAATTTCCTGCCTTCCTTCTGCCTACATTGTTCACGCAATTCCTAGGCAAATAAATCCCAATTAAATAGGAATTACAACCTTCCTTGACTGCGCAATCCTTCATGGGCATCCCATGGCTTTATAACTACGCTTAGGCAATTTGCTAATAATACAACTGATAATTATCTTCCCTTTAACCTTTGTCTTAACCGGGTCTTCATCAAAATTGACATGCATGCAGAAAATAATAGCGAATCATCAGTGATCTCATAGATCACTACTTGTGAATTAAATCTAATTTAATTCACTTGACCTCTCACTAGCTCATCACCCAGTTAGAACTAGTTAAATTAATTTTAACTCAATTTGAGTTAACTGATTACACTCACACCACACTAGTGCATTAACTGCAACTGGACCCCCAACATAATAGAATCACTCTACATGCCTAATCCTTTGACCCTCAACTCAAAATTCTTGAGCTAACTCAGTCTTTCTGACTTACTTAACTAATACAAGTTGTTATGAGATAATATTACAATTTATTGTCTAATTTATTTAAGGGAAAATTATATTAGACACACATTTTCTTGTTGATTTTCAACACTCCCTCTCAACAAGAAATGGATTATCAGCTACCCTGATCTTGCCTCTATGGTATTCGAATTTTCTCTTTGCCAACTCCTTCGTCAAGATATACACATCTTGATCCTCCGTGGGAATGTACTGTAACAACATAATGCGCCTCTAAACACAATATCTAAGATGGTGGTACCAGATATCAATACGCTTGAACCTGTCATGGAATACTGGATTAACCAGGAGTTTTATGCAACTCTGGTTATCAAAATGTACCACCGCTAGATCCATCTAATGAACAAAAAAACCAACAAGTATCTTCCTCATCTAGATGGCCTCGCATGAAGCTTGAATAGCTTCCATGTACTCTGCCTCGGCTAAACTGAGTGCAACCAATCTCTGCTTCTTGTTGTACCAAGAAATTGCTGTTGATCCTATGTTGAAGATGCCCCTTGATGTGCTCTTCTTGTCCGATGGAATTTCTACCCAATCTTCATCGGTGAAGCCTTGAAGCTTCACTCCCTCCCTCTGTTTGTACCATAATCGATACTCTGTAGTGCCCCTGAGATATCTCAAAACATGCTTCCCCACCTTCCAAAAGAGCTTGGTAGGCTTAACCATATCTTGACTAAGTTGGTTAATTGCGTAGCATATGTCTGGTCATGTGTTCACCAAATAAATAAGTGAACCCATAAGCTGCCTATAAATAGTAGCATCCACTACCGCGCCTGAAGTAGCATCCTCCTTCCTCTAGTTTCATGCAAGAGGAGTCGCCATGGGTTTGTTGCCCTCCATGTGGAAATTCCTCAAAATATCCTTGGAATACTTGCCCTAAGATACAAATATCTCCCCATCTCTTTGCCATATTTCCAAGCCAAGGAAATAGTGCAAGATCCCCATGTCCTTCATCTCAAAATCTCTTGCAAGATCCTCTTTGAAAAAAGTTATGAGCCACTCATCACTTGTCAGTATCAGATCATCTACATAAAGAACAATAATTAAAAGCTTACCATCAACCGTAATATGATATAGGTTCACATTCGCTTCAATATTTTTGAAGCCCAACCCAGTGAAATGGTTGTTGATCCTAGTGTACCAAGCACGAGGTACTTGCTTCAGCCCATACAATGATCTCTTGAGTTTGCACACATGCGAATCCCTGTCAAAGGTCTCAAAACCTTCTGGTTGCTCAATGTACATTTATTCCTTAATAAATTCATTGAGAAAGGTTGCCTTTACATCCATCTGATGTATCTGCCACCCCATCTGCAAGGATGGATCTAATTGATGAGTACCTTGAAACCGGTGCAAAATTCTCCTCATAGTCAATCCCCTCCACTTGTGAGAATACTCTGGCCACAAACCCATCCTTGTTTTTATTCACACTCCACTTGATTCACCTTGTAGATCCACCTGGATCCAACCATTGACTTCCCCACTGGTATTGGGACCACTTCCCATGCTCTATTTCTGATAATGGAGCAATACTCCTCAACCATGGCATCAACCCATACCGATTACTACACTGCTTCCTCAAAAGAGGATGGTTCTATCATAATACACTCACTCATAAGAGCCATGTGTCCAATATGCATGTCTGAGTACCTTCTCTGCCTACGCTGTGATGTAGGTGCACCTACATTCTCTGCCGCATCTAGCATCAATCTATCAGCCTCTCTGGTGCGCTTCCTACTATTTTTGGTGGATGGCTCTACATTAGTGGTTTCTGCCACTCTTTGTTCCTCTACACATGGCTGCTCCACATCCTAAGGTTCAGCCTTTGTAACTAAGAGTTCCTCTTCTACATGCAAGTAAAGCTCCCTCTCAAGGGACAATCACATGGCTTTTTCCTCATCAAATTTAACATCTCTCCTGACAACTGTCATCTTGTTTGCCAGAAAATACATCTGATAGTTGTGGGGAGTATCAGTGTACCCCAAAAATATCCCAACCTCTGCTATTGGTTCTAGCTTCTTCTTGGCATCTTTGGTCACATGGAAATAGACAAATAAGCCAAAAATTTTAAAATATGAAACATCCAGTTTCTTACTTGAAAAAGCCTCCTCAAGTGTACTCATGCCAAGTATCTGATGAGGACTATGGTTCTACAAAAATACCATTGTGTTGCATGCCTCTTCCCATAGATGAAATGGTAGGCCCTAATCATGTAACATAGCTCGTGCTGCTCCCACAATTGTCCTATTATTTCTTTATGGAACCCCATTCTTTTTTGGGTTATGAGGTGCAACCAATTATCTCTGGATTCCTTATTTGGCATAGAAGTTGTTGCATTCATTACATATATACTCACCACCATTGTTGGTCCTTAGAGCCTTCACCTTATTCCTTGTATCTTTCTCTACCAATGATTTGAACTCACAAAACTTGGAGAATGTCTGATCTTTCTTTTGCATGAAGAAGATCCAACACTTTCTAGAAAAATCATCAACAAAAATCACATACTACTTGTGCTTTGCTATGAAAGTTGTTGATAATGGTCCACACACGTCTGCGTGAACTCTCTCAAGGGTTTCCGTTGCTCGGTTCTCCTTCTCATGAAAGGTGGCCTTTCTTTACTTCCCCATAGTACAACCATTGCATGTGTCTCTTTATGCAAGTGTACTCTTTCAAAGACCTGTAGAAATATGCTACATGATCCTCAAAGCACTGTGGTGTAAATGACCCAACCTCCTATGCCATAACTCATCGATATCCCAGCTCACCACCTCATTTGATTTACTACTCAATGTTGTGCAACCATCTACATCAAGTTTTTAGAGGTTCTTCACACAAACCCCAATATCCTTTACTTGTCTTGTGGCTTTGTGACGAAGGAATGCCTTTCCTTCACTGAAAACCACATCATATCCAAGATCCTCCAACATAGCAATTGAAACTAAATTCTTTTTCAAACCTAGTATATGCATGAAATATTTTAATATAAAAGGTTTACCTGACACTCTTTGGAAAGTAACTGTACGAATCCCGGTAGCGCTATACCTACCGTCATCACCCATCTCGATGTGCATTTGAAGATCCTTTTCCTCCAAGCTACTAAAGAGTTCTTTGTTTCCAGTCATGTGTAAATATGCTCCACTATCCAAGTACCACATAGATCCCATCACAGTTGACACCATGCATGTGATGAGAGAGAAGTCCAACTCAAACTGTGAGACCAAATCTTCACCTGTTGCAGCTCCCAGAGCCTTCTTGTTGTTATTCTTATTTTGTGGACAATTTCTGGCAAGTGTCCATGATCATGAAAGTTGGAACATTTCACCTTTGACACGTCTCACTTCTTACCTTCTTTACCAGTGCCAGATTTGGAATAGGACTTCTTCCCTTTCCCCTTCTTTGGCTTACTAGCCAAGGCACAATTTTCCTCATCACCAGTCTTGGATGAGGATCCATGCTTGGTATTCCACCAAAACTCTTCTTGTACCAAATCCGACTATAGTCGCTCCCACTTTGGTAATTGTTCCCTCCCATTCACAGAGTCTTGGTAATTATGCCAGCTCTTGGGAAGGCCTAGAAGTGCTAGGCTCACCAAGTCATCATCAACTACAATAATCCCAACACTTCCAAGCTCATCTCTACATTGAGTGAACTTGGTCAAGTATTTCTGAACTGTGTCACCCTTCTCCATTTTGATTTTCCTGAGCTTGTCCTTGAGTGCCAATTTCCTGTGGTCACTCCTGCTTTGAAACAGATATGTCAAGGCCTTCTACATATCATATGGAGTTTCCTTTCCATGGAGACTTGATACAATATGATCTCAAACTCCCTCTAATAAGATCCTCCTAACCTTTGTGACATTCTTCCTCAATGCTTCATGCTACACAACACTGTGCTTGATTGGGTTCAGGAATATCAGTGTCAATGAATGCCTTCAACCCATTATCCTCCAATACTACCTCCATCTTTTTCTTCCATGCAATATAGTTTGAATTTCCCTTGAGTGCATAGTCGAGTCTCAAGCTAGTGAAGGACATCCTGGTTAGCTGGTAGCTCCAAAGAATGTATCTGGAAATTTGAATATTGTTCAACACAAACTCAATTATTTCTCCACTATTGTGATTCCTGACACTCCGATTCAATGTAGAAAATATACCAATGGATTCAATCCGATCATGCAATGTACTAAAACAAGATATTGAATCCTTCTACAATATTTGTATAATATAAAGTATGATCGCTCAATCACATGCAAGTAATAGAAATAAGTAAATTAGTCACACAAAAAAAGATATTTCCTGGGGAACGAAACTGCTCAAAACTCCTCTATCTCTATTGTATAATAATCCAAGGAATCACGAAACAATACAATGCATTCTTGCTCACAAGAATCTCATGCACTCTAGCAATCGTCTCACACTGATCTAGGAAAAATTGGACAAAGACATAGCCAATATACTGCCTTCCTTGAGCCTGCCTTTCTCATGCAATTCCTAGGAAAATAAATCCCTACTAAATAGGAATTCCAACCTTCCTTGACTACGCAATCCTTCATGGCCATCATGTGGCTTTATAACTGCACCTAGGCAATTTTCTAATAATACAACTGATAGTTATCTTCCCTTTAACCTTTGTCTCAACTAGGTCTTCATCAGAATTGACATGCATGTAACTAATAATAGAGAATCATCAGTTATCTGATAGATCACTACTTGTGAATTAAATCTAATTTAATTCACTTGACTCTCACTAGCTCATCACTCAGATAGAACTAGTTTAAATGATTTTAACTCAATTAATTTGAGTTAACTGATTACACTCACACCACACTAGTGCATTAACTGCAACTATACCCCCAAAATAATAGAATTACTCTACATGCCTCACCTTTGACCTGTAGGTTTTAACACTGAACAGAAATTATCTACACACGAACCTTATAACAGAAAATAAACAATAGCGAGAGCATAAAACATAAAATAGATAAACACAGCGATTTTCCCCTGGATCCCAAATCGGGACAACCAGCTTGATATTTCATTATATTTCTTTTAGTGTTACAACACATATATATACATGTCGAAGCATACATAAACCCCAATCCATTAACCCTGGATTAGAACATAACCGTAGTTCCCTTGACCGGATCTACAAAATACCAAGGGCCAAAAACCATCGTACCCCAAAACCATGTGCAAACTCATGCACAAAACATGGGTGGGTCCGCCTATGAGTGGGACAGTACACCAAAAAAAATTTTGCAGGGGCGCTGCCCCGGACCCTGACAGGGGGGGCTGTCGCCCCCCCTGTGACCCCCCTGCTGCGTGGGGCTAGTCGTGGAAAGAATATAACACATACCCAACATGACCCTCAACTCGAAATTCTTGAGCTAACTCAGTCTTTCTGACTTAGTTAACTAATACAAGTTGTTATGAGATAAGATTACAATTTATTATCTAATTTATTTAAGGGAAAAATAAATTAGACACACATTTTCTTGTTGATTTTCAACATATCCTAGGGTTAGTCCCTTTGAGTTACTACATTATTGACCTTTTTCCTTAGCATTTGACAACTCCTTTCCTAGTTGTATTCCCTAACCACATCTAGGGAATCTTATGAGTGCGTTTGGAACCTTCTAACCACACACATGACCCATCCTACCTACGATTATGACCAAATTTCCTCAGCATTGTGCGTGTATTTGGGGGGCTCATTCTAGATGCTTATGGTTCCTAGGAGATCAATTCGACTCATCATCTTATCTCACCTATTCGAGTTGGATAAGACACATTATTGGAAAATATTATTAACCTCTCTTCGTCCTAGGTGTCTACATTCATCCTCCTAGGAGTATTCTTCTTCCTGTTTATATTGGACCTTCCTAGAGGGTCAAGCTAGTCAGAATATGAGATTTATATTCAGAGAGTTGGATCTATAGAGAGTCATATATTGCTGCTATTGTAATTCAATTTTTGAGGGCTACATGTTGCCTTGATTCCTTGTTCATTATAGTGGGGATCCTCTACCAAAATTAGGATAGGAATGCCAAAGCTAAAGGTATATGATGTACTTTTGATTCATGGTTAATGAAGATTCCTATTCCCTTCTCTTTACATTCATGTTTTACTTGATGTTTTCAGCTAACGGTCTTCATGTTTTGAGCTAATGGCGGAAGACCATTAGTTGAAAACATCAAGCAAAACATGAATATAAATTGTTGCAAACATGAATGTAAAGAGAAGGGAACATAAATCTTCATTAACAATGAATTAAAAGTACATCATATACCTTCAACTTTGGTGTTCCTCTCCTAATTCCGACAGAGTCTCCCCACTATAATGAAAAATGACTCAAGACAACATGTAGCCCTCAAAAAATGAATCAAAGTAGAAGCAATATATGACTATTTATAGCTCTATCTCTCCAACTATAGCTCTCATATAAATTTAACTAATAAGACTCTAACATAACCCTCTAGGATAGCCCAATATAAATTGAAATAATAAGACTCCCAGGAGGATGAATGTAAACACCTAGGATGAATAAAAGTTAAGAATCTTCTCCAATAATGTGTCATAGCTAGATCAAAAAGGTGAGATAAGATGATGAGTCGAACTAATCTCCTAGGAACCATAAGAATCTAGAATGGGTCCCTTAATCACACACATAAAATTGAGCAAATTAGGTCATAGTCGTAGGTAGGATGAGTCTTACGTGGGGTTGGAAGGTTCCTACCATGCTCATAAGCTTCCCTGCATTTGGTTGGGTAATACAACAGGGAAAGAGTGGTAAAAGGCCAAGGAAAAATGTCAAAATTGTAGTAGCTAAAAGGCACTAACCCTAGGGAGAAAAATAGGATGATAACAAGCCTCTTCACAAGTGGAGTAAACTAGTCCAATATATCACTTTTTTTCATTCGGGATCCAATTTGTTGTAGTGAATCCACAACTTTATTTCTCATATATGTTTCTTCTACAATACAAAGAGTTTCTAAAGGAGGCAACACAACATGTACATAATAAACTTTTCCAACATAAGGAAAAAACACCAAATTATTCTTCCATTACAATCAAAACCTCATCATCATCATAGTTCTCACTCAAGAATGGGATTAATTCCTTCTAGGTTCTCTCCACCCAAGAACATGTGAAATCGTTGAAAGCTTTCAAACTAATTTTAGTTGCAAATGAATATCCTCATTTTTTAGTTCATTTATCAGAAAAGTTATAAGATACAATGATTCATCAAGCAAACCCATTACCCTAGCTCCAAAAATTGTCAAAATCCCTTCCAATGCTAGCCTTCATATCTAACCTCTCCTACAACAGACTTGGATGAGATCGTGGATCAATCCCCCTAGCCATCACCAGATGCTCAATAACATAGTGAAGCCTATATGATACAAGCTCAAAGTATAAATAAGTTTCTTCTTTTCCATTCCAATAACAAATATGTTTTAATAATCAAATCACATTTGGTAACATAACAATGACATAGTGGAAACGTATATCACACAATCAAAATATGCATTGTGCCTCTGTTGACTTGTTGTGGGTTATACGTATATTAACTAAATGAAAGCCAAACTCATGTTATGATTCACATAATATTAATCACCAATAAGGATTACAATCTGTTAATAATTTTTTCAAAGAAATGTGTTTCAACCATTTTCCTTCAATTGCAACCATTATACAATGAAGATACCAACCCCGTAATTATTTTAACAAGCTACACATTTCTTTCATGATTGTTCATAAGAAATAACTACTAGATTTATGTAAGAATTCAAATTTATTTCCATCCTTATCTCAAATAGTTCAATGGGACATTTTTATGAGTACCTTGAACATATTACACTACAATTTAGACATCTCTTTCTAGACTTGGCCATACCCATGTCTATCGTTGGTTCATGATTTTGAAAAAAAATGGACATGGACCCTTGTAAAAAAATTTCAGGCTTGATCGAGAGTGAACATATGTAAATATTCATTCTAGATAAACATAAGCCTCAGGGAAAAATACGTGTTGGCATCTCTAATACCCATACCAATACTTTCTGGGTTTAGGGTTCTGCGACCAAGTAATAACTCCATCGGCTTCCTTCCATGCTTGCCACACATTGATCCTATAATAAAACTCGTTATCAAGGTTGGGAACACTAACAAAATAGAATTTATGGGATATTTTACTTTGGATGCCTAGGAAGGCCCTGTGGCCTATGGCAGATACCAAACTCAACCTTCAATGAAACTTCAAACCAAACCTCATAAACTTGTCCTTGTTCTTCTAGGCTCAAACTTGTCTTTAGTGGTTGTTCTCTCAACAAGGCTTTGATTCCATGTTGTTTTTTCTACAATAAACACAATATATACCCATTTTATGATCTGTTAATCACTTTTAATGATCTTAAAATTAATTCTTATTATGCCACTTCTATCATTAAGAAATTATACATAGGAAATCTCAACAAAAATGAAGCAAAACTAGTAGAAACAAATAATAGCATAAAGAGGAAACGATGAAAAATAGAGAAAACAAATTTTCCTTGGGAAACCTAAAATTTGGATAAAACCCAACAACTCTTCTTCTAGGAGAAATTATTCTTTTGTAAGTTTTACAAGAAAATTTCTAGAAATTTGTGCCAAAAAAACAAGTCCAAAATTCACTCACTTCATCGTTTTTATATTAACACGAGTGTCTTCTATATAAGATAGATGATGATGAGTGAGTGATTAAATGAAGTGTCACATCATGTGCATATATACAAGTCGAATGGGCAAATTTACCCCATGGGATACACCCTTTCATGGTGGGTCCGACTTATCCCTTTTGAGCCTACATGAAACCCAAAAATAAAATATATTTTATTTTACTTTCCATAATTTTTCTAGGCTAACTTAGGAGGTCTATTGGTATGTAAGAATACCTCCCGATGCTACAAAAAAAATAACAACTTCTTGAGGAATAGATGGGTTTATTTCCTTGGGAATAAATCTAAAGTATTTGAAAAATACAAAGTGTTTAAGGCTCTTGTGGAAAATCATATTGAGAAGAAAATTAAGTTGCCGAGCAAAAATAATGGTGGAAAATTATGTGGGAATGGATTCAAAGAATTTAGTAATAAATTCCATACAGTAAGGTATAATATCACTCCATACACACCTCAATAGAATGGATTTGCATAAATGATGAATATGATGCTCGTGGATAAAGAAAGGAGCATGCCTAGAGGGTTAACTTTTGTAGATGGGATAATTTTCCATCTTTTTTCAAAAACCATATTCGCTAATTTCCATTTTTTCTAAAAATGGTTCACCCAAATTTTATAGGATAATATTATCTTACCTTAACAATCACTAAATTTTTATTAGAAAGTAATAATAAAATCTAATATTTTTACAAAATTACGGCCAAAAATTTTATAGTTTTCACATTAGGGGCTTGTATATTCAACAAGTTTTCTATGCTTTAAGATATATTTCCATTGTTAAAATTTTCCCTATGCAATGTTGTTGGGTTAGGACATGAATTCTGGGAAGAGGTAGTGGATATTGTGTTATACCTTGTAAGTAGACCACCATTGTTTTAGCATTGGATGATAAGACTCCACATGAGGTATGGATTGGTAGGAAACCTTCTCTTAAATATACCAGGGTATTTGGCTGTGATGATCATGCACATGTTCCAAAAGGAGAATAGAAGTAAGTTTAATAATAAAGATAAAAAAAATTCTTTATTGGACATAAAGATGGCTTCAAAAGTTATAAGCTTTGGAACCCATAAACTAAGAAGGTTGTGTGTAGTCAAGATAAGGTATTTAGAGAAATAAAAAATGTTTTCAAATAGGAAGTCCTACCATGGGAGAAAGAACTAGAGAACACAAAGTTTAAATTCTAGGATTATGAATCAAAATCTATAGAAGAACATGAATCATAGGATGAAGAACCACATACTCCAATATTAAGGAGAATAATTTAGGAAAGAAGGTCTCATCAAAGGTATACTCCACCCGATTTCCATTCAAAATTTTCTTTTTTTATGACTGATGATGATCCTATAAATTTTAGGGAGGTAGTGGATTTGAAGGACGGAGAACTCTGAAAAAAAGGAATTGGTTGAAGAAATGGCAACCTTAGAAAAAAATTAAGCTTGGGATCTCGTGGAGTTGCTATTTGAAAGAAATCCCATTGGAAGAAAATGTGTTATTAAAAACAAGTTGAATGCAGAAGCTAAAGTGGATAAACACCAATATCGCTTAATAGTAAAAGGTTATTCCCAAGTCAAGGGAATTTACTTTGGTGATATATTTTCTCCTACTGCCAAGGTAACTTCTATATATTTATTTATCTATTGATTTTTCTTTTGAAGTAGAACATATGGACATGAAGACAACATTCCTACATGGATATTTGGAAGAATAAATATACATGAAGGCAACATTCCTACATGGATATTTGGAAGAAGAAATATATATGAAGCAACTAGAAGGATTTGTGGTGAAGAGAAAGAAAGAGTTGGTATGTGGGCTAAAAATGTCCTATATGGGTTAAAGCAATCACCAAGGATGTGATATAAAAAAATTGATACTTATATATTGGGACTTGGCTTCATAAGGAGAAAAGCATATCACCGTGTGTATTTCAAATTATTTGATGATCATCTTATTTTGTTGGTCTCATATGTCGATGGCATGCTGATGATTGGGAATGAAAGGGAAATTTAACATGAAGGATTTTGGGGATGTAAATTTAATTTTGGCATGGAAATTAACCGATATCAAGAAAACAAGAAACTCTAATTAAATTAGAGATATGTTGTGAATATGTTGTATAGGTTTAGTTTGCAAGAATGTAAACCAATAAAGATCCCTATTCTTGTAGGTGTAAAGTTATTTGTAGAAAAATATCCCAAGACATAGGAAGAGAAAGAGGACATTTCTCACGTTCCATCTTCTAGTACAATTGGAAATTTAGTTTATTCAATGGTTTGTACTAGACCAAAAATTGCACATGTAGTGGGAGTATTGAGTAGGTATATGTCAAAAACTAGGGAAAGGACATTGTACAACAATAGGGAAGGCTTTTAGGTATTTGTGTGGCACTACTAGTTATAGATTGTGCTACCAAGGAAGGCCAAGATTGGATAGAGTGTTGGACATACATTGGCACATGTAGTGGGAGTATTGAGCAAGTATATGTCAAAATTAGGGAAGGAACATTGTACAATAGTAAATTGGGTTTTCATGTATTTGTGTGGAACTACTAAGTATAAAATGTGCTACCAAGGAAGACCAAGATTGATAGAGTGTTGGACATACATGGATTTAATGATGCAGACTAGGCTAGATATTTGGATCACAAAATATATACAAGTGGTTGTGTTTATAACCTATTTGGAGGAGTAATTGATTGGATGAGCAAGAGACAATTTTTAGTGGCATTCTCAACTACATAAGTTGAATACATGGAAGCCACTCATGCAAGGAAGGAATAAGTATGTTTACAAATATTTGGTTTATTTATTGGGTTGGTACAAAAAGCTATGAGGATATATTGTGATATTTAAAGTGTAAAATTCCTAGTGAAGAACCCAATGTATCCTTCTAAGAAAAAACAAATTTATGTTCAATATCACTTTATGAGAGACCTCATTAAAGAAAAGAAGTTGTTGTTGGTGAAGGTGAAAATTTTGAGGAATGTTGCAGAATCATTAAAAATATATATAATCACTAATAAGCTATTTTGGTGTAGAGAAACAATGGGAATTATTTCCCTGGATTACTAATCATGTACTCCTGCAACCCCTTGTGTGCAAAGAAAACAATAAGTGGGAGAATGTTGGGTATGTGTTATATTCTTTGCATAACTACCCCAAGTGTTGTACAATGGGGGTGGTATCCCCTTTGATTTTTTTGGGGGACAACGTGTGTCATTGTTTGGAAAATTTTAACACATAATATTTGCTTTTAGCAGTTTTGTGGAACATGGCAGTTTAGCATATGATTTTGTATTTTTGGTTAAGGAAATACAATTGCATTCTTATCTAGGGTAAATAGATTCACATTTTATATATGTCACGGGATATATATATATATATATATATATCACCTCGAGCCAAAGAGAAAAATGAATGAATGTAGCTTATAACAAGATCCCATGAAAGACCCAATAAGTTTTGGAGTGAGGCTAAGTTAGTTAATTTCCAATTAAATCAATTCACTGCCACTTTGGCCAGAAGCCCTAGAATGTCCATAAAACTAATGTTTATCCCCACTACCATCCTTACCCTATCCCTAAAATCACATACATAATGCTTCTTAAGCCTTGAATCAAATGCCAAATCAATTTTTCTAGGGATGCCACTAGAAGGAGGGTTTGGAGGACTAACTTGTGGAAGAAAAGAATGAGAAAAGCATAGATTTTCCCTTGGACGTGGAGAAGGAAAAGTACAATGATTTAAAACTGGGAGAGGAAGGGTTGGAAATTTCTTGGCCTTGAGGATGTGATAAAAGAAGGAAGTATTACATCTTACATGACATTAAGACCATTTAGAACCCCCATACCCAAAAAATGGATCGAAGGATGGCATATTTCCAGGTAGAAAATTCAAATGGGGTTGTATGATCCCTAAAAGTGCCCATTTGTCCCGTTGCATGAATAAAATCATTGTCATACAAAAAAATATCCATGGGAAGGTATACCTCATCCCTAAAATCCACATTTTCTTCATCCATATAAATAGATCATGCTAGTTGGATACATCATATTCCAATGCCAGAGCATGATAGAGAAATGTCAGTGAGAAAGAAGGTTTGCAACCTGGGATATAAAACTTCAATATACTCACTTGCGAACCCTATGGAAACCATAGAATATTCATTGTAAAGTCTTTAATAATTTTTTTTAAGAATATATGTTATTCCATCATGATCATTATTATTGTTATTATATCAAATTGAGATTTTGGTGCCTTGAAGGTTATTTTTTTATTTTCTTCACCCCCTATAGAATGAAGACGAATGAGTTGGGAAAAACTTCCCAAGGAATGCATGAAATGGAAGAAAAGAGACCAAGGGAATGTTTAAAACATCTATCTTTTGATTACTGAATGCAACCAAGTTAAATGCATTATTTCACCTTGATGTTTTGAATGTCTTGTAGGGTTTCCTTAGGGACCATAAACACATCAATAAAGTATATGGTTAGTAGTAGAATAAATGACCAATATAGAGTTGGTGAATGCCATCATTCATAAATTCAAATGCCTATAAAAATACAAAGGAAAAGTCTCAAACTCTTGTTTATAAAGCATTAAAATAATAGGAATTTGTTTTTAAAAAAAATGCCACATAAGATTGAAATTGCATCAAGGCTCCATATTTAAATTAAAATTTAAAATAATTATGAATTTGTTTAGGGATCATGAAATCTAAACCAGTTCCCATTTCAAATCAAACTGAATGGCTCTAAATAGAAAAAAAATTATTGTCCCATGATATTAGACATTGGAACATAACCAATTGATGTTTTCCCAATCCTTCAAAATCCAGTGAACTCTATTTCCATTGTATAAAATATTTTGCTTGTCATTTAATCTCAAGCACTTAAATTTTTTTTTGGGTAGAGACTCCATCATGTAAAGAATGAATCGAAAATTATTTAAAATAAAAAAATTATATTCTAAATTTCTAGGTGAGTAGGGGGCCTTCCTAAAATGAAACCTATAAAACAACTGTGATATTGAGAATTTAAGCTCAAAACAACTAACATGTAAATTTTTGGCTTTAAATGACATCAAATCCAAAAAAAATCAGAAAATAATGGGGTTAAGATCAAGAAGAAGCTTAATCATCATTATCCTCATTTTATTTTTCTTCACTCAAGGATGAGCCATATTTGTTATGGACAAGATTGGTTTCCTCAACTCTCCTTCCCTCTTCATTAAGGGACAAATATTTAGAGGAAAAAGTATTTTGAGAATCAGGGGTATTTATTCAGTGGTTGAATAATAAAATATATATATTATTTATCATCAATTTATTCTACTCCTCCTTCATCATTATTGAACGGTTTATCCTCCTCTTTGGAGGATTTTTTATTATATGCCATTGCAATGTAACTATTAATCATAATAATTTTAATATGGTAGTGAGTGTTACCTGAGGTTTTAATGCTCTGCAACTCACTCTGCATAGTCACACTATTAGGGTTAATTTTTATTGCTTTTGCAACACATATCCTACCTTCTCCAATTTTCCATTGTCCTAGTTACCACCCCTGTTGATTCTCATATAATGGCTACCTTGGGAGGATGGTCCCTTGACCCCTCCAACCTTTTCACAAGTCTACACCAACATCATGTATCAGAACCCCCTGCATCCAAAATATTTGATGTCAGAAATTGTTAACATCCTGCTCTTAGAGTTGACAAGTGTACCACTTTCAAAAGCCAATAGCACCTGCATAGCCAAATCATTACAAATTATTAGGCTACACATTCCCCCAATGAGGCTCAATTATAGAATTGAGCACATGAGGACACATGCCCTAATTTACAAATTCATTGAAATCTGGTTGAATAAAAAGGCCATTCTCTATTGGATTCTAGTAAGATGGACACATAAAGCCCATTACAAGGTAAAAATAGGCTCCAAATGTTTCTTTACAATCATCTTCTCTAGGTCAGAATATCTCTACATGGTCATGGAAGGGGGGGCCTACTTATTTAATTTTATTAGGCTTTACATGTGTTAATTGGTCAAATTATTCAATCCCAACAAAGAGGACTTCTCATGGGAACTGGTGTGGATACATCTATATTCACTTCCACAAGAGCACTAAGATATTAAAACCCTAGACAATATTGACAACAAGATAGGAAAGTTTGTCTGAATCTTTAAGAAAACCAAGAAAGGCATGCACACCTCATATGCAAGGATATGTGTATATATCAACATTTATAATACCCTCCTGGAAGACATAGGTTTGGAATTAGAGGATCTCCATTGGATCCAAATTCTTTAATATGAGATCTCCCCTTTAGATGCAAGAAATTCCATGAGCATGGCCACCTATTCCACGAATTCCCCCTCAATGCTCCCAAAAAAGACTCAAGTGAAGCAGTGGGAAAATATGGTGATGGGTTCACCAATATCCCCAAAAAGTAACACCACAATAAGAAAATAAGTGCACCCAACACCCCCAGAAGGAAAGCTACTAGCAACAACTTCGAGGGCTAGCAGATTTGCAAGAGGGACATGAAGCTCCTACTCAAGCTTCAAAGCAGGAAAACACCCCAAAAGGATCAAGGAAACAACACATGGAAGAGGGAAAAACTCCATCTAGGACACGATCATGGTGATTCAAGGAAAATAGAGGACACGATCATGCTGGAAGAAGAGGATATTGTGAAAATAGGAGGTCTAGATCTAATGGCCATGGAGGATGCATGCAGGAGGAATTACTTGGAAGTTATCCCCAGAAAGTATATCAATCTATTGGATGTAGTGCTACAAAAATCCAAGGCAACACAACAGTTGGGATTTCAAATCACCATCTCCAAATATAGAAAAAAATGAACCAAAGAATCGAAGAAGAGAGGAAGAAAATAAACTCTCCAAAGAATTGAATCACTAGGGACAAAGCTAGTTGGCTCCAGTCAATACAAGCACATCTCAGAGATATATTCCTCTCCCTAGTCCCTTTTCTCATGTATATCATATCATGGAACATAAGGGGTATGAATATCCCCTATAAACAACATATTCTCAAAACAAAGAATCTAGCAGGATCCTTCATGAATCTTGCTTGTCCAAAAAACCAAATGCTAAGGCCCATATTTTGACAGAATAATTTATTGTATTTAGTGCAATTCCAATACTTTCAAAGTGGATGTAGAAGGTTCATCGGGATACCTCGGGATCTCTTGGATTTTAATTCAAATCAACCTAAGTGAGCTAGATTTATTCCCATCTATGATTTTTGTATATTTTCATTTCCTAGTAACAAACATGCACAATTTTCTTTCCAATGTTTTTGGCTCTTAGCTACCAAGAAGGAATATTACAATGCTCCAACACCTGAACTCCCTTCATATGAATATGGATAGAAAAAATAGATAATAGAAGGAGATTTCAACATGATCACCTCACTAAGGGAAAAAAAGGAGGGAGAAGACACATGGAAGCAAAGTCCGATGATTTTAGAAGTTTCATTGAGGAGAATGAAATGGTAGATCTGTAAACTACAAATGGTTTTTTTACTTGGAATATTAGAGAAGGGGGCAAGGCTCAAATATCATACTAGTTCGAATGTTTCTTAGCCTCAGAACAACTCATCATAAATGGACAAGAAGTCACAATGGAGATCCTCCTAATTTTAGGCTCTGATCATTGGCCCATTTGTCTAGCATGGCTAAATATAGGAAAACCACTCAAATGACCATTTAGGTTTGAATAATTCTAGCTCATTGAAGCTACTACAATCAACAAAAATCAATCCTTTTGGAAAAATGAAAGATGCATTGAGTTCTAAAACATGTATGTCTTCGAACAAAAATTAAAACAAATCAAGATCCACCTTAAAAAATGGAGCAAATAAAAGTTTGGAAACATCTTTAAGGAGAAAATAAAGTTAGAAAAACATTTGGATATCCTTCAGTAGGGAATCATCACTGATGGCAGGACTCCAGACACTGAGGACAAAGAAACTGCCTTGATCACAAAGTTAGAGGAACAATACAAGGAAGAAGAAATATAGTGGAAAAAAAGTCCCAAATCAATTGGCTCAAAGAGGGAGAACACAACATTTCTTTCTTCCCTTTCTCTACTACGCAACACAAATGTGCCAAAAGAATCACTTCTCTACAACTGGACATGAGAGACTGTATATAAACTCAAGAGGAAATTTAGGACACTATGGTGAACTTCTACTCTGATTTTCTCACATATCATTTGCCTGGCCGAAAAGAAGTTATCTACAAGATCAATTCTAACATCCCAAATCTGGTTACAAAGGCCCAAAATATTGCTTTAATGGGACCAATAAATGAAGAAAAATTTCAAGAATCCCTTAACTAAATGGTGGATGTTAAATCCCATGGTCCATACAGATTTACAGTTTCCTTCTTCAAACACTGCTGACGCTTCCTCCACAACGAGGTTATGGATATCATGGAGGAATGCCATTCCAGCAAAAGCATTCTACTAACCCTCAATGCAACCTTCCTAACACTAGTGCCAAAGAAAGAGAATGCAACCTCTTCGGGTAAATTTCATCCCATAGATCAATGCATTGTTATATACAAGATCATTACCAAGGTCATTTCTAATCACCTCAAGCCTATGCTCCCCATCCTTATCTCCCTACAACAAACTGGATAATTTGAAGGATGTCAAATCTTGGATGGCATCATCCTTGACCATGGAATCATTCACTCTCTTAAGACTCTGAAGAATCCTAGAATGCTACTAAAGCTTGACTTCTTGAAATAATTTGAGAAGTTAATTTGGTCCTATATCAATAGCCTTTTTGTTCCTTCAACCTCAACGAGGAATGAAAAACCTGAGTCTCATCTTTAATCTATTCAACCTTGTTTTCCACCCTTGTCAATGGCTCCCCTTAAAACACATTCACACATTCACGTGGCATTAAACAAGGTGGTTTATACTGGTCTGCGAGTCTACGATGCGGCTGATCTAGTTTTTAAACCCGAGCCCCAAGTTATATATCATATTAATACCCGAGCCACGTCAAACTGTGATTTCTGCAGTGCGGGTTTCATTGGTCTGCGGGTCTGTGACCTCTTATAATTTTTAAAAACAATTTCTGCAGTGCGGGTTTTACTGGTTCGCAGGTCTACGGTGTGGGTTTTATTGGTCTGTGGTGCGGGTTTGCAGTGCATCAATATTTATGACATGGACATGAAGGATTTGCTCTAAATTAGTTTCACCATATTTTGGTTGCCTCTTTCAAGATTCATAACTCAATATAATTGTGGAATGGTGTGCAGTATAACCTGGTCCGCGGGTCTGTAGTGCATCAATATTTACGTGGGTATGCAGTGCTGGTCTGTAGGGTATGCTAGTCTCTGGGTTTGTGTTGCATCAATATTTTTGTGGGTCTGCAGTGTTGCTCTGTGGACTATTACTTCCACAGGTTTACTTCCGCGATTTAGCTCTGCGGCCTTATAGACTTGTGGTTCTTCACCTTTGGGTCTAGTATGGCTCCCAGCTTCACAAAGATAATTATTGACCCAGTTTCGTCCGCCTATGAGAGTCAAGCTCCTGCCCATATTGTAAGTGAAGCCCCAGCTCCCACTGTGCAGGTGGTCAAGGCCTCACTGGATGAGGCCTTGAAGTTTTCTGAAAGTGCCTTAATCTACTAGTTTAATGGCTTTTGGCCGCGGCTAACAACTCTCCACAGTTGGATCTCGGAGGTATGGAAGCCTGTCATTTCTGATGAAATTAATATTTACCCCTGTGCTAAGGGTTTCTTTGTAGTAGATTTTGAAAACTCTGAAAGCAAACAACACATTTTAGATTTCTTCACTTGGTTTTGGGAAAACTCAAATCTATTCATGAAGCCATGGAACCCATCATTCAATCCCTCAACAACAGTCATAACCTCAGCACCAGTTTGGGTTAGATTTCCAAACCTACCTTTGCATCTCTGGAATCTCTCCTCGCTAAAAGCCATTGGAAATGCAATTGGGAAATTCTACTGCAGGTGCCCAGAAACAGAGGAATATGTCAGAACCACCTATGCATGCATCTGTGTAGAAAGGGACTTCAGCATCGGATTCCCTGTTGAAATAATCCTAACAAGAAAAGACTATGTATGGAACCAGAAACTTGACTATGAAAGTGTCCTCTTCAGATGTCGATCCTGCTTTGAGACATACCATCTAGCGAAAAATTGCCCAAAAGTCTCCCAAAAAAATTCTGCCAGAAAGAATCACCATAGATCTACATGGTGGGAAGGAGCACAAAAGGAACATTACACTGTCATCAAGGAAGAATACTCTCCAGAAAACTCTGAATCGCAAGAAATCAGGCAAGAAAGAAACAACCCTCGAGACAAGCAGGGGGAAAGCCCCGCCCAACAACAAAAAAACAAACTCGACAACCCCTCAAGCATCCATAATTATGAGGATGCGAATACCGCACAAAATAAATCTCCATTTAGCAGCAAAGAAGATCTCCCAGATCTTGAAGATAAGACACCAGTGTCCTAAGAATTAGAAGAGATGAAGGAGGTGCAAGATAAAGGAAGTTGGAAGAACGTAGAGAAAAAAAAGAAAGATACAACACCAATCTCGCCAAGAAAGACGAGAATCCAGACAATTAAGAACTAAGAAAATTATAGGTTCGATAGACCAAAGTTTGGTCTCAGTGGACATTAACCATCATCATCACACTCACACACACACACACATATATTCAATCAAACTTAAAAAAATAAAAAAAATCTAATAAATCTTAGTCTTTTATAGTGACTACTAAAAATATTTCATGAAGATTAAATCTCTACCACTGTCCATTACATAATTATTAATAATTAAATTAAAATATTAAAAATTTGCTTTAAAATATATAAATTTATTAATATAAAATAGAATTTAAAATTTGATTTTATATCCAAAATTCCAACATAATTTTAATTAAATTTAAAAAAAAAATTCAAAAACAATACACTAAAATTTATAAAAATAAAGAAAGAAAGACGATGAAAGAGTTTGGGGGGGGATAAAACTCAATATTAGAACATAATTCTAATCGAACTTTATAAAAACAAAAAAATAAAAACCAACCCAACAAAAACAAAAATCTTTGTTCAAGAAATTTGATTGGAATGGCTAAAATATATGCTCTCTTGTTGGACACGTTACGAGAAAGACCTTATCTAAGGCTGGCACAATTTTGATTGAATGGTGAATTTCTAGTTAAATTTGATTGTTACAATTTTGATTGAATGATGAATTTCTGGTTAAATTTGAATGGAGTAGTTTTCATGCATACATAATCATACATAGTTGCCCAAGATTAAACCACATAACTTGTGAAATCAGAACTTCCCACCTAACCAGTAAACCACATTCTCAAAAATTCATTATTTTTTTTGGATAGCTTATAATGTGCAATGTTGTCAAACCAAAAAATTGAGGTCAGATTTGGAATCTTGTTGCAATATTCTTTGGTGTACTATTAATGGACAAAATTTCTCTCTCATAAGGAAAGATTGGTTGGGTTTACCCTTTTGGATTTTTCCCTAGCTTGAAGCCTAATTTATGGTGTCTCTTGTCTCTTGTTTACTATTCATTGTGATCTCTATTGTTCTATTGATGAAATTTATTTATGATTGGAATGCTAGAATATTTTTAATTATATTATTGGAAGTAATTATCGACTGTGAAAAAAACTATACTAGTCTTGAAAGCATTCGAAAATCAAAAATTTCCATGCATTGTTGGCCTAAAGTTTTTCACTATTTTTGTAGCTAATCCAATTTCCATGTGAAACATTGAAGATGCATTTCCCCAGGCTCAAACATATTCTTTTTTTTCCACAACATACTCTTCTTTTCCAACCCTATCTCAAGGCACATTCTTTCTCCTTGCCTAACTCTTCCAAGTCATGTCCACAACCCAACATGAAAACTACTACCATTTTATCAAACAACCAAGTTGCAACTCAATATTTATTGTCTCTATCATGTTGGATTAAGTTCACTACCTCTCTCCAATACACTAAGTCACATTTGTTTGAACTTCGTTGTATCACCTCATTTCCAAGGCCACACATAATGCCACATTTCCTACTTCTTAGCAATGCCACACCTCCTAGTCTTCTCAATGAAGAGTGAACACCCAGTAGCTTCCAAGATTGTGGGAAAATGTTGTGCCTGATTTGTGCCTCATGCATAAATACATCAATACTTTCTTGAATTCTTGATATGTTCATCCCAAATTTTCCAATCATTGTATGTTGAGCGAATTTTTATATATTCGCATGGTTTTTCTAAAAATTTTCATTATCACTAAATGGTCTCGATATTCTCTACCTACTTTTATTGTATATGTCTCTAAGTCCTGTTGAGTGAGTTCCTCCACACATTACTTGACACAACATTTAGAGATATTTCCACAAGTAATTCATCTGATTGATCCATCCCAACTTGTTCAAATTTGATTTAATTGCATGGTTACTCATGTTGAATTTTTTGTTCAATGACCGTTGTAAGGGTTATGATTGTCAACTTCAACTCATCCTTGCACTTTTTCTTACTATTATACTCTAAAATTGGCTAATATTCACAAATATTAGTTGTATCGATGTCTACATGGTCATAAACCTTTTATCTATTCAACCCATGCCATTGAAATATTCCATATCCACAGTTGTGGCATGTTGTTGCACTAAGTGGCAAGGTCTGTCCGCACTTCCACCAACTCCCTTAATTATCCTAATCATAGACATCATAGGTATCTATCCAAGCTTGATCTTCACTATCATAGGAACACTTAGTGTCTTGGTCTCATCTGAGAACACTGACAGTTTCTCATGAACTAGGGGAAGTACCATGGAAAGCTTGAAGAAGTCATGCCCCAAAATAATCACGTGATTTTCCAATGGAGCTATTGTGAAGTCAAATTTTCCGAACCAATCCTCGACTTTCAATGGTGTGGAATGAACTACTGTTGTTATCAGCTTCACCTATTAGTTATTTTCCTTGAACGAACTTAGGTTACTCTCTAGGAGAGATGTACCAATTTTCTCATTCAAAAAGTTTTGGGTTCAAGCGATGTGCACCAAGGATTCCACTTTCAAGCCACCCACCACCACATTAAAAAAATGAAATCCATCTCAGGCTTGATTTTGCAAACTCTGTTTGCAATCTCATATAGTGATACATTTGATCTTGATGAATTGCTACACCAAGGTGCTAAGGTTGCAATGGTTCATGTCACCAACGATTTTCATTTTCCCAATTTCCTTATGCCACCCCAAGGCCTACTACCTCAACCTAGAGTCATACTTGTTCAATAAGTAATTCCAAGGATATCACAAAAACTACCAACTTTTCCTCTTCACTAATCCATCCAAATGGTGCTTTAACTTCTTATTGCAACAAGGCATTAGGGGTGCACTCAGTATCAATTTTTGGGAGCGGCTTGTCTAGATTATTAGAACTCTTCGCATGACCTACTATCACTTTCCAAGTTTTCTATATATTTTTTGGAGCACTCGACTTGCCACCAAGTTAAGGTGGCAACCCTAAAATTAGTGACTAACTACAATATTATCTTGCAATCTGAGTTTTGGTACCATTGTCACCAGAATAACTTGGTTCATTTCGAGTTCATGGTTTCTTTTCCATCTTACCACTCAATCAAGTCCAAAATTTCTTTGATACTAACTACCATGGAAGTGGAAGTTGTGAAGAGCACCAAAATTACCTCAAAAAATATTTGATACCAAATATCACAGAAGTGATAGTTGTGAAGAGAACCAAAATGGCCTCAAACAAGCTCTAGTACCAACTGCCACGAAACCATAGTTTATTGATATTTTTCACTCGAACTATGCCTTTTAGCTTAGTGTGTGCCCATAACCCATCCTTGAGCTAAAATTAAGTCAAGTCGCACACTCCAACTTTATTTCATTAATCTTGGTGCATGACTAGTTCATGCATAAAACGTAAATAAAAGTATATATAAAACACACAACACATAAAGAATGGTGCAACTTATATGTTTGGGTAGCACCAAGATGTGCTTAACATCTATACAATAATATTGATACATGATGTTAGAAACATAAAACAACTACAAGAGGGGAGTCATGGCTTATTAAAATGTTATACAAGAACTTGACCAAGTTGTCTCCTTGACTTTCCTACATGTCTTTGTATGACCCCTTGCTGCAATTATTACTTTCTTGCCTGGTTATTGTACCAACTCGGTCCATTGACTTGCAGCTCCCACAACCCTGATCAAAGCTATTGTAGTTTTCAAGTTTGTTCACTCATTCCATTCAATCATTTCTTGATAGAATGTCTTGTCTCCATGTGCCTTTTTGCTTGATGTTTTTTTCCCCGAGGAAAAATCATAATTTTCATTATATGGACCTTTTGCTTGATGTTGTTTTGTGTGCATCTCTAATTCATCTAACTCAATCGAATATGTAATGAAATTTTGCACCCATTTGGAATTGAACCGAGCCAACACATCCTTCCTTCTTGTGATTTTATCAAGTTGTGATGACTCCATCGACTCACCCACCATCCCACTATATGGTTTACTCAAGTTGTGATGGGTCCACCAACTCACCCATCGTTCCACTATGTGGTCTAATCAAGTTGTGGTGAGTCCACCAACTAACCCATTGTTGGTTTTTCCATGCCCCCAACTTGTCCATGTGCAAGTCGAACTCATACATTCATGTCCCAAGTCATATACATGATATGCTCAAGGATAGTGTGTCTAAAATTTATGTATGGTGAATGTGTCCATTGGTCATGACATGTGGTGACATATGCCCTAATGCACTTTTCTCACCTTTTGTGATTTCTAAGTGTGGAGTACTTGTCCATATACCTCTTGGTTCGCCTCCTTAATTCGTTTAACCAATTATTGCCCTCGCATCTATCTTAATAGTCTCATTGTACAACTTACCTAATTGTGAGTGTTCTCATATGTTTAAGTCATCTAAAAAAAACCCCAATATCCATGCTTTCCCTTCCTACCAAGGTATCCATACTAATGGGACGAAAATTCCACGTGCCCTTCTACCATAAACCCTTACACTATGACTTTACACTTTAAAGATGTGAATTCTAACATAAACCCTTACACTAAGGCTTTACACTTTGAATATGTGAAAAGAAGCTTTATACAAAAACCATTACTTGAAATACCAAGGCATTTGGGTGTGCAAAGATTTGGGATCCCTCTCACGCTCATCATTGTGTTAAGGAAAAGAACTACACTCACATTTTTGTGTCCACCGCTTCTCGCATCAAATACATTTGTTCATAAGGTTATTTAAACATTTGCTTAAAGATAGTCTTTTTTCACCTTTAATACAATTAACTTAATGACTTGAACATTGTTGTATCATGACTCTAATGTGAAGAGCATTATAAAACGTGGAAGAGTGGGTTAAGCTTCAATTTTTTTTTAACTAAAAAGTCATAATTAATACTCATTTGTTGGAGGGATGTGATGCAATAACATTACATAATCAACGTTCTTTCGATTGTTTTCCTGACCCAATAAAAAATGGTCATGTTGCTTTATTGTTAAGCGATTGACTCGATGTCCGATGGTGTGCACCGACGAATTTTACAAAATTAACAATTAATGTTGAGATGTGATATCGCTATCCTGATGTAGATGTAGATTTCGCTATAATGATGGCGTTGTATATGGCCTATCCAGGTAGCTGTGATGATATTTGATATGGCCATTCACATCGTTTTATTTTAACTTTTAGTGAGTTTCATTTCTTTATTAAGTGTTTTTTTAATTATAGCGTAGTTTACAATTTGATTATTTTATATATAAAATTAGTGTAGTTATTTTAATTAAATAGTTGATAGGTTTAAATACATATTAATTTATAATAGATATAAAGATACTGATTTATAATAATAAATATAAAATTTAAATAAACTATAACATATTTTAAATTATTATTATTATTAATTAAAAAAAATAATATTCAAGTTATATATATATATATATATGAGAAAAACATATTAAAGTAACGATAAGTAATTCTATGATCAAAGTGAAAGACAACTCATTGTTTTTGGGACTCTCTTCATCAACTTATATATAAAATTAGTGTAGTTAATTTAATTAAATAGTTGATAGGTGTAAATAAACATTAATTTAGAATAGATATAAAGATACTTGTTTTACAATAATAAATATAAAAATTAAGTAAAATCTAACTTATTTTAAATTATTATTATTATTATTAAATATAAAAAAATAATATTCAAGTTGTGTGTGTTAAGAAAAATATATTAAAGTAACAATAAGTAATTCTTTGATCGAGGCGCGAGACAATTTATTGTTTTTGTGACTCTCGTCATGTGTGAAACAATTTTTGAAAGGGATGGAGGGTGGCTCGACCCTCGCCCTCACATGCTTGAACATGTAAGTGGGGTGGTAGAGTGCATGGGTTGTGTTAATGGTTATAAGACAAGGCACGAGGTTCTTATTCTCCATGTTGGTATGGCTCAATGTCTCATACATGCATTTGCCTTTTGTTTGGGTTCGACTCCTAGTGGTAAGTGTAGGCTCTTAGAAATCACTCTCTTGCCTGCAAGGAGGGTCAGGCGGGTTGGCTTCCGGGACGCAACTGGTCCTCTCTAGTTCATCGATTTTTTAGTCGGGTATGTTCTTCTCCTTTCCTTCCTGCTTCGTGTGCGGCCTGCACATTCTTCTAATGTCTCTCGAAATCTTATTGATAATATCTGCAATACATTTCTCATGAGAAATGGAACTTGTGGTCTAGAAAATGGGAAAGTTTCTGTGGTTTTTTCATATTGAAAAGTCAATTGTTTCTATGCCAGTATCTGTTTTCTTTGCCATTCTTCTGTCTGAATGGGAATGTATGGTATATTTCTAGTTTGGAGTCTTCTGGTGGATGAGTGTTTGTTCATCGGTTCTGGTTATATTTTTCAATTACTAGTCCTGAGAAAAGGAATTGAGCATAAATTCTTCCCATCTAATGTATTTTGACTATGGTGTGGACCTCACTATTGTTGGGCTCAGGGAGCTAGTCTGTGGAGCCTTCTTCTTGAGGCAACAAACTCACCTTGGATTTTATCTGTTGCTTGATCCAAGTGAGCATGGGGTGCTGGAACAAAGTATTATGTGTGGATGTTGGTCATCCTATTCGACCCTTATTTTATATGCAAGGCTCAAGCCTAACAAAGTTTGCCTCTTGCTTTTATTTTCATGCCCCTCTTGCATTGGGTTTCAAAGCTTATGTACTCACCTAACTATTGGACTATTTTGGCTTTGGTGTGGATGCGTCTGTTCGGTCGACAATTTGCGGCTCTTTTATTTGGTTGATCATTCAAATGGTTCATCCATCCCTTCGGGCTAGCTCTTCTGGAAATGGGGGTCGAGGTCGTAGTTGACAACCGAGGAACGAAGGCGACATTGTTTCTTCCTTAGTCTGACAAGCAAGAAGAAGTGGTCGTACGACTGATACTCAGACCATCAGTGAGGTGGCCCAAGCATATAATACATGCATCTCGACCCAAGTTAAACAAGTGATTTCAACATGGGAAGTTGAATTGAATCAGTGGGTAGAAGTAGAAGTTCAAACAGAGGACTGCACAACTTATTTCCAAACCTGGGACATACCCGAGGTTGTACTAATCAATAAAAACAAATTTTCAATCTCTATTGACTAATGAAAATTATCGTGGCCAGAGCTATCATGCCTCTCCTGCAGAATTTGTCAAATCTGATCCAGGTTTTTAGGGAATTCAAAAAGAATTTCAATTCATCCATTTCCAAATCTAGCAACATAATGTTCGTCTTAGCTGCATCGAGCAACACATTCTATGTCTTTCGTAGTCTAAATTACCAGGTTCCAGCGCTAGGGACCCAGCTCCTGTGGATAATAGTATTTAACTTGGATAGGGAAACAACTACTTTTATTTAATTTTTCTTGATGTATATGTTGGCTAGTATTTTATACTATAGCTATTTAGGTAGTAGATGGTTTCGAGACATTTAATCATATAAGACATTGTTAAATAGAATTAAACTATTGAGATTTTGGATGACATATAATGCAGTTCGGTAGGCAATAGAACTAGTTTCCCAATGGGCCCGTTGACACCACTGAACGTCTTTTTATGGATGTAACCTGCTTTGATAAAAATGAATGAATGAAAAGGTCCTGCTAAGCTTACAAAAAAATGTAACAGTAAGAAATAAAAAGACTTCAATGACATTTGTAGGCATAACAATGTTTTTTAATTAAATTGAAAAGTAAAAAAGATACATCTCAATCCTTTATAGAGACAACTACTAAAAGTATTCCATGCAATACTATCCACCTAATAATCATTAATAATTAAATTAATATATATATATATATAATTTCAATCTAACTTAAAAGAAATAGAAATAAATAAATTCCATTAAATCTTAATATTTTAAAGTGACCACTACTAAAATAATTTCATGAAGATTAAATCTCTACTACTATCTACTTGATAATTAATTCTTATTTTTTTATAGAAATCAATACTAAAATAATTTCACTAAAATTAAATCTCTACTATTGTTCACTTGATAATTACGTTGTAAACCGTCACTATTTGAAAACAACTCCCCTGAAGTTCCACTTGTAACATTTTGGTACCATTGATTTTGATGTTAGACGATTGAAATAATATCTACCTTAGGATTGAATATTGTTATTAATCAGTTACAGAAATAACTGTGTGAATAAAATTAGAAGAAATGTGAAATAAAAATGTCTTTGCACCTTTACACTACTATTTACACTACTTATGCCTTGGCATTGCTCCAATGGCTATGGCGAACTGGAGATGGCTATGGCATATTGGAGATTTCGGCGAGGTTTCTACCTATCCGGCCAAGTCTGCATATCCAACTGAGAAACCACGTGACTTTTGGCTGCCTGGTACCGCTTCGTCCAACTTTCATGAGAACACAACAGCTGCAAAGGGGCGACATTTTGCATATTATCAGCACCTGCAAAAACGCTATTGTTGAAGCGCATAGACGGTTTGACCAACTGCACCGTCAACAATGGAACTCTGCATCGCCGGAATGGCCCCAAAATTTGTACTCCACGGCCCTCAAAACCTTCAAAAGAAGTATGCATTTTCACGGACTCAAGTTTGGCATTTGAATATAAAACCATTTTGGATTGGTAAGAGTTTTGAACGCACTGAGCAACGGGAGAAAGCGCAAGTAGTCTGTCTAGATATGGGAATGGTGATTCCAGGTAACTACAATGTTTCTCGGTCATTTGCTTTCCTGAGAGTAAAAATTGCGATAGTTATAATGCTACTATGTTTCTTCGAAACGAATACTTTGGCCTTTTATGCCGGTGCCATACACAACGTCCCCAATTTTCAACGTAGCCCCCTCATTGACCAACTTGCACACTTTGCCTTGAATGAATTCAACAAGCAACAGGTTTGTATGTTTGTCTATTACCATTTCTTTCTTAAATGGTACAATAATTTCATTCTCTTGCATTTATAGATTCTTAAGAAGATTTGGGTTTTCATTGGCAACAATTATTTTGGGGAAGAAAATACTAAAATTGTGTGGTGTGATGATTTTGGGGCGCCCAGAATGTGTAGCTTTCATTTTCGAAAGTGGTGAGAGTGCGAGAAGAAATGGTGGCAGGGATGGCGTATTACTTGATAGTGCAAGCTGTGGATGGTCACCAAACCACTGGGTTGTGCTTGGCTAAAGTATGGGTGGTGTCGTGGAAAAAATTCACGCAATTAGAGGATTTCAAGCCCCTGGATGCTAATAAATGTATTTCTCTAACTGCAATGCATTTTTTGTCCGGACTCCCAATATTTATAGATTCAGATATTCAATTTTGAGCTAGAATTAAATGAAGTCCATACATTTTAGGCACCCACCTTCTCATTCTAGCTCTCGGAGGTTGGCATTGATTTGTGGTCTATATATGGTCCAATTGCCTTGACTAAAGAAGCCAACATAGTTGTGAATAGGATGAGATTGAATGGCAAAGACCAATAGGTTTGCCTTTGTTTGCCCCATGGTTAAGTTAGGTCTATGAAAAGGGAAATTGTCAAATACTAAATGCATATTAGTCCATCTCTGCCCTCTTTGAACAAAAGGTAGACTCTATTGATGGGGGGTGGTTAAATAATAAAGAATATTAGTACGCCTTTCTGTGTATTCAATTGAAAGCAGATTAAAGGGTAAAACACCAAAATCTCACTGTTCCACCTCTATGATCCATGAAAAGAAAGGTGGTCTCACTTATACAGTCATCAATTGCTAAATGCCCATTAGTATGCTTCTATGTGCCATGGAGAGCAGCAATTCCTACCCATGATGTTTAAATGTTAACATTACCATATGGGGATAAATGCCCATTAGTATGCTTCTATGTGCCATGGAGAGCAGCAATTCCTACCCATGATGTTTAAATGTTAACATTACCATATGGGGATGTCCCTATAGAGAAGTCAGGCTCTCTTGTTAAAATGTTAACATTACAACATGGGGATGTGTCCTAAAGAGAAGGTAGACTCTCCCAATGTTAACATTACAACATGGGGACAAAAAGAGTTTCCAAATCAATTTTAATTTTCATAATTTCATCATAGAGTTTCTTGTTACTTTATGGTCAATAGCTTTCTGATACTCTGGTATGGTACCATAAATTGCAGCATAAAGGTGAATTGGTTTTGGTCTAATGGTTAGCATGAGGGGTTTGTCGATGGGTGAATTGGTTTTGGTCTAATGGTGGTCTAATACTTGGCTACACTACTGGAGAACCAAAAGTCAAAATTTAAAAGGGAATTGTGATTGAATGAAGAAATAGAGAGTAAGAGAAAAATACCCCAAGGAAATCAAATGACATGGTGGATGCTTGTCCCTTTGAGGAACAGTTGGCAAATGCAAGTTGTAATGGTTAAGTAAAACATAGAAGAGCAAGTCATTCTTGGCACATTAACCACGCTTATATGGGTATGATGGATTCGAGCAGATAAAGGAATGATAACACCATGGAGTTCAATTCTAGTATGAAGAGCAAACCTCTTAGTGATGTTAACTCTCATCAAAGGTATGTATTCAATAAGTATTTAAACCGTCTTTTATGTGTTTTCTACATTCTATTTGATAGTGCTGGGAGTTGCGTGGTATAACACTTTTTAAAATAAATATATTAACATATTTGTATATTTAAATTACAATCTTTATTTAACGTAAAAATGAATTCATTGAAGAAAAATATTATCTCTGTAAACAAAGTGAAGGCCACACATATTAACAGAGTTGGAGCTCCTTATCCAAGAGAAATTGGTGATTTAAAATTTTTTCCAAACCTATAATTTCTTTTAAATAAAATAATTCATATTTATAAGTTAAATACTCAATTAAATCACATAACATATCACATATTTTTTCCTCTATACTACTTTTTCCTATGTTACTATTTTACAACATTTCTTTTATTGCTAATTATTTCATAAATAAATTAAAATATTAAAAAATTATTTTAAAATAAATAAATAAACGAAACAAATTGAGAAAAATAAAACTCAATATTAAAACATAATTCTAATCGAACTTTATAAAACAAAAACCAAAGCACTTTGAGTACCTATATTTCCAAGCGATCCATGTCCATATAGCCGTGTGCTTCAAAAATAAAAACATATACACGTATTATCTAACTAAGTCACATTTTTAACTGAAGGTAAATTTTTTCAGATAATATAGTTATATAGTCTTATCAGGATTTTCTTTATCTATAAGACCAGATTTCCCACCTAACCATTAACCCGCATTCTCCATTAAACTACATTCTCGAAACTTCAATTTTTTTTCCATACTACTCTCCAATCTTTGGCTTTTCCTGTGATTTCCCATGTTACTTGTTTTGTTCAGATCCGCTACTGATCCTCGCAAATTTATACATCGAGATATTTTATTAATAAAAATATGATAGGAAGGTATAGGATGAATGTTGTAATGCTTTAGGTAAAAAGTCACTCCATGTTTGCGAAGGGTATAGCTGAATTTTTGCAAGGTTTTAGGTGAAAACTTTGTCATATAAGGGGTAAAATATTTGTTATATCATAATTTCAGGTTTTAGGTGAAAACTTTGTCATATAAGGGGTAAAATATTTGTTATATCATAATTTCAGGTCAAAGATTTATGAAATGTTTGTACTAGGTTAAAATACTTATTAAAAAATAAAATTTCAAAGCTGAATTTGTTTACATAAATAAATTATCTAGGATGATCATTTAAATTTAGGGTTTAAAATCTGAAAAACATAAATATAATTTAAACCTGTTTTAATATTTATTTATAATTAAAAATAATATTTCTGTATTGTTAAATTTTACATATATAAAATAATATAAATGAGTTAAAAGATTAATTTATTAATTAATTAATTTTGAATTATTTAACTATGAATATATCAAACATAAATATTATGATTTTTTATTATTTTATTATGTGTAGAGGAGCATTTTATAATTACATTTTAAGGTGTTTTTATTTGAAAACAACTCCCCTAGCTGCCAGTGTGTCCATGTCTAAGTCATTGGATTAAACCTTAGACAGATTGAAATGTTTTAGGCCATTAGATCCACAAGTAAATAGTTTTATATATGTTTTTTATAATGTTAGTTTTTTTCTTTTTTTTTTCTTTTTAATAAGTTAAATTGAATTTAGGTTTTGGTGACTTTGTCAAATTACACAAAAATAAAATAAAAGTAAATTAAATAAAAAGATTGACATAATGTAATGACATTTTAACTAGGTCAAAATACAATAAAAAATAAAAATAATAAAATAAAATAATACTAAAGTATAAAAACAACTCATGGTATTCATGTGGAATGTAGTTTATCTAAAGGGGGAAATTAAGATGGCCTGAATCTACCAAGAGCCAAGAAAAATCAAATGTCTTGATATGCAAACCTCATTGATCCATGTGATCAATAATATAGATCTAAACTAATTATTTAATAAAATTATTTTTAAATGTTTAAAACCATTATTCTTTTAAAATTTTACTTAATAAAATGTATCTAAATTTTCATATATCCAAACATACATATTGTTTCTTGTTCTATATTATTTTGTGTTACAACTATTTCATTATTCCAAAAATACATGGTTTTTTCTTATATTTCGAAGATTTCTGTGGTATGAGTTTTGAGCAGGGGTATTAGGAATCTCCATAGTGTCCATTTTTACGTTTACGTTTTGAGTGTAACCAAGACTCATCATTAGACTAAACTGTCAAAAAGAGAGGGGATGGATGAGATAAATACTAGCAGGCCTCGAAGAAGTGAAAGAGAAGAAAGTAAATTACCAAAAAATATAGTTAATAATAGCTTATTTGATAATTAGATATTTATGTTAATTTTATATTTAATTTCATCATTAATTATGACATTTGATTGATTAGTTTAAAAAAAAATAATATAGTTAATAATAGCTTATTTGATAATTAGATATTTATGTTAATTTTTATTTTTAATTTGATCATTACTTATGATATTTGATTGATTAATTTGAAAGTTAGGCATACTTAAAATTATTTAAAATCATTTAAAGAGGTTGATTTAAAAGTAATATTTATGATTGATATAAATTTTGATTAATATTATAACTTAATGTTAATATAAATTAATGATTGATCTATCATTTTTATTAAATTTAATATTAGTAATAGTAATATTAGTAAATTTAATGGTTTTTTTTATATATTATTTGTGTTACAATTGTTTTATTATTCATGAGTAGTGTTTCTTAATATATAATAAATTAAATTAATAATCAATTTTTTTAAAATATGAGATCTTTTTTAAATTTCCAAATTATTTCGCAAGACATGATTTATCTTGAGTAATAATGATGAATGTTCATAATTCTCATTTTTTGAATAACACTAAATTTACCTTTAATTACTTAATTGTAATAGTTTGCAAGTAAATAACAGTTTATAACTACATACATACTCTTTCATATTGTTTTTTAATGAATATCAATTTTTGTTTGTTAAGGAATATCAAATTTCTTTAGTTCAAAAAAACCCACTTTTAAACAAAGTTTTTCACTACATAATTTTAGCTTTTATAATTTTTTATTTTTCAAATCCGAACAAAACTTACAAAAGAAAAAACCCACTCAGTCCTTAGTGTAAATTATAGTTTTACAAAATTGACACTATGTGATTAACGATAGAGTAAGTTGAGAGAACCCTAAGGGGTTTTTTTTTACAATTTTTATCATAAGTTTTCCCTCTATCTAATATATAATCTAGAGTCTTCTGAAGGGAGAGTATATTCTAGTTTATCACTTGATCCACAATCAAAGAAAGTGGCCACGGATTTCACAAATTATTAGTTTATAACTTGATCCACAATCAAAGAAAATGGCTAGGGATGTCAGAAGTTATCATTCACATAATGATGTATTGACATTCTCAGTTGAAAGGGATCCTATTAGATGCATGGTGACCAGAAACACTAAAAAATTCAAAAAAGATAAATGTTATGACATCCATATTGTCTACAAAGCATCCAAATTTCCCATCTTATACAATAATTTCTAACAATAACCACTCAATTTACTCTCCAATTTTTGAAACTCCCACCCATGTTGGGGAGATCACACTGTAAAATCAAATGTTCCTCTGGTTTTTTTAAAGGGTTCATAAACAAAACAGACAACAAGAAAGTCAATATTGTGGTCTAATAACTGATTTTAGAGTCTTTGTGACAAACAAAACATCGTATTAGCTCATAGAATATATCTAATGCTATAAGGATCTAAGATGATAACAAAGTTTTGAATCATGATGACTAGGTGAAAACCAAAACTAAGTTGTAGCCACAAGCAAAAAATCACAACAACTCACAGAATATATCCAAGGTTGCAATGAACCCCAAACATAGTGATGGACCTCATGAGAATTTCAGTGGACATAGAACACCACCTAAAAAATTATGTACTCTTCATCGATTTGGAATAACTTGTGAAATATTTTAATAAAACCTGATTTTGTAATTATAAAATATAAAACTATAACTTAAATTTGTGAATTTAATTTGTATTTTTTCTTATTTATATATAGAAAGACTAAACCAAGTTTGGAGTTAAGAAAATAAACCATAACATAAAGAACAATATCTCCTTCCAAATATTTATAACTTGATCCTGATCGAAAGAAAATGGCTAGGGATGTCACAAGAAGTTATCATTCGCCTGGTGATGTATTGACGTTCTCGGTTGAAATGGATCCTATTAGATGCATGGTGGCCAAGACACTAAAAAACTCTCCAATTTTTGAAATCCCCAACCATGCTGGGGAGATCACACTGTAAAATCAAATGTTCCTCTGGTTTTTTTAAAGGGTTCTTAAACAAAACAGATAACAAGAAAGTCAATATTGTGGTCTAATAACTGATTTTAGAGTAATTGTGGCAAACAAAACATCACATTAGCTCACAAAATATATCTAATGCTATAAGGATCTAAGATGATAACAAAGTTTTGAATCATGATAACTAGGTGAAAACTGAAACTAAGTTGTAGTCACAAGCAAAAAATCACAACAACTCACAGAATATATCCAAGGTTGCAATGAACCCCATACATAGTGATGGACCTCATGAGAATTTGAGTGGACATACAACACAACCCTAAAATTTCTATACTCTTGATCAATATAGAATAACCTAAGATGTGTAAAATATTTTAATAAGAAACTAGATTTGTAATTATAAAATATAAAACTATCACTTAAATTTGTGAATTTACTTTGTATATTTTTCTTATGTATATAGAGAAGGAGTAAACCAAGTTTGGAGTTAAGAAAATAAACCATAACATAAAGAACAATATCTCCTTGCAAAAATGTCTCCATATTAAAATGAGATTCACTTTCTTGTATACCAAGACTATTGTATACAATTTCTGATAAGCATGAAATTGGCGCTCAGATATGTAGATGAACTTGGAGTAAACTCTATTTTTGTTAATAAAAATTATCTTTATTTACATCTATGCTAGATAGATTGTTCTTGAATGTATTTAAAATATCTTATTTGAGTTACATGCTCATTTCATGCTTGTTTAAGAGGATTATTAATCACCAGAGGATTTTCACTCCCAATTTCCTTTTTCAATATCTATAACAAAAATTTTATATATGTGAACACATTATGTTGGTTTACATATATGTTTTCACCCCCAATTTCCTATTTCAAAATCTATAACAAAATTTTCTGGTTGATAACTCTTATCATCAATATCTTTAAAACCTCCACGACGTGCTTCCATGGGAGAAAAAAATTCATTTCATTCCTTCATGATGACTGTAACATCTTATTTCTTCTAGGCTACTCTTTCCTATGCTATTACCTTACATGATAAAATATTATTTACATGATAAAATATTAGTAAAATTCTTTCGATAATAATCACATGCAATGGAACATGGTCAATGCGTTTCGAACCAACCAAGGTGGTTCATCATCAGGACTATGTGAGAGATTAGATCCAGTCATTAAGTATAAATAGATGTAGAAATGGCTCAACTAGCCGTTAGGATAACAACTAGTTTGACTTTGAATAAGTAATTATTCCATTATTTATTTATTTATTTATTATTATTATTATTATTATTATTTATTTATTTATAAAATGTTTAATACATTTATTCAACTAATTAATTTAATGGTAAGTTATTTAACCAATCGTGGTGATAATATGTATATCTTTCTTATTAATTTAATTGATTTAATTATTTAAAAATCAATTATTATTATTAATTAATAATTATAAATAATTTTTGTTTGTATATTTAACTATTTATAAGAGTCAAGGTTCAAGGAAAAAGGAAATTATGACCAACGAACTATTAAAGAACCACACACTGAGTCAAAAAATAATAAAACAACAGAATCTTAGGTTCTATGAGCTCGAAGCTCATTGAAAGCAATCCTATCACCCCTAGAATTTATGGGCTCCCTAAGATTCATAAGGATGGTGTTCCTCTTAGACCCATTGTTAATACTATTGGGGGGCCCACCTATCTCCTAGCTAAGTATTTGGCCCGCAAGCTTAAGCCTCTTGTAGGTCATACAGATTCTTTCGTGAAAGATTCTGCTTCTTTTGTTAATGAATTAAAAGGCTGGGTTTGCGATCCTAATGACTCTATGGTTAGTTTTGATGTTGTTTCTCTCTATACGAACATTCCCATCAGGGAAGCAGTAGAGGTTATCAGGCGTATCACTGATCCTGATACTGTTAATTTGGTGGAAATTTGCCTCACTTCTACCTTTTTTAGTTTTGAAGGAGAATTTTATGAGCAAACCTGTGGTGTTGCCATGGGTTCCCCGCTCTTGCCGGTGGTAGCAAACATTTTTATGGAAGATTTTGAATCTAAATCTTTGGCGACTGCTCCTTTAAAACCCAAGGTATGGAAGCGATTTGTTGATGACACTTTCATCAATTGGTCTCATGGTCGTCCTGAATTAGAGGCTTTCCATCGTCATTTGAATAGTCAATCTCACTCTATCAAGTTCACGATGGAAACTGAAACTGATGGGAACCTTCCTTTCCTGGATGTTCTCATCTCTAGAAACAATAATGGCTCATTCTTGCACCGTGTTTTTTGGAAAAAGACGCACACGGAGCAGTATCTTCATTCTGGTTTGCATCATTTTCCTGCTCAGAAACTTGGAGTTTTGAATACTTTAGCTACAAGAGCTCTTAGAATTTCGGATAATGATCATTTAGATGAAGAGAGAGCCCATCTCCTTAAAGTCTTTGAAGAAAACGGTTATAGTAGAAGTCAGGGTTTGAAGGCTTTTAGGAATGCGAGCAAAGGTCCTAGAATGAATAAGATTAATGTTGACGCTGTTGGTAAAGTTCATTTACCTTTTATTCAAGGTACTACTAACAAGATTTCTCGAATTTTAAGGAAGCATAAGATCTCTTCTTCTTTTAAACCTTTAAACACTATTCGAGACTCCCTTAAATCGGTTAAAGACCAGTTGGACCCAAAAAGCGGAAAAGGTGTTTATTTGATCCCTTGCTCTTGCGGGACTCCCTACATTGGTGAAACTGGTCGATCGATTAATAAAAGGTTCCAGGAGCATGCTGCAGATATTAAGCATGGTAGAACCAAGACCTCTGCATTAGCCGAGCATGCAGAAAAGACGAAGCATCACATTTGTATGGAGGACGCTAGAATCCTTGCTAGAATTGACCATTTCCATCATCAAAAATTTAGGGAGGCGATTGAGATTGAGAAGAGGTCCCGCACGTTGAACAGGGATGATGGATGGAAAGTGAGCAGTTGTTGGATTCCATCTCTTCACTCCTTGAAGTAGTCCTTTTATTTGTGTTTTTATGTTTTTGGTATTTATTTATTTTATTTTTATTTTTATTTATTTTTTAAATTTATTTTATTTTATTTATTTATTTTTAATTAATTATTTATTTTATTTATAAATTATTTAGTTTTATTTTTATTGTTATGATTTAGTATTTTTTTAATATATTTTTGTCAATGTATGTTAAAATATAAATAGTTTATTTTTATTTTTATTGTATTTTAAAATTTTTGTTTCTAATTTTATTCTTTCATATATTTATTTATTTATTTTATTTATTGATTTTATTCTATTATTTTATTTATTTTTATAATTTATGACTTTGACTTGAATATATTTTTTTACTGTTGATGGTTTTATTTTTTACCGTTTTTAATTTTAAGGATGGTTAGTTATATTTTTATTATTTTATAATTTTCGACCGCTTTTAACTCTTTGGGGTTTTGACCGTTGCTTCTCACTTCTTGGTTTAAATATGCAAGTTAGATCAGCCAATCTTCATTATCCTGATGATGAACTACAGTTGGTAGTTCGAAACGCGTCGGTTCCAAAATATATTATGTGATTTCCCGGAAGATTTATATTTAAAATAAAAATAAATAAATAAATAATAAGAATAATAATAATAATAATAATATTAATATTAATAATAATAAAAAGTAAAAAATAAAATAAAATAAAAATAAAAATATCACGAAATGAAAATAAATAAATAATCAATAAATAAAAATAACTAAATAAATAAATAAAATCAAGAATATAAGGCAGGAATCCAACACCTGCTGATATTCCAACCATCATCTCTATTGAGATTAACGGGTCTTTTTTCAATTTCAATGGCCTCTCTCAACTTACGATGATGGAAATGGTCGATCCTGGCAATGACCTTAGCATCTTCTATGCAAACATGATGGTTATTCTTTTCTGCATGCTCAACTAAGGCGGATGAGCGAGATCTTCTATGTTTGATATTGGCAGCATGCTCACAGATCCTTTGATTAATAGACTGACCAGTCTCACCAATGTAAGGAGTCCCACAGGAACAAGGAATGATGTAGACACCTTTCCCATCTCTGGGGTCAATCAGATCTTTAACCTATTTTAGAGAACTGTGAATCGTATTAAGGGGCTTGAAATAAGAAGACACCTTATGCTTTTTAAGGATCCTAGCAATCTTATCAGTGGTACCCTGAATGAATGGAAGGTTGACACTGCCAGACCATTCACTAGGCTCTTTTTTATTTTTAACTAAGGACCTTTTTTCTCTGCTTTAAGGAAAACTTAAGGCTTTGTGACATATCAACCATTTTTACAAAGACATTCAACAGATGGGTCTTTTTTAAAAATATTGTCAACTATAATAAAACAAATATAGACATGTTTTGGTTTGAATCAATATTGTATCTTTAGTTAATATTGTATCAATATATATATATATATATATATATAGAGAGAGAGAGAGAGAGAGAGAGAGAGAGAGAGAGATTAAATTTTAAAAATATTTTCTTCAACTTTCCAAAATCATTATTTTATTGTTAGATTTAAGACTTTTGTGAAAATCTTTTCTTCAACTTTCCAAATTTTTTATTTTATTGTTAGATCTAAGACTTTTGTGATCCATAATTTAGATAAATGTATTTTGGATTAATCACATCATTAGTATATGTGGTTAATCATCAGGACAGGGTGAAAAGATGATCGATCTTAATGAATAAATAGTAAGGATGCATCATTGCCTGATAGATAGCCATTGAGAACTAGCCGTTAAAAACTAGCCATTAAAACTAGTCGTTATTAGTTAGAAAAATTAATTACAAAGATTATTAAATAATAAATAATTTTTATTAAAAAATAAGCTATAAAGAAAAACATTTATTAATATTATATAAATTAATATTATAATTTAATAACAAATATTTAAACTAAAGAAGAGTCATTTTAATTTTATTATATAATTAATAAAAAACTCTAATTTATAAGTCTTTCTTTATTTTAATTAATTTATAAGCCTTTAAAATCTCTGATAAACACCACTTTGAAGGTGAAAAGGCTCATTTCCTTAAAGTTTTTAATAAATATGGTTATAGCATGAGTCATTGTCTTAAAGCTTTTCAAAAAGCTGAAAAGGGTCCTAGAGGTAAGAAATATCCTCGTGATCGGTTATTTGGAGTTCACCTTCCATTTATCCAAGGTACTACGGATAAAATCGTCAGGATCCTAAAGATATATAATGTTTCCTCAACATTCAAACCCTCCTGCACCATTCGGAGTTCGCTTAGATCGGTTAAGGACCCTATTTTCCCTAAGGATGGTAAGGGTGTTTACTTGATTCCGTGCTCGTGTGGGACCCCTTACATTGGTGAAACGGGTTGATCAATTAATCAAAGAATTCATGAACATGTCACTGACCTTAAGTATAATAGATCACGCTCCTCGGCCCTAGTAGAGCATGCTGAGAAAACAAATCATCACATTTGCATTGAAGATGCTAAGGTTATTGCAAGGATTGACCATTTCCACCACCGCAAGTTGAGAGAAGCCTTGGAAATCGAAAAGAGGTTAGTTAATCTCAATAGGGACGATGGGTGGATGGTTAGCAGATGTTGGATTCTTGCTCTTCATTCCTAGTTTTTTTTTTTTTTTTTTTTTTTTTTTTTAAATATATAACATATTATTAAAATAAAATAGATTTATTAAATTCAAACTATAAATATTTATTTATTTTTATTTATGTATTTTATTTTTATTTATTTATTATTGTTATTTATTTATTTATTTATTATTATTATTATTATTATTATTGATTGATTTGATATTTTAACATTTAATTTATTATTAAAATAAATAAAAATAAGAATAGAACAAAATAAATATATTAATTATTATTTATATATATATATATATATATATATATATATATATATATATATATATATATATATATATATAAAACATTTATTTAATCTTCAAAAATATATTGAATAATTCTTATTTTATTAAAATAAATATTAAGCATTTAATTTATTCCTATTAAATAAAAAGGAAATTAATTATATATATATATATATATATATATATATATAAATTTATTTATTTATTTATATTGATTTTGTGATTTTATTGCCTTAGTTTAGTCAAACTAGTCATAATTTTACAATTTTGGTTCGAAACGCCTGAACCAAATTTATTTTGATGTGATTTTTATAGAAAGATTTTACTCACAATTTATGGATCACAGAAGCAAAATTCCTAATATTAAAAACCTTTCTGGTCTTTATTTCAATTTATTATTCAATAAAATTTATCTTTTTGATCATATGTTTTTCTAATTTAAATATCCATTTTCAATTATACAAAATTTTGAAATTAAATTTTAAATTATATCAAAATTTATTTTTAAATTTAAATTAAATTTATTTATCCATTTTCGGTTATACAAAATTTTGAAATTAAATTTTAAATTATATAAAAAAATATTTTTAAATTTAAATTAAATTTATTCACTAAGTGTTTTTTGTTTCACTTCATTTTTGTTTGACTTTATCATTAATTAATTTTTTAATACACCTAATCTCAATATCTCGTTACTTAACTAATTATTTAATAATTTCATATATTAATTCATCATCTCACATATTAGAGATTTGGTCAAAGTTTAATTATTATTTCTGATTTAGTTTATTTAACTTTTACCTTTCCCAACAGTTAATTGGTCCTTTCTCCTATAAAAATGGGCCTTCCTGCACTCTTTCACTCATGAAGCTCTCTAGTCCCTCATGATGAATGACCATTTGAAAAGTTAAACGGATTTTAAATCCTTTACAAAAAATAATTTTATATAAAATTAAAGAGACCAACAAATAAAAAATTTCAAAAAACATAATTTTGTATTAATTTTAAAGAGACTAAGAAATAAAAAAATACAAATATCAGATCTTTTTATTGTGCCTAGAGAAGCATTCTACCATGCAATATGGTAGAAAGTGTGATTTCATTAATACTCAACTTAAAGTTGATATATGTCCTTTTAAAATAAAAATAAAATATATTTGAAGTAATAAAATATTTGCAATTAAAAAAGAAACATGAATATATATGTTTAGTATCAAAGAGATATGATAAAAATATTTTGATATCCATGTAAAATAACATAATTTTATATTAATTTTAAAGAGATAAAATAATAAAAAAATTCAAATATGAGATATTAACAAATAAAATAGTTTTATATTAAAAAATACTAACTTTACATTTTCACTGTTGACTATGAGTAAGATAACTATTTTGTTTCCAAATCAATCTCACACACACATATATATTTCAATGCTAAAAAAGAGAAGCAATTGAAAGTAAAAAAAAGATGTATAATTTATTTAATTCTCTCTCCCTCTCTCTATAAAATCTTATGCCCTTTTTTTAGATATGTTTTTCTGTCAACTTTGTGTGAAATCCAGTAAAATATTTGTTGAAATTGGAAGTTTAAATCTGATATCTATGAGTCCTTACTAGATCCATTATGTGGTCTACACAATAAATGCTAATTCTATTGCACCTCTATAACATCTAACATAACTTAGGTAATTTTTTTTTTACTCATATTACCATCTACCAATATTGCTATCACAACAGTAATATTTTTAAAACTAAATTCTTTAATCATACATCATATATTACCATATTATAAAGGTCTTCCATAACCGTGCATTGATTATGATACATGTTGGTAATGGGACTTTTACATAGTAATCAAATCTTTGATTAGACATATTGGTAAAGCGACTTATACTTAGTAATCAAACCTTTGCTATGGTAGAATTATTTATTTTTCTCGAATTCTTTGATTGATTGTCTCTGTGTTAGAATGAGTGGCTTATCATTTAATACATGGTATATAGGTATTACTTCACATCTCCATGGTGTTGATTTTCATTGTCCTTCGGCTCTTTGTTTGACACTTGTGATGATTTGCACCATCTTTTGATCCTCTGATCTATGGTTTGTATCATTCTTGGTAATTTAGGGTATAGTCCTTACCCCGCAAACCTTAACCATTCTATCATTTGTGAAACACTGCGAGAGTAGCTCGAGCTCTTCAATATGTGCATTCAGGCGTTTTTCTCCATCCCTCATCTCGGTTGATGATAAGTGAGAATTTTGCTAATTGAATCATTACATTCTCTCTGTTGCAGAATATCTTGTTGGGATAACTCACATTTTTTCATTTTTGTCACAACTTTACGGTTTAAATCTTGTTTTCATCCTGCTGCGGAATTATGATTGCTAGGTTAACATTTCACCGTGCATCTCTTCCACAGTCTTACGATTTTGGCAGAGGGTTCACAAATTTGGGTTCAGTGCCCTCGGTTCACCATGGGGTTTTCATCTTTTCTGCTGGAGGGTTCAGCGGTCCACCAATGGTGCGACCAAGACAGGTAAAAATGAAGTAGGTTTTTCACCCTCACCCTTCTGATCGATAATTTTCATCGTTTTTTTTAGCCACAGACTTTTTCTCACAGCTTGTGTAATGAATCTTTCTGGCTCCGGTTTATGAAATCAAATATGACTGCAACTATGAGGTATAAATGCTATTCTTCATCCATAATTATAGTTTTATGTTAGTTTTATTCTCTAATATGGAAACCCTAGGGTCCTCTAACCCTATGTCCTTGTCTTTACAGGTAACCATGAATCCTGAACTTTCTCAATGTGGAATGTTTAAGGTTTGGCATCCCACCACGACTAATGGCTATTCGACCTTTCCTCTTCCAGGTACTTCTAGAATTTACTGAGGGGTCTTTAATGTTTCAATTTCCAGTTCTTGTTAAGACCAGTCTCTGCGTGACGGTTTAAATTGTATTATTTTTTCCTAAATACTATCATGAAGCCACTAAGGCTCTTCCACCATCAATAATAATTTTCCAGCCCCTGGTTGGGAATATTGTTCAATCGCATCGATGTATATATCTTTCAATGCAGTGAAAGTTAAATCTTCTCTTGATATTGTATGATCGAGACCGAAAGTCTCAATATTGTTTATTTTGTTAAGTTATGATACAATATTACTTTAGAACCTCCTTTTGTTTGTCTCGGAGCTCGACAAGTTCGAGAAGTAAATGAATATATTTTTATAAGATTTTCTCTTCTATATTTTGGGTTTTTGTCAAAAAATTTCTTTGTTAAGTATTTACATGCATTCACTTGATGCTTATGGTTCTTTGTCATTCCATTCGGGATTCTTCCTGTTATTGTTTATTATTCTTCGGTTTACCTATTTAGGCTTACTACATTCACACAAGAAGTGCGCTTGCTCTCAGGCTTGCTCCCTTGTCAATGTAGTAGTTCAGTTTACATATATATAAATAACGTTGCATGTACGATTACTTCCTTCTGTAGGTTATTTTATGTGTTTATAATTTTCCATTAAAATGGTTTGGTATCTACTGTATATACTATTAACTGAGTGCCTTAATATCATAGACAAGCTCTCTTTGTGTTTCATTATGTTTTATTTCATACACAATATAATAATAATTGTTTTAGCGTTATGTTTCTCTTTTAAGAATATTATTCCTTCAATTATTGGAACTACTGATGTCCAGACCATCATTTAAATTAGATTTTAATTCTTTAACCCATAGTTTGTGTATGTATTTATCTATAGGTTTTAAGGCAGACTGTTCAATCTAGGGTTTCTCTCCCCGGATGGACTAACTCTCCCTTCCATTCTTCAGTTCTAATTCCTCTTAATGAATTCGTAGTTTCCTACAGATTTAGGCTTGCAATTTACTTTTTGTTGTAACTGCTTTGCATACCTTCATGAAATTTCTCTACACATGTAATTATTTTTCTTTCATTTTATAATCCACTTAAGGAATTCTATGAAAAATGAAATCATACAATAATTAATTAAAGAAACATCTCTATGCCATATTCAATCCTTTTAGCTGCTTTGTAGAAGAAAAATATACAATTGCTAATCTACTGCAATTAATTCTACAGTTTACAAGGATACAAAATAATTTTAATAAAATCATATTAAAATTCTTTTGTTCTCCTTAAATCTGGGTTAAAATACTTATCTCACTCAAGCAAAGCTGATGGTAGCCTCCCAGCCATGAGAGAGGCAATTACGTCCTTAGCTCCCGTCGTTCTCATCACTAGAGTAGGATTAATTAGTAGTGTTACTGGAGTAGACCTCAAGACTCCTCTCCAGTCTTTTCTCCAGTGTCATGTTGCAGAGTTCCACTGGCTCCAACCAGATCTGGATCACTCTCACCTTTAAGCCTTCAGGCTTTCAATTCCCATTTCACAGAACCCTTTTTCCTCACTGGGATTTCCTTTTTATCCTCAAAGGAAAAGGGTCTATAAATGCTTTTGTCTAACTACTCTGGAATCTTGGAAATATTTACCACTAGTTTATGGAAACCACACCATAAATAATTATTTATTCAAAAAGAAAATAAATCATGTTCATTACTGGATTAACTTACTCGTTAATCCTATTTTTACTGAAAACGTAAATGTCTAATTTAAAAATAGTTTAAGGAATTAATCCGGGCGTTACAACCTCAAGAGCTTTGGTGCATGGAGTGCTTACTAGATCCATTGTGTGGTGTACACAAAATTCTAATTCTATTGCACCTCAAGAGATTTGGTGCCTCTAGGTTAAGATAGATCTATGTTGGGTTGATATTACAACCCAAAATGAAAGAGATGTAAAATCATATCAAGTAATATATATAATAATAATAAAAAAACATGAATATATATGTTTGGTTTGAAGGACAGGTGGAAAAAATATTTTGATTTCTATGTAAAATAACATAATTTTATATTATTTTTAAGGAGATAAAGTAATAAAAAAATAAAAATACCAGATATATTTATTGTGCCAAGCATTCTACAAAGAAATATGAGAGAAAGAATATTACTTAAGTAATAAAATATTATACATTTTTGTGTCTAGGTTTCGAGTGTATAACAATACTCATTGCTAGGAAAAATCCACATAGAATAGCAAGGAATAAGGGAAATCAATATGAAAAAGAAATATGAGAACAAGGAAAAAGTCGACCAACAAAAAACCTAACAATAATTTCAATGGAGAAAAAATACTAAAACACTCTAGTTTCTAGCATAATTAGTAATTTTTCTCCATTGAAATTATTGTTAGGTTTTTCGCTAGTAGGCTTTTTCCTTGTTTTCATCTTTCTTTTTCATATTTTTTACCCTTCTTCCTTGCTATTCTCTGTGGATTTGTTCTCATGGTGAGTCTTGTTATAGAATCGAAACGTGGACACAAAAATGAATATTGTGGTTTATATTTTGAATTCTAGATTCTCACCACAGAAAAATATTCAAACTCTCATGAATATACATGACGCGGTAAAAATATTTTGATATCCATATAAAGTAAAATAGTTTTATATTAAAAAAAATACTAACTTTAAGTTTTCACTACCAAATTTATTTCCAAATCAATTTCATATATATATATATATATATATATATATATATATATATATATATATATATATATATATCAATGCAAAAAAGAGAAGTAATTGAAAGTAAAAAATTCAATTACTTCCTAAAAAGAATAATATGAGGGAGATATATAATTCTTTTAATTATTTATATATATATATATATATATATATATAGAGAGAGAGAGAGAGAGAGAGAGAGAGTTTTTTCTCATTTTATGCAATCTAAAAGAAGTTTTCACCTCAAGATAGTTGATGCCTTTGGGTTAAGATAGATCTATGTTGGGTGATCTTACAACCTAGTATAAAAGAGATGTAAAATCATATGAAGTAACTATTGAGAGGCTTGTCATTGATGTCAAAGCAAGGGCCAAATAAATCATCCTCAATGATGAATGCAATGAGAACTATAGGTGTCCTCTAAGTTATCGGAATAAAATAACTCAAAGAAGGTTGAATATCCATTTAGAGGTCAGAGGATACATTTACAACAGGTAAATTTAAGATCACCAATGTTATATGATCAAATATCATGCATTAATAAGGTTCCAATGTTCTGCAAAACAATTAATAGACATTTAGGTAAATAACAGTGTCTTGATATGAGGCCCTGAAAGCTTGTATTGTTACCTACATAGCATTACAAAATCTGGAAATAAAATGAATAAATAAAACATGTAAGACACACGATATTGGAAACCAAGCTCAACTATATTAAATATTGATCTCAATGAATAATGTACAATGTGTACATATTAATACATAAAAGAAATCGTTGAATTAGTTTTTGGGTCTTCTTGGACTCTAATAACCATTTACCATAACACAAAATAACCCAAACTTAATCCCTATGATTAGTTTTCTAACATTCCCCCCTTAATCTGAAGGGATGTATCAAAGTCCAAAAATAAGAGCTCAAAACACAAAAATGCATCTCATCCAAGAGTTGAATGACTGTCAGAATTTGTTTTCAAAGGATGAATACAAACCAAGGATGGTTGATTTTAAGATAAAACCACAAACAATACCCACTTCTGGAACCTTCTAAGTAGTTATTAGACCAAGAAAAAATGCCAACTCTAGAACCATCAATGTAGTTCCTCGAACAATTCCAAATCTGGAAGTGTTCATTCACAAAAAAATCATTTAGAAAAAATTGAAGTCTCCTTGGCTACAACTCGGGCTCTAACTGGTACAAGTTGTGGCTCAAGCTCACTTGTGGATCTCTGACTCAGGCTCGATTTACAAATCTTAAAACTTGTAGCAAACCATCAACAAATCCCCCCTTGTCAGATACTGAGGGTGAGAACATGAAGTATTCTTTGTCACCGCAAGACTCATCAACACTCTTGAACATATCCTATGGTATGACCTATAAATATTTTTGGTTGTTTTCGACCAATCCCAAGAAGAAATCCATCCAAAATTTAGTTTCTCTCTTGTAGCAATTTTATTTCAAACATCTGTTTCAATGGTGATTTCTCTTTCAAAAATGTTCACATGGGTGAAGATCAAAACACTGATCTTTCACATGTCCAACTCTATCATAGTGTTGGCACCGATCAATTTGTTCTGGAACAACACCATCCATAAATCCAACGCTACAAAATTACAAAATTTTATAGGGTTAGAAAAATCAAGAATATGAAAACATATATCCAAGAAATCCTTGTTATACCCGAAACCAGTTCTCTGTTTGTTATGAGTAATATCTTCTCGCGGTCTTATAAAAGTTTTGGGAACGATAAGCTTCTCATTAGGACTTTCAGTTGCATCTAAATTTTCTCTTGAAATAGTTTGATCCATCCTTGATTGTAGCTTAGATTCAGGATAAAACAAAGTGTTTTTTCCGAACAAAATCCAGTTCAAAATCACAAATTTTCTTCTGAATTTCGTCTTGTTGTAACTGCAAGAATTCAATTTTTCTATGTGCATTTCATAAACATGTTCGAATGTCAGATAATATGTCCTTGCTGATTTAAACATCGTTATGGACAATAGACAACTCAAATTGCTTAATAACTATAACAAATCATCGAATTTGGCTATTTTATCCAACAAAGAACTTTCAAAAAGGGGTGTCAGCTACCACCGAAAATACACCCAATACAAGCGAATATACAATGTAATTCAACAAATATATATGACTCCTAAATTTCAGATAAATGACTCTCACTATTGTTCTAGTACAAATAAATTTTAACAAATAAAACCTTCATATATGCCAGTCTCATATATGCTACCTTCTTTGAACCAATTAAGACAAAAATCACACAAAATTCTAGAGTGTCCTTCACAAGTAATTGATTCCCCAAATTACACACAAAATAACATTGACATGTGAAAGTTGTCCTAAAGAAGGGCACTTTTATAGGTATACGGAAGCGTCGAAAATAATATAATTCAAAAACCAGAATATCAAAAACATCGTACAATGACATTATTTGAGCTTCGTTGGAGGATTTGTCTCATTTTCATGTTGGTATTTTCTAATTCTTCCTTTCTCAATGATCATTGCAGTCAATGAGAAGTAGATGTAGCATCTTGTCCCTTCAGTCTTCATGGTGCTTACTCCTAGCGTGCAATAACAGGAACTCAGATGGTCTTAGCCCATTCCTTACTCTTTGATTTAATGACACATGAAATGTAAGTTGCAGGTCTCTGGCGCAGTATTAAATTTTTTGGTATCACGTCCCTCTTCCTTGTGTGTTGATCTACTTACTAGTTAACTAGGAAAGGACTAAAAAAAAGATTCAGAGGAAAAAAAATGTTGATGGAAAAATTAGTGAAGAAACTTTAGTCGTACCATAAATCGATCTGAAAGTGTCTCTCATAAAATTCCTTGATTTATTGGATGCCTTTTATTTTCAATAGAAGAAGAAAAAATGGTGTACCTTACTTCAACCGCTATCAGAGAGGAACGTTTTTTTAGAGAGGATTTGTATTTCAAATTTCGACTTCATTGGAGACAAAAATGATAGGGACATGGTCTTACAATAATCAATAAAAAACCAATGACTCCAGCATAAGCAATGCCGAGAATATAACCAATCCAACAATAACAAATATTTTCAAACCAAATGACAAGGCTTCAATCATCAATTCCTGGTAAGTGCATTACTTTTACATCTTTTGACCCTTAATCATCGATCAAATGTAAATTCTCAATTAATAATTAAAAAATCACTAAAGTGTACATCTATGCTTCACTAAAATGAATTCATGCTCGGCATATTCAAGAAATGGCCCTCATATTACCCGTAGATCATGTTGTTGTCATGTACAATGCGACTAAAATTGTGAAAAAAACTTATTTATGACACTTATAAATAGAAAGCATGTTGACTAACATTATGTTCAAAATATTTACTCGAGACTTCACATATAATACCAACTATTTTCCTTTTCTAGAAAATTTTTGAATTTGAGCAGAATCGACATAGGATATTTCCATTCTCTCCAAATGATAGTCAATGACTAGCCAACATAGGAAAAATCCTTATTTGTGAAGATTTTCCATCTTCGAGATGTACATGAAATTCATTAGGGGAATTTTGAGGTCTAAAATGGGCCTCCTAAGGAAATTATAAAATAATAGTGGAAATAATAAAATAATATTAGATTACATCATCAAATTTAGAGGGAAAAAAAGAAAAACCCGCTTTTGCAACTCGTATTTTCAACTTATCTCCCTATGGTTTACTCAAATTGAGCGGGAACACTTGTTGGATGCATAATTTGACTCCTCATCCAATTAGTAGCCATGTTGCATACTTTCAATGGACCCTGCTACATGAAAAATTAAAAATACATGAAACACGTGTTTGCAATCACATTTTTTCATGTAGAAGGGTCCATCGAAAGTATGAAAAATGGGTACTCCTTGGATGTGGAATTAAATTTTGCATCCAAATAGTACTACCACTCGAAATTTGAGTAAAACCTTAGGGAGGTGAGTTGAAAATACAAGTTGAAAAAGTAGTTTTATTATTTTATTATTTTTTAATCTTTTTACTTTTTTACCCCAAAAATGGTGAATCAACCCCCATGGTTGACATCATCATATTGAATCCTATTGGTGCTTATAAAGTTTATTTTGGTTGTACATTTTTCTTAGGAGGCCCATTTTAGACCTCAAAAGTTCTCTAATGTCGAAGACCACCACCAAAAATTCACCAAAGTCAAATCCGCTAGCTGTCGTAGACTGTGGAATTGATATTCTAACCCAGACTCCACTTTTAATTCAAATATGCACATGCTAGAAATGAAATCACCTTTCCAGATTGAAATTAGAGGTAAGAAGAAATCGTTCTCAGAATCGCTCGAGGCCAAAAGAAAGTCCTTTTTCAAGATAATAATGTAATCTAGCACATTATAACCCTCATGTTTACCAACGAATTCACTTTCATTGCATGGGAATCGAGTTCGAAATCAAGACACACATGAAACAAATCTTTTCTTATTTCTTGCACAGGTCTACCCCTCTCGTCCATTCCTCCTGCGCCAATTCTATCTCGTCCATTCCTCCTGCGCCAAGTCTATCATGGCCTTTCTTGACCACTAAATAGTTTCAAAACTTCATAACCTCTCTATCAATTTCTTTTTGTTCTTTATAATGGTATTTCATTTATCATCATCGCTTTGAGTGTTTGATGGAATATTTCCTTCACAGATTGTTAATGTAGGTCGTTCGATATCAACTTTCATTTTTATTGGGAAATGAGACATGAAACATTATAGATTATTAATGAAAACATAAAGCCACTCCATGAATTGAAAGGAAGGTAATACATCTGCATGTGAATGTTAAAAAACTAAAGGAATTAAGCATTATGTGCACATTTTCTCCATTAAAAATTTTAAAACAAAGTTGCCAAAGCGAATTTCCAAAGCGGAAGTAACTGAGACTCTTAGTGGGGAGCCCTTCAAACTTACCGAACAAGAGAACGTTCAACGACTAGGTGTCTTGTAGCACAACATATCTCCTTCACGTAGTATGCAGAATGTGCCTTCTTATTAAACACAAATCGATAACAGTGATTCTTCTAATAAAAAGTTCCTCAATAATGAATGTTATCAACATATTCTCCTAGGATGGGGAACATATATTTAGGGCACACAACCATGGTTCATTCTAGAAGGCCACAAAATTGGTGGCTCAACTTAATCAATAGGCAGATGAACCACCACTTTGATACCATTGTAAGACACACGATATTGGCAACCAAACTCAACTATATTAAATATTAATATCAATGAATGATGTACAATGTGTACATATTAATACATACAAGAAACCATTGAATTATTTTTTGGGTCTTCTTGGACTCTAATAACCACTCACCATAACACAAACTAACCCAACCATAATCCCAAGGATTAGTTGTCTAAAAAAACACACAAAACAATGCTAAAAAAATTGATGATGATTGTATGTTTATATCTCAATAATAAAGGGAGTATGACGTTGAAATATGTTAGTTATCCGCTAGGGAAAATTTTAAGGATGGAATATTATCTTGAAGTTTAAAAACATTGGCGAATCTCATTAGTTCCTAATATGTAAACTATAAAATGTTTATTGATGTATTTGTAAAATTATTCAAATTTATAATGAATTTATATATACTCTCTATATACTGTTGGAAATTTTTAAGGTAAAATAATTTTATATTATAAAATTTGGGTGAATCATTTTAAAAAAAAATGGAAATTGGCGAAAAATCTTTTTGAAAAATTCATAGAAAATTAGCCCTCCCACAAATATTAGCCCCTAAAATTTTCTGTGTTATCCACACGACCTGTGAAATTTGGAAATAAGCATTGACAAGTCAGCCTATACAAAGATCAAGTCAGCTCCTCCTCCCAAAATACATGTTGATTCACACTTGGATGAATTAGTATAAATAGGCATTATGCCTCCTTCATTTTGGTCATCCAATTCAGTCAAGTATACATAATAAATTCAAATATAAAGATAAAAGTGAAAATTCTTCATAACTCATGAACCTTGGATCTAATTAAGGGGGTAAGACATGTTTTCTGTTGGTTTGGTTAAAATATCTTCTCTATGGAATTTTTGGCATCCTGGATCATTTTCGACCATACCTTATTCTTTTCCTTGATCAAACTTTGGCCCAACTTTTGGATTGTTACCTCTCCTATAGCTCGGACATGTGGACAAAATCTCAAACCTATGGTAATTTAAGACCTCTTGTAGCTTGAACTTGTGGATAGAACCTCAGCCTTGTATTTTGTACTCAGACCTGAGGTATCAGATCTTCTACCTATCTTTATAGCCTAAAATTTGGCCTACTTCCTTATAACTGGTTGGAGTGTGTTAGAGGTTATCATGAAGTTGTTCTGATCATAATTTTGGAGTATGATGAATACCATTGGAATAATTCTTGAATTTGAGGCTTAAAACTGTCCTTGAAGAGTATTTGAGGTCATAAATGAAACATTTTTTGCACACACTCTTAATATTCTTTGGAGCAAATATGAAGCCTTTTGAATATTTTTTTGTAGAGACTAGAAACTTTTATAAGGAATAGACTTGTTGTGAAGACTTGAGACCTTGTAGGAGCTACCACTTTAAACACTTGTTATGCATGCTTAAAGCTTTGTTGGAGCTATCCTTTGAACACTTGTTGCACAAACTTAAAGCTTTGTTAGATCTACCTTTTGAACACTTTTTACGTATAATTAAAACCTTGTTGAAGTAGACCTAGAGAAAATGATTGAGAAACTTGAAGACATTGGTAGAAGAAGACTTCGTGACCTTTCTTGAAGCATTACTGGAGATTCTTGAAGTAGTGTTTTTGAAGACCTTATGGAGCTGAACTGGAGAATTTGTTGAAGCTAATCTTGAAGACCCCTTGGAGAAATCCTTGAAATATTATTGGAACTTTGTTGGAGACATCTTTCACGATGGAAGTCTTGAAGTACTATTGAAGCCACCTGGGATGACTAAAGTAAATTGAGAGGGTTGGAGCTTTAGAGGATTTGAGTCCTCATAAGGGGTTTGAGCCTGGTTGAGACCAAGTTGGAACCCAGATTGATCCTTGAGGATTGTAGTCCTCATAAGATGTTGGAGCTTTTTGAAACTAGGTTGGAGCCTAGATTGATATTTGAGGATTGGAGTCCTCATTCAGGGTTGGAGACTTAATGGAGTTAAAACTTTTGTTGTATTGGTTGGAGCCTAAATTTTTGTATAGGATTGAAGTCCTCATTGCTTTTATTGTGAAATTATTTTTCTTATTCTATATATTGTGTTCTAGTAAAATTTAACTGGCATAATATAACAATTCAAAATACGTTTTAACCCCCTCTCAGTATTTCCAACATTAATATAATTTTATAGAAAGTTTAGATAGAGATAAAGTCATTAAAAATAAAAATAAAAATTACATATGTTCTCCTTTGATTTTTAAAAATATATGATTCTTATACATAAATAAATTATTTGGATATCAATGTCAATTAATTGAGAGAGAGAGTATATTTAATATATGTTGACCAAAATAAAATATTAAGAATAATAAAAAGGAGATGTGTAATTCATTCAAAATTTCAATATAAAATTAACATGTTGCATTTAAAATAATAATAATAATAATAATTCCAATGCAAGTTATAAATATTTTTTTTAATTTGCAGGGTTAAATAATATTAACATGTATTTAAAAACATATTAATAATAGATAAATATTTTACTTTGTACAATGTATTTTATAAATAAAATTTCTCACTCCTCTTATTAAATAAGAGAGAGAGATTAATTAAAAAATAACATTTATGGTTGAACAATTTCAAATAATCTCACCATTTTACATTTTTAGTCCCTTAGAGAGAGAGAACCAAAATATATCCATATTAATCATAAATCTAGCAAGCTCTAAGAACCAAGAAGGGTCAAATCTCTAAAAATGCAAACATTTTTTCAAGTTTTTCACTGTAAAAGTGGTTTGCACCTCAAAATTTGTTATCTCTCTCAGCTCTAGCTAGATTCATGGTTAAGATATATATAAAATCCTAAATTCTCATAATTATAATTAGTTAATTAAAATATGTTCATATTACTTTATATTATTTATATATTTTTTTATCAATTTAAGGGGTGTATTATATTAGTTATAAAGATGCAAAATTAAGAGTTGGAATGAATAGTAATGTTGCACATACCATTACAAAAATGGCCTTTGGTGACTAAAAGAAATTTTAGGCATAAAATTTGACCATAGGTTAATTTTCCATGTTTTATAAAAGAAATAAATTTTAACTGATTTCCACATAGTTTTTAAATGATTCACTCAAAATCTATGGGTAAAATGATTTTACTTTAAAAATGATAAAAAATTTATAGGAACTATATCAAATACTTGTAAATTTGAATATTTAAAAACATAACTTGATTTTTTTTACAACTAGTAAGATTATTCAATGTTTTTACACCTTAATATAAATTTATATCCTTTAAAATTTACCTCTTATTGATATGAACATATTTCCACCATAACCTCATTCATGACTATGAATAGACTCCCATCACCAAAAATTTATTGTGTTGCAAAAGACATCATCTGTGAAAATATGCACGATAAAATGACAATTATTGATCCATTAGTGATGGTTAGTGCTCACCAACATTCTCATCCCAAAAGAAAAAGAAAAAAAGTGATCGTCATCGACTAATGCTAATTCCTTATTGTATGTCACCATTACTTAAAATCAATAGTGGCATTCAATGCTCATCCTTTAAATACCACTACCATTATTGAATTAATGGTGATGATATCTAGAGGATTGTTCTTGTTTCTAATCATTATGAGTTTTTTTAACAAATGTTCTTTAAATGACTATCACACATATTACACTTGTATGATCCCTTTTTGATTCCCTAGTTTTTAAAATGTAATTAAGACTATAATGTTAGATAACCAACACAAGTTCTAATTCCTAGGAGAGAAACTTCGTTTAAAGGAAAGTTGAGAGCGGATTGGGAAACCTTCTATTTTTTGAATTCAATGATACCTTGTTTTTGGCGGACCCACCTATGGTTTTTTGCATGGGTTTAGCACATGGTTTTTGGGCACGATTATTTTCTGTCCATGGTATTTTTTTTATCCGGTCAAGGGATCTATGGTTAGGTTCTAATCCAGGGTTAATCGATTGGGGTTTATGAATGCTTCGACATGTATGTATATGTATTGTAACATTGAAAGGAATATAATGAAAAATAAAGCTAGTAGTCCCGGTTTTGGGATCGAGGGGAAAATATTTGTGTATATTTTTTTTATTTTTTATGCTCTCGCTATTGTTTATTTTTTCTTTTAAGAGTTTGTTTTGAAATAATTTATGTACGGGGTTGAATCCTACAGTTTTTCCTAATCTAGTAGTTGAACTTCCAAATACCAAAATTTATGAGCAATGGTAAAGAGGGAACAATATTGCTCAAAGTATGGGCTACATGCTACTTTGGAGTCTTTCATTAGTTGACATGAAACCCAAGGTAAAACCCAAACTTTGTGGCTAGTAAGGTGCTTGTAAGGGGTGGTAGATTGAGAGAAAAAGTGAAATAGGTAGTAAAGAGAGAAGGAGAGGGAAAGAATAATAGATTACATACCTGAGAACTACGACTTATGAATTGGGAAAATAAAAATCTCCACGCATGAGTGAAACAAAGGCGACTCTGAATAGGAGGTGGTTGGAAGTATTTTAAGTCATAACCAAATAGTGTGGAAGTGAGTTCTAGAGTGGACTAAAATAGTAATTAGTGATAATATTTCACCTAAGAATTAGAGGACTCAGAGAATATCTGAGTGATTTTTATTACAATGCTATGTAAGGCACTAGAGAAGGAAGGAATTGAGGTACTACTAGGATAGTGAAGGGCTCCCTTTTGTGTTATGCATGCATTGGGCATGCACATTTTGCTATGGAAGAAGCCTTGACTCAAATTTTGAAGTGAAAATCTTGAATCCTATATATGAAGAAGAGTTTCCTTCATGTTTTATACCCGATTTTATTACCTTGAGCGAGCCCAAGTGAATACTTCCTTAGGGAATCACTTGGGCTAGTCAAACTTGCTAAGTTAGTGGAATCCTTTAGGGTGCTTTTTTTCCTTACCTAATTTTTTTAAAAAACTTTAGAACCAGTTAGGAGGGTCTATCAAATATTGCAAAAATTTAGGGATTAACCATTTGAATTTAAAATATTTATTGTTTGATTGATCATAATTTTAAGGCAGAAGTCTTAATATTTTTTAGGAGAGTAATCCCTTGTCATATCCCCTAGTCACATGGATTATTTCATAGTTGTGACCAAGATTCAAGCCACATGAGAGATATATTGGGACTTTGGTGGTCAACTATCCAGTTTTTTCCCCTGAGTATCACATAATTCATCAGTCTACCATCAGAAAACTCTTGATACTATTTTTTTTATAATATTCGTTGACATATGAGAAACTTTGTTTTTGTTATATATTGGTTTTATTTGCCATTAGGAGAAATTATAGAGATTAATTGAGAAGGGGGTTTAAGGGGGTTTTCGGGTCATTACTATTGATGTATCAAACTATTTACCTCAGGGGGAATCAAGATATCGTAGAAACCCAACCTTCACTAACCCATGATATAAAAAAGTTTATACAAGTATGTTGGATGATGGAGATATCTCCATCATCTTCTAGTAGAGATATAGATAGGTAGCATGAGTCTATGGGAACTTGGGGTTCAGGGCCTTTGGCCCTGGACCCCACTCATATGGTCAATGGGAGTTATGATCAGGAGCCTAGCCCAAAGGGGCCTAGAGATCCATCAATTGTTGGTTGTTGGACTTTAGAATATTAGTGATTGGATATGAATTAGATTTTTTCTAATATATAACCCCACTACAGATGGAACCTATGATTTTTTCCATTTAATGCGAAGTTAGTCACTCGATGGGACCAAAGACTAGAGTATCAAATGATAAGGTTTCGGATGTGGTTGGATTCGTGTGAGCTCCCAATACTAATGTATGTTGATGAGTTTGTATATTAATGAGAATATCCCCATCACCAATAGTTTGTGGATTCAATGTTATGTGTTGGGTTACTAGGAGGTTGAGCTCTCATCAAGCTAACTCCTATATACTAATGAGACTCGAATCCTAGTCAATTGCTAGATAAGAATTTTTCTATTATCTATGGTGGTTTAGTAAGGGATATGTTTAAAGTGTCAAGAAAACAAAGTACATATCTTGAGGTTTCCTCTTGAAACTGCCTAACTCGATAAAGAACACGATGTGGTATTTAGCTCATGTTGCAAAAGTTTCCATGTACATGTGATATGGTGTTATGCCCTAGTGACACATGGATAAGATATGGTTTGCCACATGGAAGTGGTACAAAGGTGATGTGGAATTATAAGGTAAATATTTAAATGGGCATAACTCTATGATCAGAGCTTGGATTTAAATTGGATTTAAACCTTATATTGTTTCAAAACTTTCGATGAGTAGAAGATGATGATGATGTCCAAAATGAGTTTTGAGGAGGTTGGAGAAAGAGAAAAAATTCATAGCCCCATCTCTATAAAGATACCTTGGAGAATGTGTTTGGATTCCGCATAACCCTAATAAGGCATTATGGGGTTGGGTACCTTACAAATGGTACTAGAGTGATGGTTCAAGAATTGAATTTAGTGGGATTAATAGAGGAATTCGAATTGAATTTTGTCATTATTAAAAGTTTGACGTAGTAAAAATATTGAATTAAACTCTTTATTAATTTATCTGAACCATATTTGATTATGTGATGCAACAATGACATCATTTTAATTTCAAACTAGCAAGGTCAAAGCTACTATAACAAGACAAATGTATATATGTTGAAATTTTTTATTGTTGTTTAAAGTAACAACTTCTGGATGTTGTTTCAACTTGGAATCAAGAGCAATTTCTTGGTTCAATAGGAATCAGAAATTAGTTTCTTTGATTCCTCATGAGGCCGAGTACATGGCGTCCATCTTGGTAGCTTGTGAGGAAATTTGGCTTCTGAATCTTCACGTGGGACTATTTTATCAGGAGATGGAGTCAAATATCATGCACTAAGATAATTAGAGTTGTACCAATCTCTTGGAGAATCCAATGTTTCATGACAATTCAAAACACACTCATATCAAGGACCGCATCATTCAATATTGTGTGCAAAAGGGGGTAGTAAAGCTACAGTATGTACTTATGGATAGTTAGGTAGCATAAATCCTAATCAAGAATTTGATGAAGGGAAATTTTTTTCTTTTTAGAGACAAGTTGGAGGTGATGCAAAACACCCTTCTCGCTAAGAGGGAGTGTTGAAACTATAGCTTGGTAGGTGATTCTACATTGGTCAAGTTCCATGACATGTAGTGAATCACCAAAGTTCTCTCACAGTAAAATTATTTAATTAATTACTAAGTTTGTACCTTAGGCATAAAGTCACTAAATAAATAATTGAATTTATTGGCCAACTTTAATAAAGTAAAAAATTTCAACAGAATATTATATTGTGACTGTAGATTTGAAGTGTGGAGATGCAATATTAGCCCTCCATCACTTTGGAGATTAGGTTATAAATTATAACAAGGGAAATGGGTTGTTGTAGGGTAGATTGATTTGGCATAAGTGACTAGGCTTTCAACTAAGAAACAAGAGGTTGAATTGACAACAAGAGAAGACATTGAATAGGTTAAGTAATGGGGTAAGAAAATGGGTTGAAATTGGATAACAAGTATATTGAGTTTATTTGTTCCATACAAGATGAAATTCTCAAATACGTATAGGTTGAAACTACCTATGTTGTATAAGAGCGATGGATGCAGCGAGGGTTTCCGCAAGGGTTTTTCAAAACATCGCCGCCGCCAAGTCTATGGCTCAGGGCAGCACAGACCCAGGTTGTTTTTCATGCGGTGACGAACCCGATCCGACTGCATCTGACCAAATCAGGGTGGGAGAGATAGTATCGCTGCTGGATCATGGATCTTAAAGCTGGATTCGAGCCCTATGGGAGGAATACCGCAGAACCCAAGCAGTGCTTCCAGTCCTCAAACGACCAATGTGCGATCCGGCCCGATCGAGGGTGCCCTGCTACAGATCTATTCAGGATCGCTTCACTCCCTCTAAGGGAGATGCCGCCAAAGCTTTTCCCCATAGATTTTCCATGACAGGTAGAGAGATCTGGCCGCCAAGGAATAGATCGGCTGAGAAATGCAGCTCTGGAGCGCAAGAATCCACGCTGCACAGAGCGGTTGGAGGTGGGTTCTTCTCTGATCTGGGATCTCAGTCCCTGGAAAGTCTGCTGATCGGTTTTGACATGGGAATTCTATTGTTTCGCTCGCCCTTTCATTTGCATGCGGCAAGAGCAGAGGCTCCCAAGTCTGTTATGCAGACCCCAAAGCCGATTCAGAACATAGATGAGGCAGAGACGAGGGACCGGCCTAAACAGAAAGAGCTCCCTACACTATCAATCGGAATCGAAGATTTTCATGCAAGAAAGAAGCATTTTAAGGATCCCTGGCGGAAGACAGTCTCACTGCACACAGCCATAGATCGAGCCTGGCTTCTCCAGATCTGGAATGAGGCAAGGAAGAGGTCTTATCTATGTATACCATGGGGGCAGCCCCCTTTCTCGCATCTGGAGGCAGCGCAAAGTCATGGGCAGCTAAAACAGCCAGAACCCAGGCAACAGGTAACATCAACTTGTTTTCAGATTTTTATTAAACCCCCTGTGGGGAAAACCAGTCTAGTGTGGGTACATGCAGAAAGCACCATTATGCAGTTGAAACAGCAAATCTGGGCATTGATGGGATACCCTGTTCAGATCCAACATCTGGTCAGTGGTAGATGGTCCCTTCAGGATAGCAGAACCCTGAAGAACTACGATATAAGCCCAGAAACAATCATTGCCTTAAACCTTAGGCTGAGAGGAGGTGCTGTGCCCCAGGGACATCCAAGCACCACAGGAGGAGACAAGGGGAAAAAGAAAACATCTCAGCAACAACCCAAGGGAGGCTACTCTTACAAAAATATCTTGCAGGGTAACAGAGATCCAGGGTCCCCTCCAGACCAAGGTGGACATACACCTAGGCCATACATAGTAGATCAGCTTGGGCAAACCCCAGCCCTCAACATTGATTCTACAGGACTAGAAGAATACGTTAAGTCATATGAAACTCAAGCCCTAATCTGTCGATTTAACAGTTTTTGGCCAAAGCCAATGGATCTATTTCACTGGATCTACACTAATTGGACCATGGAATGTGATATACATCTATGCTCCAAGGGGTTTTTCATTGTTAATTTCGCATCCACGGAAGCCAGAGATACAATCATCAGTGCAAGGCCTTGGTTTTGGGGAACAACGGGTCTTTTTATGACCCCATGGTTTCCAGATTTTGACACAAACAAAATGACTGTCTCCAGAATTCCGGTCTGGGTCCGCCTATATAACCTTCCTCTTCACTTTTGGAGTGAACGAGTTTTGGAAGGAATTGGGAACAGCATAGGGAAATATATCAAAACAGATCTGGAGAGGATTGAGGAGAGGATCTACACCTTTGCACGCATTTGTGTGGAAGTCGATCTAAGTAAAAGACTGCCGGAAAGTATAAGGCTGGTATACAAGCAACAAAACTGGCTGCAAGGACTAGACTATGAAAACACTGCTTTCAGATGCAGAATCTGTAGGCTGACAGGACACTTGCAAAGTACATGCCCAAAAGCCAAGAAAGCAAATAGCAAAAAGAAGTAGAAAGGGAAGCAGAGAAAAGGGTGGCAATACCCCCCTCCTGACTCAGAGGACAACGAATCAGAAGCAGAGGAGGAAGTCACTCCCACAGAGAATACTGAGCCTACCCAAGGAAAAGAGACCCAAAAGGAAATCATATCAGATAACAAGGTTTCACAACTCCATTCAAATCAGGCAGAGAAGACAAGCGAGGATTTGAGTATGGGAGGGATCAAACGGCATCACCCCTCAGATACTTCAGACTCAGACAAGGATACAAGTCCACAGAAAGCAGAAAAACAGTTAGTCCTAGCAACGATTGAGCCCACCCAAGGAGAGTGGCGCAAGGTCGAAAAGAAGAAGGGGAGAAAAACATGAGGTGTGAGTCTTCTACTCACTCCCTGGAACCAGTTTTTTTGTCCCTTCCTCCCTTCTTTTTTTTTCTTTTTATTTCATTCTTTCTGAATGCACGGTAGCCTCGCTACGTCGCATTGTGTGCAAAAGCACACGAGCCCAATGGGCAACTTCTGAAATGCTTCAATGCATATGCTATGTGTAACTTTTCATTTTTATAAATAAAAGGTTACCAATTTTTTTTGTGGAAAAAAAAAGTCCACACAAAGCATATTCTTTTGCTTACGCAGGTTCAGTCAATCTCCACACAAAATTGAAAAGAATTCAATTACTAAAAATATATATATATATACACATGGTTCAAAGGCCCTCTTGGCTTAATTTACATTGGCTAGCCCATTCTAGCCTTCAATCCAGTTCTTGGATTTGCCTGCAAGTAAAGATGCACAAATTTTTCTGGCTATTCATGAAAGCACAGGGCCTCTCGAGGGGAAAAAAGGGGCTAAAATAAACCCAAAATAAAACAAAATTCATTCCTATGAAATTAATTGTAACTGGAAATCTGATGCCAACATAAAGTGAACATGTTTCAAAGGTCGATGTGAAGCAAACAAAGAAAAGAAAATCAGGCAATATAGACAAACTTGGAAAGAAAGACATTATCAAGGGGATCAATGATCAGTCTATTTCTGTATCTAATTTTCAATTAGAGGTTGATGAAGAAAAAGTAAATTTGAAGAAGAAGACATGCAAAGACAAGAAAGAGATGGATGAAATAATTTTGCCTCAAGGGAAGCCAATGCAGTTGATTGCAGGCATAGAATTTTCATAAAATGATATTGGATCAGCATTGCAGTTTCTGGAATTTTTCTCAGCATTTGAAAATATAGAAATTATATAACATATGCATGTATATATCCAGATTGCCCTGATCTAACAATATTTATCTTCTTGCTAAATACATAATCCTTCCACTGTTAATATTTTGCGAAAATTTAAACTCAATTACAAACACATGAAGTAATAAAAACAATCGCACATAACACAGTTGTTTAACAAGAAAGCCTGAAGCTAAAAACCCCAACTATCATATATATGTATCATGGAGATCATGTAACAATCTCATACAAATCTTAGTACATCAAGCTCTCAATACAATATAATTGTCACACACTATCATGAAGAAATCTGCAAATCCATGGATTGATTTCTTGCCACCTAATAACCTACCTCCACTACGCAATCCAAGTTTATTACAAAGACCAATTCAATGCAATCCCACTCTCCTTGACTACGTAATTCTCATTGGCATCTCCAATGTATATGTAGATGCAATCAATGCATCACTAGTAGTCACAATGGATATTCCATCTCACCCTTTCACCTACCTCTCCACTGGGTCTCTACTATAACTGACATGCATTGTAGTTAACTATTGTATTTGTTCAGTTGATTAGTGAGTTATTATATGTGAATTAATTAACTAATTAATTCACTCCAGTCTCACTAGTGTATCAATGAGTTAGACTAGATACAACTAGCTCAACTAAGTTTAACTCCAATAACTGAGTTAAATTGAATAACAACTCCATGAACTACTCTTCCAACTCTATCATAACTTTGCCACTTTAGCTCTAACTGAGTCCTCCATGCATGAACCACCAGTAAACCCTAGGAATTGCGTAATTCCTTCAACCCACTAATTTTCCAAATCTGTACATTGAAATAAAGTGCTCCAAGAGAATAAGTTGATGTTTATTGTCAGATTATTATTAAGGGCTAACAATAATCAACATGCATCTATATTTAGATCGACGATCTATAAATAGACTTCGCCCAATATTCTAAAAATAGAATTTCATCTATTTTTCCAACTTTACCAACCATCCACAAATAGCATCCTGCAACTTCTGAAATATGATCACCATGTCTAAAAATAGACATAGTCTAAAAATAGACTTACACCTAAAAATAGCTTATGTGGGCCCCACCTAGTTTAGGTGATTATTTTCCAACTAGGATCAAGGATGATGTTTCAAGAAGCCTCCTTCATTGTTTCTTTTTGAAATCTTCAACAGAACAAGTATGTACCTCTTATCCAAAATGCGTTTTAAGTTTATATCTATGGTTCAAACTAAAAATTTTGCACCATGGATATTTTCTTTTACATTGTCGTAGTTATACCTTTAGCAGTACTATTTTTTTGCTACAAACACACTGGTGTGACGGTATGAAGTGGAAAAAGTTCAATACTAGTCAGTTTACACCAAGATTTGGGCTAACATCACTTCCTACTTATTCAGTTTTTGATTTTTGCATGTTAGATATAGCCCATAGCACCTTTCCATTCTAGCTATGCTTTTACACTAGTCAACAATAATTGTTATAGAAGTTCTTTGATTGTTAAAATAAAAGTAATCTTTCCAAGGGAGACTTTTTGAAGTATCTATAAATGAGGTCTTATAGATGTATCTTACCGATAGATGAAAATATATGCTATTCTTAGTGCAAGTGAAATACCAAAGCATCTATGATCATCAAGAAAATATAGTTTTGTAAGGTCTCTTTATTATAATGAATTTCCACTATGCTGCTGTCTACATGCTTATATTGAAACTATAAAAGTTTAGTCCCATTTTTTAGGCCTTTGCCTTGATTCTATCCGAAGCAGCCCCTCTTATTATAGGGATTTGACATGTGCTTACCATTCAACATAGAAATATATGATAAACTTTGTATTCATAAACAAATGAGCAATGATGACTCAGAAAGGCCACTAAATGAATGAAAAAACCACTTTTCTACGGGGATGTGTCCCTTAGGGTGGGAGGGGACATCTCCATGTTTCCCATGTTCTGAAGGTGTCTTTTTCTTGTAGGATGCTCCAAGAAACATTTTTCCACATATCTCTTTTGGGAAATGCTGTTAAACATAGGGGGAAATGAATTTCCCCAAAAGGGTTTTTTATTATTCCTTTTTTTGGGACGATTGAAGAAACATTTCTATAGATATATGGAAAATTTTCCAGAATGTGAAGGATGCATTTTCCAAAAGGAGGATTTTAAGCTTTTCCTTATAAAAAAATCTCCTTTTGGATGTCTCTTAGAAAAAATGAGTTGCCAATTTTTATGGTGTCCCAAATGCTTCTACTTGCTTGTTTGACCATCCCTATACGTGCAACCAAGACTGTGATTCCTTGTATTCCTTCTCCAAGTGACTCTTTATTCATGTTGTGTTCACTCTTCCAATGCCATTGCAACCCTTTCCTAGTCCATTATACCATCATTTCGACACGAGTTGTTGATCCACATTGTACTTTTGACTAATCAATGCTAATTAAATTGTACTTTATCAATTTTGAATTTTTGGCCATGTTATTAGAACCCCATTGTCGAGGTTCCTAGTGTAGTCAATTTTCTTTATCCACGTTGTGTTCACTTTTTCAAATTCAAGTGCAACCCACACCTAATCCAATATACCATCATTTTGACATGAGTGATTGATCCACATGGTAATTTTGACTAATCAATACTCATTAAATTTTTCTTTGTCAATTTTGGATCTTTGGTGATGTTATTAGAACCCCATTGTTGAGGTTCTTAGTGTGCTTTATGTTCATGGTGATCAAAGTTTATAGAGATTTTTCCACTTTCAGTGGTATGTATAAGTAATTGATTGATTTCTAGTAATAAAAGTTTGTTCCAATTATATATTGTGCGAGATTTTAAAAGCCAAAAAAAATATCTATCACTTTTCGAATAATATCATTGGATTGTTTACATATATAATAAAAAAATATAGCAATAAGTGAGACAAAAAACTAGATATGGAAGGCAACAACCTCCAAAAAATTATTATTCGTATACTCTTGGTTTTCTAGCACTTGTGGAATAAGTTGGAGAGCCTCCTTGGAGAGCTTGTCTGCTAGGGCATTGAGTTCATGGTATATATGGCCACAAGAGAACCAATCCAACTTGTTGTAGACTTGTTTGATACATTTCAAAATTTCAGCCAAATGAGGGGCTACTATGCTGACTTTGTCGCAGACTCAATCCACAACAAGTTTTGAATACCCCAAAATATTTAGTTTTTTGACATCTTTTTGGTTGACCACATTAACAAGAGCCTAGAGAGTTGAAAATTAAACTCTCATGTTTGTGCCCATACTTTGAGCATATTTTATATGCAAAAAATGAGCAATTTTGCATATTTCTTTCCACAATGATTTTATTTCATTGCTTTGATCTTCGATGTTGTGTCATCAATTAAAGATTCCATTCCTCCATTAGTAGGACTGCCTACATATAGACCTCCACTTTTAGGTCCTATTTCTTTAAGTGGTTCATGCCCAATGAATGTCTACTCATCGATGCTAGCTAGGTCATATGGTAACATTTCATCTACATTTCATCAAACTTTAAAGACAAAAACCAGCATATCAAATGATTCACGCCCATTAACAAGACAAAATAAATTGGCTACTATCCATTCTGGTGAGATGCTGGATATAATGAAACCATTCCCATAGGCTTCAGAAACCACTCTGGCTCCAGTTCAAGTTCTGGATGGAAAGACAAACTCCTTTCCATAATCTCTTAGCAATTAATCAAGTTCTCTTGTAGTTTCATTTTTCAACAATGAAGATAATTGTAGTTTACATTTTTCCATCAGTCCTCCATCTGAAGTATTGACTATAGATAAAACAGATGGAGTTAAACTGTCACCAGTGAGCATGCCTACTGTGACAACATGTGATCTCTCTGATGGTACATTTTAAAATTTTTATGTAGTTTCTGCACTTGAGTCTGGATTAGATCATCATACTAGTAAAAAGAAGAAAACATATCTAAAAAACAAGCAAAAGTATTTAAACAAATGAATGTTCAAATAAGATGACAAAATCTGAGCACAAGCCTAAAAAGAAAAATATGCAACAAAATGTGTCATTGGTAGGAAGCTCTTCAAATATGGAAAGGGAGTCAAAAGGAAAGGTGGTTGCATAGGAGTCTAAGCTTAGTGGTTCTCACAGGTGGGTGGAGGAGTTAATTTTGAGTTAGACTTCATCATCTACCTCAAAAACTCCTTTAATGATAGCCCTACATAAGACAATTAGAGATGTTGATGGAGGGGCTAATTCTGACCTAGCTATAGAAAAAATTCTGCATTATTCACTGCGAGAGCCTGATTTTGCAGCCCATCCTTGTGGTTAATTTAGCAATCCCAAAAAATGTGAAAAAATACTATTTCCAAAGAAGTCATCAGGAAACATGGTTAATGTTGTGGACACTTCCTTGTTAAGGATATCAGGTGTTTCATCATCTGTAGATGAGATCACTGAAATGGATATTTCTAGGGGAACCTTGGAACCTTTACAAGATTCAGAATTTATAGTTGAAGTTGGTTCTAGAACATTCTGTATAAGATCCAAATTCAGAATCTTAGCTAGAATATTAGGTTCTCCTCATCAACAACAACTTCATTATTGAAGCTTACCCTATTAGTGTCAATATCAATCAACCTATAAACATTATAGTGTTGTTGTACCCTACAATCATTAGCTTTGCTCTTTGGATCTAATTTGGTTATCTTCTTAGCTAGAATCTAAGTGTAGGCAATAGAACCAGAAACTTTAAGATGAATTACTTGGACTTTATTCCAAACCATGGTTCTTTGTGACCTTCTACTTCATCGCCATCGTGGGAGATATATTCAATAGGTATACTATTGTGAACATTGCCTTAGCTCAAAACCTATTTGGAATAGACTTCCTCTACAGCTTACACCTAGCCATCTCTGTGATAGTATAGTTTTTCCTCTCATCCAATACATTATGTTGTGGAGTGTAAGGTGTAGTATATTGTCTTTGGATCCCATGTTTAGCACAAAATTTATTGAAATATTTTAAGTAGAATTCCCCACCAATATCATATCTAAGAGAGGCAATATGAAAACCTAACTGTTTCTCTATTAATGCTTTGAACTTTTGAAATTCATTAAACACATCATATTTTCATTATAGAAAATATACCCATATTTTTCTACTGAAATAATCAACAAACAGAAGGAAGTACCTAGCACTAGTGGTTGATGTCATGTTCATTGGTCCACATATGTCTAAAAGTACAAACTGAAGGACCCTGTTAGGTCCCTATATTACTAGTATAGTCCCCTATTTTTGTTAGTGTAACCCCCTTATTGTTATTATTGTACCCTTGTAACCCCCATATTGTTATTATTGTGCCCTTAAATTATTATTGTTAGGTTGGCTAGGATTACATTGTGGCCCCATGGACTCCTATATATAGAAAGGAGGTTTTGTAATTTGTATCATCCAAGATTTTTCATTCATGTAATGTATTGGAGGTTTCCCCCTCGAAGTGGCTTATTTATAAGGCATTGATATCTCTTTTCTTCTATTTTTGGAGCTAGTTTCACAACATTTGGTATCAGAGCTTTGGATTCTATGGTTTGTGCTGCTCTAAACCGGTCATCGTGGCATTTCAGCTATAAAGTTTTTTCTACGAAGGTTCAGAAGCTGAAATTTTTAGAGTGTGAAGACTAAATCCTGAGGAACATAATCGCAAACTTTCAAAGCTTGTTTCACAATATTTTTGGAGATATGATCTATGGAAGTTAGGGATTTTTGCAGGCTCCTGAATTTAACCTAAACAGGTCATCGCGGCATTTGCACTATAAATTGTTTGCTACGAAGTTTAAGAAGCTGAAATTTTTAGAGAGAAAAGATGAAATCCTGAGGAATATTTTTTTAAAATGTCAGAGCTTCATTCGCAATATTTTTTAGAGATATGATCTGTGGAAGTTAGGTCTTTTTCAGGCTCCCAAATTTCATCTCAAAGAGGTTATCATGGGAAAATATTAATAACTCTCTCTCTGAGCACCAGATTCGAATGATGTAAAAAATGGCCATAATTACACGGACTGTAGTTTCTTGGCTATCAATTTCAGAGCCAAAGGAGGAAACAGTGACATGTGGCAAGTCGTACAAGTTCACTCTAGTGAACCAATCCATAATTGGGTCATTGTGGGAGATTGGACATAATTTTTCCTTGAAGAATCCAAATCAGGTCAGACCTATGACATTTGAAAGAATATTTCGAGGGATACTATAAGGCTGAATTTCAGATATTACGGATCTAAAATTACAGAGATAATTCAATTTCAATATAGAGCTCCTCAAAAGCAAGTAAAAGGGGTGTATATTTTTTTTCCCGAATTGCATAAGTCTTGTTTGAAGAATCAAGTTGAATTGATTCCAAGGGCATATTGTGGAATATATATCAGTAGTAGATTCTAAAATGGCCCCTAAAAAGAATTAAACACCCATTAAGCCTTTAGAAGGCTCTACTATGACTCATGAAGAAGATGAATGACAATATGACATATCAAATTTACAAGAGCAAGTGCAACAAATTTCGCTTTCGCAAAGAGCAACAAAAAATGACATGGAAGTTTTGAAGAAAGGCGTGGAAACTAAGATGGATGGTTTGAAGAAAGGCGTGGAATATAAGATGGATGGTTTGAAGAATGGCATGGAAGCTAAGATAGATGGCATGGAAGCTGGCATGGAATCTAAAATGGAAAACATGAAGAATGATCTAAAAGAAAACACGGAAGGTTTGAAAAAGTTGGTACAACAAATGTTTCCTAATGGTGAAAAGATAGTAGAGGAAACTCATGATGAGAACAAAATAAATGCTAATCATGATTTCATAAACTCTAATGTTGGCGGGAAGAACCACCATATTCCAAAAATGGATATGAGGAAGTTTGATAGAAGGGATCCTGTAACATGGATACTACAGATGGAGCAATATTTTGATCTCAATAACGTGCAAAACACACAAAAGGTACGCATTGCAACTTTACATTTAGAACAAAATACATTTGTATGGTATAGATGGCTTTGCTCCCGTAAAAAAATTGTCACTTGGTCAATTTTTACGGAGGAAATGATAGCACATTATGAGGATACAAAAAGCAACACCTTCTTTAGCCAATTGATAAATCTCAAATAAAAGGGTTTAGTAGGGGAGCACATTGAGGACTTCCAAAAATTGAATATAAGGGTAATTGATATTCCAAGGAACACAGGGTTGATCTCTTCATAGGTACTTTAAAGGATAACATCCAACATGAAGTTCACATTTTGGAACCTGATTCATTGGAGAAGGAATTCAGGTTGGCGAGAAAAATTGAATGTAAAATTATGGCGACAAGGAACCCTACCACTCACTTCTTTAAAGAGGGAAGTCTTGCTACTCCTAGATTTCAACAACCTACAAGGTTGACACCAAAAAAATTGGAAGAAAAAAGAGCAAAAGGGCTTTGCTACAGTTGTGATAGCAAATACACTAAAGGTCATAAGTGTGCTGAGAAGAAATTATTTTACATAGATTTCAAAGAGGAAGAAGAAAATGAATAAGAAAAGGATATACACCAGGAACCAACATTAGAAGTGGAAGAAATGAGTCCGACCATATTGTGTAATGCATTGGTAGGAATTACCACTCCTCAAAATCTCAAGATAGAAGGACATATCAAGAAGAAAAAGGTAATAGTGTTGATTGATTTAGGTAGTACCCATAATTTTATTCATTGTAAGGTAGCCAAGGAATTGAATTGTTTCCTATACATAGCACCAGAATGTCAAGTGATGGTTGCAAATGGAGGAACTATAAATTTCTCTAGAAAATGCCATAATATCAAGCTAACCATGGGGGAATATGTATTGAACAGTCAATGCTTTCCATTCCTATGAGAGGTGTTGATGTTTTACTAGGAGTACAATGGTTACAATCTTTGGGGACGGTAGCTTTTAATTTTCAAGAAATTTTCTTGAATTTTTTTTCGGAAGGAAAGGAAGTCGAATTACGGGGTATTGCAGGGAAGCCGGGAAAGATAATAATCTCTAATGTGATGACAAAGCTTCTAAAGAAAGAACAACAAGGCATAATTGTAAAATTATGCTCACTAAAAGTTCCAACATCAAAATCATCTATTTCTGCAGATCTTCAAAAATTCTTGGACAATCATTCCAAGGTTTTTGAAACTCCCAAAGGACTCCCACCTATTCGTGATCATGATGATGCTATTCATTTGATTCCAGTAAGTGTTCCTCAAAACATCAGGCTTTATAGATATCCCTATGTCCAAAAGAGCGAAATTGAACGTATGATTGCAGAAATGTTAGAGGTGGGTATAATTCAACCTAGTCAAAGTTCTTTCTCTGCTCTTGTAGTATTGGTACACAAGAAGGATGGATCATGGTGCATGTGTCCCGATTATAGGGAGCTCAATGAGCTCACCATTAAAGATAAATTTCCCATTCCTGTGATTGATGAATTACATAGAGCAATTTATTTTACCAAGTTGGATCGTCGTTCAGGATATCATCAAATTAGAATGAAGACTGAAGATATTCCGAAAACAACATTTTGAACTCATGAGGGTCATTATGAATTTTTTTTCATGCCTTCCGGCCTTACCAATGAACCTTCTACATTTCAAGGGTTGATGAATTTCATTTTCAAACCCTTCCTTAGAAAATTTGTGCGAGTATTTTTTAATGATATACTAATCTACAGCAGGTCTTGGAAGGATCATGTTCAACATGTTGACAGGGTGCTCAAACTATTGCAGGAGAAACAATTATATGCAAAAAAATCCAAATGTTTCTTTGGAGTACAAGAGGTGGAATATTAAGGAATGGAACGTCCCAACAACCATAAAGCAGTTGCGAGGATTTCTCGGGTTAACAGGGTATTATCGCAAGTTTGTTAAGAATTATGGGAGAATAGCAGCACCTCTAACAACATTATTGAAGAAAGATGCATTTTCATGGACTCCTGAAGCAACTAAGGCCTTTGAATATCTTAAAGAGGCAATGTGCTTAGCATTGGTCTTAGCTACACCAGACTTCACAAAAACCTTTATTATGGAATGTGATGCCTTAGGAAATGGAATTGGTGCTGTTTTAATGCAAGAAGGAAGACCCATTACTTTTGAAAGCCGTCCAATCAAAGGAAAGTATTTACAGAAACCTATTTATGAGAAGGAAATGTTAGCAATACTGCATGCACTAAAGAAATGGAGAGCTTGCCTAATTGGAAGAAACTTCAAGGTAAAGACTGATCATGATAGTGTTAAAAACATTTTGGAACAAAGACTATATTTAGAAGAGCAACAAGAATGGGTCACAAAGATGTTGGGTTATGACTTTGAAATAATCTACAAAAAAGGGAAGCTAAATGTTGTTGTAGATGCACTCTCAAGAAATAATGAAGAGGTGGTAGCATTGCTTTGTGCCATTTCTATTATCCAACCACATTGGATAACGGAAGCAAGAGATGAATGGAAGAAGGATGAAGAAGTTTGGACACTCATTCAAAAGTTGTAGCAAGATCCTAGTACATCTGATACATTTAGTTGGAAAAATGATTCCTTATGGTACAAAGATCGCTTATATCTTTGTAATAATTCCCAACTAAAACAAAATATTATTTTGGAATTGCACACTTATCCTTTAGGAGGACACTTGGGATTTTTAAAAGCTTACCATAGGGTGAAGAAATATTTTTTTGGGATGGTGTTAAATATGATATTCAAAATTTTGTGGTAGAATGTTTGGTTTGCCAGAAAAATAAAGTTGAGACAATTAAGACCCCGGGTCTTCTACAACCTTTATCCATTCAAAGTCAACGTTGGGAGGAGATTTCAATGGATTCTATCACAATTTTACCTAAGTCCTAAGGAAAGAGTGTCAACATGGTGGTAGTTTATAGACTTACCAAGTATGGACACTTTTGTGCATTATCTCATCCATTTAAAGCAAGTACAATTGCTACTACATTTATGGACACAATTCAAAAGCTACATGGAAACCCAAGGGTTATTGTGAGTGACAGAGATCCCATTTTTACTGGAAATTTTTGGATGAAGTTATTTTCTTGTTTGGGTACTCAATTAGCTCATAGCTCTTCTTATCATCCTCAATCCGATGGTCAAACTGAGATAGTAAATAAATGTTTGGAAGGATATCTTCGTTGTTTTGTATCTGATAAACAAACACAATGGGTCAAGTGGTTACCTCTTGTTGAATGGTGGTATAACACTTCCTTCCATACCGCAGCAAAAATGACCCCATTTATGGCACTTTATGGATATCATCCACCATCCATCACATCATATTTAAGAGAAAATTCGAAGGTTCAAGCAGTGGAAGATCACATCGAGCATCAACAAGAAGTTCTCCAACTCTTAAGGGATAACCTGAATTTGGCACAAAATCGAATGAAACAACAGGCAGATCAACATCGCAGTGAGAGAAGTTTTGATGTAGGAGATTGGGTATTTTTACGGCTACAACCATACAAACAAATGTCCCTCAAGCAAGCTAAGAAGGATAATAAATTGTCGCCAAAGTACTATGGTCCTTACAAGGTGTTGCAAAAGATTGGTACTATGGCATACAAATTGGAGCTTCCTGCTTCTTCGCGAGTGCATCCAGTTTTCCATGTTTCATGCTTAAAGAAGGTTATAGGTGAAAATCTTCCAGTTCAAACAATATTGCCAGAACTTGATGAGGAATGAAAAATCATATTGGAACCTGAAGCGGTCACGGAAACAAGAACTCGACAACTACGGAATCGATCAATTTCAGAGTATCTCATCAAGTGGAAGAACTTACCCACTGAAGATTCTACATGGGAGGATGAGAATTTTATACAGAAGCACCCATAGCTACTCAAGCGCTGAGGACAACACTTTTTTGAAGGAGAGGGGCATGTTAGGTCCCTATATTACTAGTATAGTCCCTTATTGTTGTTAGTGTAACCCCCTTATTGTTATTATTGTACCCCTATAACTCCCATATTGTTATTATTGTGCCCTTAAATTATTATTGTTAGGTCGGCTAGGATTACATTGTGGCCCCACTAGGATTACATTGTGGCCCCATGGACTCCTATATATAGAAAGGAGGTTTTGTAATTTGTATCATCCAAGATTTTTTCATTCATGTAATGTATTGGAGGTTTCCCCCTCGATGTGGCTTATTTCTAAGGCATTGATATCTCTTTTCTTCTATTTTTGGAGCTGGTTTCACAACACACCCTCTATGCTCTCCAAGCTTTTCCTTCATAAAATGGTATTCAATGTAGCTTCCCTGTCTGACAAGCTCTGCAAACTCTGTGGATCTTCTACAGAATGTTCGGAATTCCATCTACTAGTTTCTCTCATGCCAATTGAGAGAGATAGGTCAAGTTGAGGTGCCCATACCTATGATTCCATATGGGTGCTAGATTTTGCAATAACAATTACCTTTAACTTATAATTTCTAATAAGATCAATATTCAAAAATCTTAAGACAGTGAAAGCTAAGAGATTCATCTAAAATGGATCATTATAATCTTGGACATAGAAAGAACTCATCGTTGCATAGTTTCCGAAAAGGTCAAACAACCTAAATTATATTTTGAACCTACCACTTAAATTGAGGTTCAAATCCTAAGCCATCAAATTCTCAAGTGAAAAGGTAAAATAAGAAAGGTACGAGTCACTATAGGAGATCAATGTTTCTTTTCAAATTTGTTCTTCCTTCAACTAGAGGGAATGATGAGATCCTAGGAGTTTAAACTTTAGTGTTTTCAAACCTTGGGAACATATGACATGAATCATATGAAATGCTTATTTCCATTAAGCATGAGGGTAGAATGATTAACTTAAATGATCTTTAACACAATCCCTCTAGATTTGACTCTTCAAATGTGAGGGTACCCACTGTCATAAAGGACATGTTGGTAGTTTAAAATTTAGTGTTTTCAAACCTTGGGCACATATGACATGAATCATATGAAATTTTTATTTCCATTAAGCATGAGGGTAGAATGATTAACTTAAATGGTCTTTAACACAATCCCTCTAGATTTGTCTCTTCAAATGTGAGGGCACCCACTCTCATGTTCACATTTACTAATATTAGCCTTTAGGAAAATATATGAAAATATAAATTAGACTAATGTATCAATCCATGTGAACATGATACCCATTTTATCTCTCACACACTCAATGTGAAAACTTTGTCTCCTAAAGGAAACAATTTGGGCAGTATATGAGTTGCCTCAAAAACTTAGGTTCGAGTCAATTCTTCATGCAACATGATACTAAAAAGTTGATAAGTTGTCTCCTACTAATATGCTAAATTGGTCAGCTTCAGTTAAGCGACTCTAGATAACTCTCATGGTGTTGCAATTTTATTTAATCTTACAAGTTGGCATACTTTCTTAGTCAAACAATGTTGAAAAATTTTCCTCAACTATTAATCCTAAAGAATCCCAATAATGGGTGAACATGGATAGGCCAGATTGAATTTTCTCACATGTCTTCCATCTCACTTAGAGAATTATTTTTGGAACTCTTATACATTTAACATGTTAGTTTGCTAAGGCCTAAGACGGGAAAAATAAATAACAAATGTGTGCAAGAAGCAACACACTTGACTAGATTGAACTCAACCTAGTCTTATGATGGATGTACATTTTAAGGGCTTCTTTCCTAATTCAAAATCACTGAAGAGATATAAACTAACTATTTCATTTGTCCTACAATTCCAATAGTGCACATTGAAAGCTTCTTTGCAAATCTCTTTTGTTGCATATGGTAGGCCTCTGAATAGACTAAGCTTGTACTAGCATAATGCAAACATGACCTGCAAGTCACCATTGTGTTTTGGTTTCTGAAGGCTGTTGCATTATTGACTGACTAGTGAAGTATCAACCAGTGAATAAGAATCAAGCTTTGGAGAAGTCACAATATATATTATAATCTTGTCTTGTAGATTGGCCTCTTGACCAATTTTTTCTAGGAATTCCTCTTATGAAAAAATAAGTTCTTTCCTAACAGGTTATGACCCTCTTGAAAATACCAGGTTCTCTAGAACATTGGAAGCAAATATCTAATGCACGCATCATGCTACCATTACAAGCCATTGCAAAAAATAGAAACCAAGGTGAAAAAGGATCTACAACTGCAAACATGACCTGTAAGTCACCACTGTGTTTTGGTTTCTGAAGGCTACTACATTATTGACTGACTAGTGAAGTATCAACCGGTGAATAAGTTTCAAACTTTGGAGAAGTCACAATATGTATTATAATTTTGTCTTGCAGATTGGCCTCTTGACCAATTTTTTTTAGGAATGCCCCTTATGAAAAAATAACTTCTTTCCTAACAGATTATGACCCTCTTGAAAATACCAGGTTCGCTAGAACATTGGAAGAAAATATCTAATGCACGCATTACGCTACCACTGCAAGCCATTGCAGAAAATAGAAACCAAGGTGAAAAAGGATCTACAACTACATTGTAGACGTGTTGCAGTGACAATACTTTCTTGAATGTCTATTCTCAAAAATCCATAGCATTACCACAAATAATCATAGTTTGTATTTAACTCAAATAATATACACTCCAATAAGAAGTTTTCAATCATAGTTTTACCTTGTGGCAATGATTTCCTTATGCCCTTCTCTCATTTTTAGTCAAAAGCTAGATTTACTATATTGATGACATTCCTATTGTAATATGACCAACTATCAGACAACTATCTCACTGTAATTCTAGATAAAATGAGCAGTGTACCCAAATAATAAAGAAACTGAAAATGATAGTAGATATTGCAGGGTAAGAAACTAAATAGGTAGTACGCATGATATGCTATTCCATAATTCACTACTTTTCCCATTTATAAAATAGTTTCTACAACAATTCCGTTGCATATTAGTTCTTTATGTTGCTATTTATTGATATTTTGGCTCACACGGGGATTACAGTCATCCTTTCCAGAGGAGATACATATGGCTTATGCAATTGGCATACCATTGCTGTTACTATAACTAACATTTCCTGATAAGAAGTTACAGTTGAAACATTTCATTTACTTGTTTTGGCTTCCTAATTGCTATGTATGGCATATATAATACCAGTTGTTCAATGGGATTCATACGTGACCAAATGAAAAATGCTTTAACTATTGCTAAATGCAAAAATGTGATAGGCTAGGATTGGAGGGATTTTGTGCAAATTATAATGAAAAATAGAAAAGTGAAGGCGTGCACCTCCAGTGAAGTGATAGCAGGGTTTCCTATTTATAATCATCTAGAGTTATTATTATTATTTGTTCGTTTCTTTCTGACTATTTCTCCCTGGTCAGGGTGTTTCTCAAGTTTGTCAGCTCTGAATGCTAAACATGTTGCTTGATGTCTTGCAGTGGAAACACCTCACATCTTAGCATACGTCCAAGATCTAGTTCTGGTAAAATAGCGCAAATTGTGTAAGATTTCGTAAGTGCCTACTACTGAAAGCCTTGCCACTGTGAGCCAAGTGATATTTAGCCACAACTAGAGGGTTAGTGCATTGGGCAAAAGAGAATTTTTTGTTCATTGATGATGCACACATGGCATCTTTTTGCAAGCACTTTTTCCCATAATGTGAAAGAGAAGTTTTCATTTGCAAGATGCACATAGCATTCTCTTTTCCCAATAAAATAACCTTCTAGTAATGCATGAGCTTCTAGCCTCTTTAGAATAAGGAACTATCCAGAAATTTGTCGCTCTTGGTTCATAGTTATCCTATGAGTTTAGTCTGATTGCAAGACTTTTTCCTTCACAGTCCTTCTCAATGTTTCTACCATAACCTTAGAGATACTTGGGTTTGGGGTTGTTCCCTAGATATCTCTTGGGGTTTGGACCAACCTCCTGATTTGCTGGCATCATTTATATACCTCCATAAGGTGTATCACTTATCATAGGCTTTTTTGTTTCTCCAAAATGTCGTTCCTCTTGCAAAAAGGTGCATTCTAATTTAAAATTCTTTCTCCCACAACTCAACATGTTGTGTGCAATGTGGTGCCTGTTGGGTGATTTAGATGGCTTCTACAGACTAGTTATTAGGAAATGTTTCTAACCTCTTAGGAAGGAGCTACTTAGCGGTGGCTGCCTCTCTAACAATTTTTGGTATTGATTGTTCATTAGTTTATTAAAAAATTCATCACCGGGGATTAATGTTTCAATTTTATCAAGTGTCTCTTGTTTCACATTCAACACAAGATGGACTTTGCATGCACTTAGTTCATTGGAGAAATTATTTCTGCCTTGCCTTGAATATTGAAAGCAAGTTACATAAGCGATCCCTGAAGATGCAACATCATTGACAAAAATTCAAGCTCCTCTTAGTGGATGTTTTCTAATCCCTCTTCTTCTGCCCCCCCTTGTCATCTTCATTTGTTTACAAGGCATGACAAAGATACCCATACGTCTAAATTTTAGCCCAAAAGAAATTGTAATGATAGTGGAAATGTTGCAAGAATATTGTTATTATCACTAATGGTCTGCCAATTCTAATGAGGGATGTATTAAGAAAATTGTTCTCAACGCATATTTCAGTGGTTGAGCAAAAGGAAGGAGAAGGTTTAAATTATTATAGTCAACAATGCCAGTTACATAAGTGGTTGTTGTGGACTTCCCAATCCATGGTGGGAATGCCTCTACTACTAAGTATGGTAATTCTAACAATTCAAAAAAAAATGGAAAAACAATTCTAAGCCCACAATTAGTCTTAATCATCACTGACTACTTCATTATAGACAAGGATGCTTTGTTTGTGAAAAATTGTTACATTATAGTTAATGGTAGTGATAAAAATCTTATTTCACAAGATCATGTGACTTTTCTTAATGATCCTTCAAAATCTTAACGTTGGTATAAAATTTTAGGGTTGGATGAAGGATAAGGAACCAATGCAGGTTATGAAGGTCTGTCATTTCAATTTTTCTATTGACCACTCTTTGATAGTATTAAGTATGATCACACTGTTGTTGACTGATGTGGTCTTATTCCTTGGAAGGTTTTATCAACACGATTGCCATGCAAGCTATTATACATTGTCTTGAAACTTTCCTTTTTTTGCAGAGAAGTTAGCATCATGCTAGTGATTAATTTGAAACTGTATTTTAGTGGAAAAACTCACTGTTTTTTGGTGGAATAGTTCATAATTTATTTTGATCTTTTTTGCAAGTGTACTAGTCACGATGATAAATGTGTGGTTTACTTCAGAGGGTTCTCAGTTCTTTCTAGATACGTTTTTCATAATTTTCTTTGAATACTTCTCTAGTGCTTTACCTTCATACTTTATCCCCTGCACAATTTCTCCTGAAGCCCATGTTATGTTTATTGGTTGTTTCTGTGGAAATTTTTTCCCGAGGTTCTGCATGGTAAATCCAAATGCAAAAAATACTATTTCACATATTGATATTTGTTCAAGACATTCTTGTGTGATACTTGAATTTCATAAATCTAGATTTCTATTTCATTACCTATATCAATATATAAGAACATGCCCATGGATTGTTCATATTTCTAAAACTGTGGATTTGTTCCTTTCCTATTGCATGTTCTTTTATATTGTTATGTTGTGATTCAAATTTCTAGTTGTGCTTTCCAATTATTATCCTACGTAGTACATGCTTTGTTAGATTATATCAAAATTTATTCTTATTGTTTTCTTTTTTTATGTATATTGAACATATTATTTCTATATTTTCTATTCCTTTGGTGTATCTTTACACTTTTAGGGGAAATTGCTAGTTTAAAGTCTAATTATTTGAAGGGTGCTAGCTCAATGGAAGAGCACTTGCTTTACAAGTAGGAGGTTGGTGATTCGATTCCATCATGTATTGATATTCATAGGGAATGATGATGATCATTTTTTGGTGACAGATGCTCTTTTGACCATCACCAATGAGCTTATGGTGATATTTTTCGACCCTCACCAAAATATGAAATGGTGACGGTCAACGAACACCACCATATATACCCATCAATAGTGAGGACCATTAAAGGTCCGTCACCATAAATATTTGTTGTTGATATGAAATGGTGAGGGTCACTGTTTATCATTATAGTCATTATTCATGATGGACCATAATGTCACCAATGAGTTTTTGGTGATGGTCAATGAACGTCACCATATATATGCACCAATAGTGACAGATACCTCTGATCCTGCTTGGACAAAACGGGCCATGAAAGGTCCATCAGAAAAAAATGTTGTTCATATGAATTGGTGACAATCACTATTTGTCATTATAATCAATATTCATGATGGACCTTGAATGTCACCACAACACATACTTTTGGCAACGCCACCTTTGGTGACGTTCAATTTTTTGGTGACGGAGGCTATTGTCCATCACCATTTCTCATATGAAATGGTGATGATCACTATCCGTCACTATAAATCATTATTGGTGACGGACCTTGAATGTCACCACAACACCTATACTTTCGGTGATGCCACCATTGGTGATGTTTAGTTTTTGGTGACGAAGGCTGTTTTGACCCTCACCAATGAGCTTATGGTGACCATTTTCGCCCCTCACCAATGTCCTTTTTTCTTGTAGTGTGTGGATGTTTTTTAGGAAGCCCTTATAAAATTAGCCCAGATATCTGTTTGTAGTGGAGGTCACTAGAGGAGGTTGGTGGGTGGAGGTTTCTTTTGCGGTGTGTTTCTAGTCGTAAAACACATTGGTGTGTTTTATATAAATCACACTCATGCATACTATCAAATGTCACACCGAGACACTGTGCTCTCTGTACAAACTGGCCTGGTGTGTCTCAGTAATCCTTTGCACCGATGCGTATTATGAAATGGCACACCGAGACATTGTGATCACCATACAAACTAGTCCGGTGCATCTCAATAATCTAGCACACCGTAATGAAGTGCAGTGTGCCATTGATAAAAATGCCTGGTGCGTCTCATAATCAAGCGCACAGAAAAAGGGTTAATTTAAAAAAATTATCGATTGTAAAAAACTTCATTTTTACTTGTTTAGTGCTCTAGAGATCTCAAGCACTGGTGTGGGTTTTTCTTCTTTGAGGCACCCTGCCATTGATGCTCCCATTGACTGCATTGCTTCCATCCATTACTCACTATGTGGAGTTCGAATTTTTGAGAACCGTGGGCAATTTTGTTTTCAGTATTCCTTAGAAATGATGCCTCCTTGACACGCAGATGTGCAGGTCATCTACTTGTTTGTCAATAACTTAACCTTTTAGCAGATTAATTTCTCAAATTCACTTAAAATTTACCATTTTAAAAAGAAAAATATTTTGCGTGGTGCGTTCGAGCCGTTCGACTCACACCGTTCGCGGTGTTCCTTGTAAATTTACAGGTCATACCACAAACAATGTTAAAAGCATCGTGTTTTGGTGCAGTACCAAGAAAACACACACCACTTTAACACTAAAATAGTGTGGTGCGTGTCAGTTGTCGGCCGCAGTGACCATATAAAATTTTAAAAAATAACACACTATGTACGGGTGTACGGCGACGTGGTCGTTTACCGGACCGCAGCGGGAATTACGTATGGCTGTCAGGTGGTGCGCTGACCAAACTAACGACCCCGGGGCAGATAGTTTGGTTAATGGACTGCACAAAAATATTTTCTGTTTACACGATTGTTGGGCCGTGAATACGACCACTTTTTAACACTTACTTCATCCACTTTTACTCTTGTTTATCATATCATTTATCATAATTTATCATATAAATCCATCTGAGAATGATTTATGCTCTTATGGATGAATAATTATTTCTTCTCTTTTATTTTTAATAAATTGATTATTATTATGCATAATTTTATCAATGATGGTTTATTAATATCATTTACCATTTTAGCCTCCAAGATATTTCCTAAATTACAGATTTGATTTCCAAATCATTATGAAATATTCCAACTCAGAAATTCGCTGGAATAAGAAGTGATAGTTTTGCGGTTAATATTCTGAGCAAATGAAAAAGAATCTGAAAAATATGAAACATGGGTTTTGTCCAGAACGGACCCAGTTAACTTTTTTAGAGAACGGTTTGCCCAAATTCGGCCTGTATTGAGAGATACGCATGGTTCTTTGAACATGATTTTCTCAGTTTTGTTGTTGCGGTCGTCCTCCAAATCTCAGCTGCAAAGCCAAATTCGCCTTGCTCTTGTTGAAAGATTGTTGGAAATATATTTTCTAGTTGATCGTATTTTTATGGGAGATCCTACTTGATATTTAATTTCTCCTCCTTCTGATTATAAAAGGAGAAGCATGTACTATGTATTGGGGGAGAATGGAGAGACTTTTCTTGTTGTAATTTGCAGAATTGTGCATCGACTCTTGTTAAAAGAGTACGAGCTATTTGTAAACACTATTCATGCCTGATTAATAAAAGAATTTGTTCTTGTTCCATTTCTCAAGCACTGGAGTAAAGCACAACAGCGTTTCACCAGTGGCGGAGGGCCCGGCCCTGGTGGAATCGTTCTGTTGTTTGTATTTCTATTTCTTTATCTTCTGTTGTGTGAATTGTGTTTACTGCTTATTTCGATTACAGAATTAATTGATTGCTTTGAATACAAATCCATTAATGAATTACATTGCTATCTACTTTGTTGTTCATTTATTCTACTATCATTACGAAAGCCTTACTGTTCTGTATTCGACTCTAAGTTATTATTCTCTGTGATTGATTGATTTGCAGTATTGGCCGGCAATAGATTAAAGTATTGAGATTAGTGAAGTTCACATTTGCTATTCATTTCATGTTGATGTTCCATTTTTGTCCATTTTTTATTTATAGTCTTTGATTAGCAAATAGATGAATACTGTTGTTTCTTTTTAGATTGTGTTTCCTTTAATTTGCTTTCATTTAACCTTCTTGTGTTTCAATTGCTTTAAGATTTCCAACTGTAGAGGATAGAGGCTTTCGCTTCCAAGTCCCCAGAATTGGTAATCTTGCATCGATTTCTAAGGGAAAGAGTTATTAATACTACATCACTGATCGATGTTCTGCAAGATTGAAGTAGTTTAATCTTTCCATTCTTGTTACTGTAATTAGGTTTCTTTTCAAGCATTTGTTATTTTTTTATTTGTTATTTTGTACTACAGCTTCATAGCATTTCTCTTGGATGAATTGCAGCCTCAGACAGAGTACACTCTTGAAATAAAAAGTCGTTCCCGGATTGATAATTAATGTGAGATAAATAGGTGTTAAAAGATACCTTTTTATGCCTCAAAAACGATGCGTGAAGTTTTTTCATGCGCATCGTGGGCAGTGTGTGATAAATAGGTACACACCGGTAGCAGTACGTGATTGTTTTTTTGGGCGCACCGAATGTTTTTTTTTTTCAATAAAAATTATATATATATTTGTAAATACATTTTTCATTTAATAATAATAAAATATATTTAATATGTGAATCATTCAGTGACATCAATAGAGAGAGGAAAGGGAAAAAAAAGAGCATATGGAGGACTAGTATAACATGATTTACTAGTGGGAGGCACTAGAGAGGGAGAGACTTTTTTACCCTCGCCCTATTATGACACCCACCCAGTTTTTCTTAACGGAGGTAGGTCTCCTTAAGTTCTATGAGGAGGATACATCCCTGAAGGGGCACAATGGGTTATTGGGACAGTTGATCTACAGGTGGGATGCCCACCGATATGCTTTCCAGGTCGGTCCTGGCCAGTGGTACAAGCCCACTGAGGAGGAAACTTATTTTAATACTGGCCTATCTAGGAGAGGGCATGATTTTCCCCATTCCTAGATTTCCCCATCGGTTATGCAGCAGGAAGTTAGTTGGCATACTCCCAGAGAACCATTAGTGATGATATACTTTCTCTTGCAGATTTTTCAGGTGCTTGGTGGTCAATTGCGCATTGCTTCATTTTGTCCAGAGGACATGAGGTGCCTCTCACTACTACTGACAACCATTGCACATTATACTAGTGACGGGTAGTGCATTTTTGGCATGTTTTTATTTTATATTGATTCTTTATTCCAAACAGCATGACTTGTGAGATAGTTTGCCATTTTTTGTGCGACAATTTTTTATAGCATTAGATATATGTCTTTCTCATGCACATGGGAGGTTGACCTTCCATTTTTCTTCAGAGTTATTTTGTTTATTTTTTGATAGGTTTCTAGAGAGAAGGCTTACTTTTTTTCACTAGCCTCGTAGGTCAATGTTGCATGTACAGATGTGGATGTGGGGCAAGATGATGCCCAAGAGGGGCCAATCCCACTTTCCCACCAGGATATCTCTTGATGCACTTGAGTTTCTATCTAGTGTTAATGATCAGTCATTCGGTCAGGTGCCATGTCCATACGCCAGTTTGGATTGGATAAGGTGTACCAACATTCTCTTGACATAGGATGAGCCATAGGATGCAAGAGGTAATATTAGTGTTTTCTTTAAATTAATATAATTTCATTTTACTATTATAATTAATTAATTAGAACTATCAAATTTATTCTAATACATTCTTTAACTTATTTTATTAATTTTTTTAATGAAAATGTCTAATTATTGTTGTGTACTATATATTTTGTGGATATTGGGACATTCGTTCGGGAATTGATTCCACGCCCACCAAATGATCCAGGTGTAGATGTTGACAAGGAGATGGTAGAGGTGGAGGATCAGGGTGAAAGACCTTATCCTGATTAGGTGCAGATACACATGGGGCTGAGGCATAGGTCGGACACTCGATTTAGGATGTAGTTGGGTGACCAACTCTGTCGACTCCTAGTTGATGAGGGAGTCTGCCCGACTATGATCAGAGAAATCCAGGTTGATCGTAGGCTCACACATCTCTAGAGAGTAATTCCCCGCGATATGTTGACCCTCATGCATCATATCATTGGAGCTTCTAGAACACTCGTGCAGGCTTGGACGGGTAGGCGTCATGGAGATGCATAACAGAGTAGCGCCTCATCTGATGACCATGATCATGAGGGGAGTGAACATCATTCTAGTACTCCACTTCCTCCTCCTTCACATCGCATCGGAGATCATGATGAGCAGCCAACATCCGGTCCTGATTAGAAGGCATCGTCAGAGTAGTCTGCACCATATCAACAGACAGTTAGTCCTGATCAGGCAGGTCCATCTGAGCAGGTCGCACCATCCACTAAGCAGACTGCAGCATTGATGAGTCATCAATAGGCAGTTCTGGAGAATACTCCACCATTGACTGATCAACAGGCACCTCCGGAGTAGGCACATCATCTATCTGAGCATGGGGCTGCACCATTGACTAAGCATGCCTCAACTAGTACTAGTACTGACGTACCACCAGATATTTGACATTTATATGCAATTATATTACAGTTGTATATTTTTGATATTAATGTTCATGTTGATTTACTTATTTTACATGTTGGTGTTCATCACGATGTGTATATTGTTAGGTCATGTTAAATATGTTCATTTAATGTGCTTGCAGATATATGTGTATGTGATAGCATTTTTTTGGCATGAGATGTATATTTGATGTTTGTGTTGTGATGATGTTATACAATGCTTGTGTTTTGTTAGATGATCATGATCACTATGATTAGATGATGTTAGCGATTTTAAATGTGTATTTTAGTCGAATATGATGTTTGTACGATGGTTATCATGATCATGATGTTTATTTTTAATATTAAATCATGATACTTATTAAATATTATGTCATGATTGTAATTGTAATTTTAATTTTAATTGTATGTAAAATTGTAAAATTGTAATTGTAATTGTATTGTAAAATGATTGTAATTGTAATTTTAATTGTAATTGTATGTAAAATTATAAAATTGTAATTGTCATTATAATTTTAATTGTAATTGTATGTAAAATATTTGTAAAATTGTAATTGTATTGTGAAATTGAAAATGTGTAATTGTAATTGTATGTATTGTCATCATTCAATTTTATTAAAATTTTTAAATTTGTAAAATTGTAAATTAATTTTCAATTTTGAACCATAACTATCATAAGCAAAATGCATACCGTAAATATTGTTAAATTACCATAATTGTAAAATTGTAAAATTGTATGAATATAAGTAATTGTAAAATAATAAATGTAGAATAATATGAATTTTTGTAACATAGTAACATTTATAAAATAATGAAAATGGATTTATGTTTAGAATTATCATTATTTTATTATGATCTTACATACCAAAAATAACAGTAGACATTTTGAGGCTATCATTCACAGGCATTTAAAGTAATCACGTAGTTGTATTATTTTAGTAATTGACATTATTAAAAAAAAGAACTTGATACCATGCACCATTTTTTTCGAGATCAACATAATTGCAAATTATCAAGTGAAGTGATTTTAACATTAACACAATGCAAACCAATTAACTCAAAATAAATATTATAACACATTGGCATGATAACACTATTGTTCTCAAAAATATGTTTTGATCTAGAGTCATGTCTCAATACGAACCACCAATCCCTATATAACACATCTGGGTAAAAAAATAGTGGGTTGCAGTGTTTGGGGAAAACATAGGGCTCCTTAGCTTCATCGCACATCTTTCTAGAGTTGATACTTATTAGCCTACTATCACAAACTTCCCTTACATTATTCTGATGAAAGGTGTCCTACCACTTGCACCTAAAAATAACACATTGGAAAGAAGATAAATCCAATTCAATGATCTCTCGTATCTTTCTTACGTAACCTAATGTCCCTCGTACTCGGTTTTGATCATGGGGGCTAGCTCGACTAGATTGATCGAAATCGAATTCCACTCCACAGTCTTGTGTCATGTGTCCATTATCAACATTTTCTGTGTGAAAATGGTGTCCATATGCCCATATAGATGGGAACAAATTCACCTATAATTTTTTTTAAAAAAGCATAGTTTCATGTGTCTTATAATAACCCAACTATTAAAATATGAAATATAAATGGTACATTTCAATGGTGCATTATTAAGTTTAAAATGTACAACATTAAATTATTACCAAGTGGGTGTACCCAATCCTTACATTTAGTGAATCCTCTTCAGGATGCGAGAAACGACCGGTTGCACTGTATTTCTCTATGACTTGGTGAGAAACCTAACTGTTGGGGCATATAATTGACATATTTTATTTTAAATGATCGATATAAGACACACTTCTACCATTCAACCATCTGAATTATTTCCTGTCACTATCCCATTTCATCCTCTTTTGTTCCTACAATGCAACCCATGGTTATGTCGGTTCGGAATTGTAAAGAAATAACTTATTGATTGCTTCAATTTTTGCATTCGCTGATGAAATCAAACCGACATATAGTACATATGAGATCAAAATATACATTATATCGAAGTTCAACATGAATATTTACTTTGTGTAAATTTGAAAAATTATAAGTCGCTTACTCTTTATCAAGCACCTTTTTCCATTCGTTTGGAGCAGCTCCCCTTCTATTTTTTCTTCATCCCTTTCATCGTCCCAAATAACTGCACTTGGTCTGTTGTTGATCTTCTTGATTTACTCACTGGCATAATAGAAAGACTCATATGATATGTATCCATTTGCCATAGACCCCTCGGGTTTTTCCCTTTGTCAAACAAAACCTTTCTATTTATTCATTTTCCTCTCTAGGAAAAACATCCAATGACAAGAAACCACCCCAACTAATTCAACCTCATCTACTAGGTGGATTAGAAGATGAACCTGCAAGTCCATGAAACTCGTGGGCAGTTCCTTCTCAGACATACAAACAATCTCAATTATCTCTTTACGTTGCCTTGGAATGCTAGCAACATGAATATCCTTTGACGTGATCCAATGTACAAATGCATATAATTTAGATATGGCATGTCCTAGGTCTTGGGGGAAGTCATGTTTCACACACCCATGCATGAACAAAGGATAATGACACTGCAATATTGGAGAGATCAATTCACTCCAATATTTGTCGCAATAATATGAGGAGCATAAGTAGTATCCTTGAAGGTGGCTTTATTTTAAGCAATCCAAGTCCCCCAACATAGAAGAGGAGGGATGTTCCCGAGACCCTCATTTCCTGATGAATTCCATCAAATTCTCCATGCTTCCATATAATTGTTCCCACTCCATTCCAAATTACAATTCTTGGATTTTGACGATATGTTTAAAAATAATGAACACCTAAGAAATAAATGAGCTATGGATACATCATCATTTCTGCACAAAATGCACCAAGAAGGGCCTTCCTTTTTCCTTGTTCTCAAATTGTCCCAAGTTGGCACCTTGTTTTTTATCAAGCACCAAAAAAAATATGAATTTTTTTCCCAACAAACCAAATTCCAATTATATCATCAATTCAATTAAGTTATATAATTACAATCTTATGTTTTTTTAAATTATTCATAAAAAACAAAAAGGGAGGAAAACGATTTTTGATGTGGTAATGTTTTTAAATTTTCTCGTGTTTATATGCCAAATATATCATCAATTTAAACTTAATTTATATAATTATAGTTATATGTTTTTTAAATTATTAATAAAACAAAAGGGAGGAAAACTGACCATGAGATTGTTGTGGTGGTAATCTTTTTAAAGTTTATGGGTTTTGTATGCCAAATATATCATCAATTTAAAAGTAATTTACATAATTATAAACCCATAACTTTTGGGGGTAATATTTTTAAAAAATCTGCTAATGTTTTATCATAAACCACACATGCCACGATCAAAAGATGTATATCTCGTAAAATCTAATAAATTGGGGTGGTAATGTTTTTCAAGTTTATGGGTTTTCTATGCAAAATATATCATGAATTGAAACTTAATTTATATAATTATAATCCTATATGTTTTTGGGGTAACATTTAAAAAAAACTTGCTATTGGCTTATCATAAACCACACATGCCATGATGAGAAGTTGTATATCGAAGAATCAAATAAATAAGTAAAAATAAGATATAATTATAACTCAATAATGATACACAAAAACTAAATATAAACCTTAATATCATGGCAACTCAATCAATAATAAAAACGAGATCTAGAACAATTGAAGAAAAATTTAAACGTGCCAAAAAGAACATGAATTCTTGCAACTTACCATCATTGGGAATGTGAAGTGTCATCATAATAATTAGCATACCCCTGAAGTAGGGGAAGGAGACACCAAAGAGACACTACAAGGAAAATACCCTCCAGTGGAGGATATAAAGGAGGTTTTTAGTGTTATAAAATTGGCCAAAATTGTCCAAATTGTTTTTTCTACAACATCCCTTTTTAGTAACGAAGGTTTTGATGGAGCTTCTAATGGAACTTCAACACAACTAAAAAAAGTTGGGTGGCCAAAGGTTTTTATGGATATTTTTCTCATTATTGTGCACATCATGTGTGAACACACTGGTGCGTTTTAAAATATACCAAGCACCAGGACAGAAAAACAATTTCGGAAGCCTTAGAGTGTTTAGCAATGTCCTGGTGCGTGTCACCCAAAAATACGCACTGGGTCAATAGAAGGTGCATGCACCGATGCCATTAAGGTGTAAAAATGAACTGGGCCATTAAGGTGTTAAAACGAATAGAGCCATTAAGTTATAAAAATGCATCGACGCGTTAAAGGAAAACCGTATCGGTGCCTGCAATGCTTATCCACTCACCCAGGTGGTAGCCATCGATAAAGCGCACTAGGCATTCTAATTGGTATTAGTATTTGGTGTGGTGCCCATAGGTCGAAGAAACGCACTGGTGCACAGTATCATACAAATGCATTGGTGTGCAGTAACTAACACACACCGGTTTTCATTTTCTATTTTTTAGAAACATCGACCTGTGTTAGTGAAATTATTGTGGTTTTTTAAAATTCATTATTTATCAAAAGTAGACACATATCTTATAACAATATTCATATCAATTAAATTTTTATTAGTGCATTTGAATGTGATGTTTGGATGAATTTTCTATATCATATCATCATATTTGGCATGTCCTAATTATAATATTTAATCATGCTTATATTTAATCAGTGGTGTAACATGTCACAACGACAATGGATATCGCAATTGAATAAATTAAAACATATTTTATTTTATGTGTGTGTGTGTGTGTGTGTGTGTGTGAATAAGACACTCTTTGTCATACAAAATGGGACAATTATTGGTATTCCTTTGTCTTTCAATTGGGACAATATATTTATTACATTAAAAAAAATGTCTCATTTCATAGACAAATATTACAAAAAATACAATGGCTTGCTTTGATATACAAACATATTGATCATCATTACTCGTTGGAACTGTTGTCATTTCTCAAGTTACTTCCATAACTTGGGTTATTTGGAAGAATGTTTTGTTAATTGTGTTGATTGTTTTCTTCTTCTTCAAGTTCCATCTATAAACACAAAAATAAAGTGTAATGAGTGTATATATATTGGTAAGAATAATGAAAATTTCAATATTAAATAATACACATGAATGTAAATCGAAAAGAAATGTACCATAGCAAGAATTGACTTGTGAACTATACAAATTCTTTCAAAACCAAATTTCATGCCATATTTCTACAATTCATTTGTTGTTGCAGTTCCATTCTTTGTTTCCTGCAAGGTTTATACCCCATAACAAATCATAGATTTAATAAAAAATATTTTCTTGTTCTATTAATTATAGACGGAGCTAAGTAAAATAAGATAGATGCTTACAAATTCCACAATTAATTTATGATATGCCAACATATAATAACAACCCATATTTAGCCCAATGTCAATCAATTATTCTAATTGTTCTTCTTTGTATGTTAGCACCCGTTTGAAGACATTCAATGATGATTGCTGTAAAAAAAACTTAAAATATACAAAACTAAAATCTAGTTAATTTGTTATAAGGAAGTAACAATTACTCACAAACATAGATATCAACCCTTTTCTTCCTTATCATCCTGTTTTATGTGCTGAATGGGTTCCATTTTCTTTTCTTTCCTACAAGAAAATACTTGAAAAATAATATTTAAGGATAAATTATTTATTTATTGAACCTAATCAAAAAATTCAATGATTACATATTACATTTGAAGCACGTTGTTGTTGAGATGGATCCTCATGCGATGAAATTATGTCCAGTTATTTGACCATCTTCTTGTACACCTTTTTGGACATTCCTATTGGACTTTTTCTGATATCAGCTCGTCCATCCTTTGCGATTTTATAGCCTTCATGAAAATTCAACATGAAAATAGACTATTTAGTATTTATATTGATATATGAAAACTAAATATAAAAAAAGTGATATCTATAAATTATTGCTTTGTAGTAATACATACATATAATTCTAGAGAAACATTTAAAGGAATATTACTTTTTCAATCCTTATTTTTGTTGTTGTACGTTTTTGCTATTAAAATTCTGGCATGTCTCATTGACCAATTCTTTGGAAACTCATCCTGTAGTTTAAATAAAATCTGGTTCTTGGAATCATTGGATTGATTTTTTTATTGTAAGTGGAAAGAACATCTATACATTCATTCCACTAGATACCTCAAAGTTTTGTAAAAGTTTTCCCCCCTTTTGTTAACCTCCAACACCACTCCAGATGAGCTAAGGAGAAATTCATTTTCATTTGCATGTTCTATTTTTTTTATTTTCTTAAAACAACATTCCTTTTCTTCATTGTTGGTCCATGTAGAACATTAAACATATCAAAATTAATATATTGTTTGAAACATGTTATCTAATATTTGTAAGTATATTATTAATGAAAATTTAAAAAATAAACTCATATTGGATCGATAGTATTTTTTCATTCACTTGATTCATCCTTCTGCAATTTTTCCATCAAGATTTTACGCTCTTCTGGTCTTAGATTAGAAATAATCTTATCAAGCTTCATCATTTTGTGGCTCTGCATGATACACACAAAACACTACATATTAGTTAAACTTACATATAGTCGAAAAATAATATTTTTTGTAAATAATTTACAAAGGACTTCCCTTTTTTGCTTTCTAGATGTGCTATTAGTATTTTTGTTACTTGAACTCTTCTCAGCCATATCTTTATCAATATAAAACATGTACCATTCATTAATACACTTTATAAACAAATCACATACTTTTCAGTTTAAAAAAGATAAAAAATAAAGAAAACGGTGCGACTTTCGGAACTTACCACTACAAGGAAAAGACCCTCTAGCGGATGTTTTTGAGGAACTGCTTATAAAAATAGGCCAAATATTCATTTGTAGCAGAGGTCTCTAGAGGAGGTTGCAGGTGGAGGTTTCTGCGGATGTTTTTTTGCAATACGTTTCTCATTATAAACCAAACTCGTGTGTTTTAGTCAAAACACATTGGTGCGTACTAAAAATTGGGACACTAAGACACCACTCTTTCAATACAAACCCACGCTGTGTGTCTAAGTACTGCAATGCACCGGTGCTCTACGTATAAAAAGGCTCGGTGCGTCTCTGTAATCCAACACAATGTAACGACGTGTAGTGCGCCATTGATAATACTGCCTAGTGCATCTCAAAAACTGACGCATGGAAACATGGTTAAATAAAAAAAATTACCGGCCGAAAAACATCATTTTTACTTCTTCAGTGCTCCAGACATCTCAAGCACCGGTGTGAGTTTTTCTTGTGTGAGGTGCCCTGCCATCGGTGCTCTCATTGCACGCATTGCTGCTGTCCATTTACCACCTTGTGGAGTTCAAATTTTCCAAAACAGTGGACAAATTTGATTTCTCCAATTCCTCAGCAAATATGCCTCCTCGACACGCAAATATATAGGTATTCTAATTGCTTCTCAATGAATAAATGTTTTAGCAGATTATATTTTGAAAAAAAACTTAAAATTGATTGTTTATATCTATATATATATATATAGATATTGTGCGGTGCACTCGAGTCGTTCAAATTTTGCACCGTTTAAATGTAATGGTTGTAATTTACAAAATTTACAGGTCGCATCGCGAACAGTGTTAACGGAAACTGCACTTGGTTCCAGCACGGTACCGAAAAAAGGTGCACCATGACTAATTTAAAAAATAACATGGTGGTGTGGCCATTTAAATGACTGCACCGTTGACTATGTACTAGTGTTTGGAGGGTAGTGTGTTGACCAAACTAACCACCCTGGGGCAGATAGTTAGGTCAGCACACCGCTTGCCTGACAACATTACATGGTAAACGATGCAATCATTTACAATATTGCATCGTTGAACATGTACTACTGTTGGGCGGCGTTTTGACCAAACTATCTGCCCCGGAGCTTACTAATTGTATCATCGATTTTGTACTAATCATGTTCAAATATATTTTTTGAAATTATTAGGATTCTAGTGATGATGATTGACCTACCTACCATCTTTGATTCCACCCCATGACAATGTCAAATCAAGAGAAGGCTGAATTAAGAGAAAAACTCGGAGAGGAACAATATGAAGGATGGTTGAATCAACCACATATTCATTCCCACTACGTCAAGATTCACCAATTATAAATGACTACACCAATAGTAGTTCTTCACAAGCTAGCAATGGAATCAATCAAATAGAGGTTGGTATGGATTATTAATTAAGGAATACGACTGCCATGGATACAATGTTGTTAGATGCATTCCAGAATGATGATCGGCTAGGGGATGATGCTCATATCGCTGATACTTTTTTCGAAATCCTTAAATTTTCTTCCACCCCCCCCAGCCCCCTCTTTAGACCTGACGGTCAGTCAAAGTCTAACCAGTTGGGGAAAACGATGTTACTCTACAACTTGGAAGAAAATTTTCGCTTGTCGAATGCATGTTTCTCGGAAATTTTGAGGTATTTGACCATCAAGTCCCTTATATTTTGAGAAATATTTTCACACAATCAACATTACAAATGGTAAATTTTATGAACGTTGATAATTATTGGCATTAATGTACATTAAATATTTTCCATGACCAACTATAGGTTATTCAAAGATAAGGTTCTTCCGAGTGATAGTGTCTTGCCCAGTAGCTGCGAAGAGGCAAAAAAATTGTTGAAAATTTTGGGTGTTGACTGCATATCATATCATGCATGTCCAAATGATTTTATTATATATAAAGGAGAATATGCAGACAAAGAGATATATCTGAAGTGTGGGCATGGCATGTAAGATAAATAAAAAATAATGGTAAATCATGTGGTCCTCCTTTTAAGATATTGAGGCACATGCCTATAATCCTAAGGATTCAAACACTCTTTTGTTGCAAAGAATTAGCTATTTTGTAGGGATGGAATGCCTAACACGGAAGTGAGTTGGGAGTTATGCAAATCCCAACAGATTCAACAACCATGATGCATAGAGAGGATAAGTGGCCCAAAAAATTCAAGGATGAAGTACGAAGTCTACAACTCAGCATATCCATGGATGGCGTCAGCCTGTATTCCCTCCAGAACACCAAATATTCTTTTTGGCCTATAGTAGTGATCAATAAAAATATCCCCCCATGGTTGTCCGTGAAGAATGAACATCTTATTTTTGCTCTCATATTCCCTGGTAGTAAACAAGTGAAGAATATGGATGTCTACTTACAATCACTGGTAGATGAATTGAAGGAATTATGGGATGGGATAAATGTATACAATGTATTAAGACCCATCACAGAAGAGAGGAGTTTTACATTGTATGGCATAATTTCTTACATGACACATGATTATCCAGGATTAGGAGTTTGCTTTGGTAATTACATGTTTATTGATTTGTTTATATACGTAACAATATTCTTTCACATATTAATTATTTAATTCGTTGTAATTGTTCTGATCTTCAGGATTTTCTTTAACATGCCATGCATATTGTATACAATGATTTCGCATGTCTTGTAACAAAATGGTATTATTGATGTACATTTTTTGGACCTTCTCTGAAAGCTAGATGGTTCAACAACCTATGAAAGCTAGTGTATGACTGATCCAGGGTATTCCTCCCAGAAGAACACCCTTACAGAAGAGAAACATCCACTTTCAATGTTAAATGAGAGAGAACCCAAAGGCCTACAATAATGACACCAGATGAATGGCTTAGAGCATATGAGAGAGAGAATGAGAAGGAGTTCATCGAAATGTTCGATTCAAATGGGGAGCCTATGTTCGATGATCTATAATTCTTTGACACCTATGCTGAGAAATTGCCCATTGGGATGAAAAGAAAATCTATCTTTTATAACCTCCCATATTGGGAGCATCTTAATATTACCCACTTATTAGATCCTGTGCATATAGTTAAAAAGGTTTCATCTCTTTATGGAGGCACATGTCATCGAAACAAAGTGGCACATTGGCTATTAGGAAAGATATTATTACTTGAAAAATTGAAAAGAAACATTGGCCAATACAATTATAAAGTACAGGATTAGAGTCTGGTCCCTCTAATTGGTATTTCAAATAAGGTAATGTCCCATGGATTTAAAAAAAACATGATCTTTATTTTGTAAAGGAAGTTATATTGGGTGTTAGGGTGCCATCTTCATATGGGTCTTCACTATGGCGCTACTTCACTGTGGGAGACCATTTATTGGGGTTGAAATTGCATGACCATTTGAATATTGTAAGAGTATGTCTAATTTCAAAGAATGATTTTATTATTTGCTATATTAATAAATTTTATCCCATGCAAGGATCATAAAACATAACTAATTTTGTATATTATTTGATGTGTTTATAACTTTGCAGTGTCATTATCCTTTTTTCATGCATGGGTGTGTGAAACATGACTTCCCCCAAGACCTAGGACGTGCCATATCTTAATTATCTGCATTTGTACATTGGAGCACGTCAAAGGAGATTCATATGGCTAGAATTCCACGGTGGTGTGAAGAGATAGTTGAGATTGTTTGTATGTTTGAGAAGGAACTACCAATGAGTTTCATGAACTTGCAGGTTCATCTTCTAATCCACCTAGTAGAGAAGGATGAATTAGTTGGGGTGGTTTCTTGTCGTTGTATGTTCTTCTTAAAGAGGTACATGAATAAATTGAAAGGTTTTGTTTGACAAAGGGAAAAAACCGAGGGGTCTATGGAAGAGGGGTACATATCATATGAGTCTTTCTATTATGCTAGCGATTACATCAAGCAAATCGACAACATACTAGCTGGGGTGATTTGGGACGATGAAAGGGATGAAGACAAAAGAGAAGGGGAGCTTCTCCAAATGAATAGAAAAGTACGTTTGATAAAGAGTAAGCGACTTATAAAATTTCAAATATACACAAAGTAAATATTCACATTAAACTTATATGTGATGTATATTTGGATCTCATATGTACTACATGTCAATTTGATTTCATCAGCGAATGAAGAAGTTGAAACAATCAATAAATTTGTTCTTTACAATTCCAAAGTGACACAACCGTGGGTTGCATTATATGAATAAAAGAGAATGAAATGGGATAGTGACAGGAAAGAATTCAGATGGTTGAATGGTAGAAGTGTGCCTTATCTCGATCATTTAAAATAAAATATGCCAATTATGTGCCCCAACAGCTGGGTTGCTGACCAAGCCAGAGAGAAATACGGCGCAACACGTTGTTACCCACATGCTGAAGAGGATGCGCTAAAAGTAGGGATTGGGTGTAGAAACTCAGTGATAATATATTTATGTACATTTTAAAATTAATAATTCACCTTTGAAATGTAACATCTATATTTTATATTTTAACTGTTGGGTTATTACACACCTAACACTATGATTCTTAAAAAAAATTATTGGTACATTTGTTCCCATCTATGTGGGAATATGGACACCATTTTCACATAGAAAATGATGATGATGGACACATGACATAAGACTGTGGAGTGGAAGTTGAGTTAGATCAATCTAGTCAAGATAGCCACCGTGATCAAAACCTAGTACGAGAGACATTACATTACGTCGGAAAGATAGAAGAGATCATTAAAGTGGACTTATCTTCTTTCCAATGTTTTATTTTTAGGTACAAGTGGTGGGACACCTTTTATCAGAATAATGTAAAGGAAGATCACAATAGTAGGATGATTTGCATAAACTCTAGAAATATGTGGGATGAAGCTAAGGAGCCTTGTGTTTTCCCCAAACACTACAACTAGGTGCTTTTTTACCCATATGTGTTGGATAGGGATTGGTGGTTCGTATTGAGACATGACCCTAGACCAAAACATATTTTTGAGAAAAATAGTGTTATCATGCCAGGCGAGCTGGAATATAATGAGGGTGATCATGAGAACAGGGAGTGATATGTTACATGTGTTATTTCATCATTTATACTATTTGAGATGGGTTTTAATAAAGAAGAGGACTTAACCTTATAACTAAGACTCTTTTTTTCAAAATATTATTATGTCAATTCCTAAAATAATACAACTACTTGATTGCTTTAAATGGTTGTTCACTATATCATTACTTAAATAAATGCACCATATATATGTGTGGGTGTGTGCGAATGATATCTTCAAAATTTAAAAAAAAAGTATTAATGTATACTGTTATTTTTGCTATGTAAGATCATAATAAAGTAATGATAATTCTAAACATGAATTTATTTGCATTATTTTCTAAACTTTATTATGTTACAAAAAATCATATTATTCTAGATTTATTATTTTACAATTATTTATATTCATACAAATTTACAAATTTACAATTATGGTAATTTAACAATATGTACGGTATATACATTTTACTTATGGTAGCTATGGTTCAAAATTGACAATTAATTTACAATTTTACAAATTTACAAATTTTACAATTTTAATAAAATTCAATCATGACAATACATACAATTACAATTGCAATTATAATTTTACAAATACTTTACTTATAATTACAATTACAATTACAATTTTACAAATACTTTACATATAATTACAATTACAATTACAATTTTACAGACAATCACAATTAAAATTATAATTACAATCACGATGCATATAATTACAATTACAATTTTACAATTTTAATAAAATTGAATAATGACAATACATACAATTACAATTACAAATTTACAATTTCACTATACAATTACAATTACAATTACAAATTTACAATTTCACTATACAATTACAATTACAATTACAATTTCACAAATTTACATACAATTACAATTAAAATTACAATTACAATCACGATACATACAATTACAATTTAAATTACAAAATTTTACAATTACCGATATATAATATTTAATAAATATCATGACTTAACATTAAAAATAAACATCACGATAACGATAATCATCGTACAAACACCATATTATAAAATACACATTCAAATTCACTAACATCATCTAATAATCGTGATCATGATCATCTAACAAAACACACACATTGTATAACATCATCACAACACAAACATCAAATATACATATCATGTCAAATAAATACTATCACATACACTTCTATCTGCAAGCTCATTAAATGAACATATCTAACATGACCTAACAATGTACACATCACAATGAACACCAACATGTAAATTAAGTACATCAACATGAACATAAAATACATGCACCATATATATATATAAAGTCAAAAATATGCAACTGTAATAGAACTGCATATAAATGTCAAATATTTGGTGGTACTACATCCATAGTATAAGTAGTACTTGAGTCCTTCTTAGCCGATGGTGCAGCGTCATGCTCAGATGGATGCCGTGCCTACTCAGGAGGTTCTTGTTGATCAGATGGCATCTCCTTAGGAGGTGCCCGTTGATGAGTTGATGGTACAACATGCTCAGTGGATGGTGCCTTCTCAGATGGACCTGCCTGCTCAATTGACAACCGTGTCTACTCAGGACTAGGTGTCTGCTAAGATGGTGCTTGCTCAAAAGATGCCTGTTGATCAGGACTCGATGATCGTTTCTCATCATTGACGCAAGATGAAGGAGAAGGAGGTGGATTACTGGAATGATGAGCACACCCTTAATGATCATGATCATCCGATGAGTTGCTTTATCGTACATGTCCATGAAGCCTATCCCTCCTAGCCGTGAGTAGCCTAGAAGCTCCAACGATATGATGCATAAAGGTCATCATAACACGAGGCATGTCTCTCCAGAGCTATGTGAGCCTATGATCAACCTGGATCTCTCTGATCGTAGTAGGGTAGACTCCCTCATCAACTAGTAGTTGACACAGTCAATCTCCCAACTCCATCGCGAGTTGGATGTTCGCCCTACACCGCATCCCTACAGGTATTTGCACCCGAGGATCAGTTCTGTCACCTTGATTCGTGGCCTCCACCATCTCCTCATCATGATCTATAGGATCATCCGGTGGGGGTGGAATTTTGTCCCCAACGAATGTGCCAATATCTAGAAAATATATAATACACAAAAATAATTATAATATTTCATTAAAATTTTAAATAAAACAAGTTAAAGAATGTGTTAGAATAAATTTTGTTCTAATTAATTAATTAATACGATAAAATGAGACTATATTAATTTAAAGAAAACACTAACATTACCTCTAGCGTCTGGTGGCTCATCCTGTGTGAAGAGGATGTTGGTACACCCTCGTGAATCCAAACCCGCGTATAGACACGACACCATCACGAACATGTGATCATCAAAACTGGCTAGCAGATCTAATGCATCACTAGGTATCATGGTCGGATAGTCAGAAATGCCCCTCTTGGGCATCATCTGGCCCCACATCTGCATCTGTACATGTAACATAGGCCTATGATGCTTCCAGACAAAAGTAGGCCTCATCTCCAAAAACCTCTCAACAACAACATGCTTCAAATGTAATATGTAATCATTGAATTTTTCTATTAGGTTCAATAAATAAATAATTTATCATTAAATATTAATTTTCAACTATTTTCTTGCAGAAAAGAAAATAAAATGGAACCCATTCAACACATGAAATAGGACGACAAGGAAGAAACGGGTTGACGTCTATGTTTGTGAGTAATTGTTACTTCCTTATAAAAAATTAACTAGATTTCATTTTTGTACATTTTAAGCTATTTTACAACAATCATCATTGAATGTCTTCAAACAGGTGCTAACATACAAACAAGAAAAAATAGAATAATTGATTGACATTGGGTTAAATATGGGTTGTTAGTATATGTTGGCATATAAGAAATTAATTTTGGAATTTGTAAGCATCTATCTTATTTTACTTAGCTCTGTCTATAATTAATAGAACAAAAAAATCTTTTTTATTAAATTTATGATTTGTTATGGGGTATAAACCTTGTAGGAAACAAAGTATGGAACTGTGCCAACAAATAAATTATTGAAAGATGGCATGAAATTTGATTTTGAAAGAATGTGTATAGTTCACGAGTCAATTCTTTCTATGGTATATTTCTTTTCGATTTACATTCATGTATATTATTTAATATTGGAATTTTCATTATTATCGCCAATATATATACACTCATTACACTTTATTTTTTTGTTTATAGATGGAAATTGAAGAAGAAGAAAACAATCAACACAATGAACAAAACGTTCCTCCAAATAACCCAAGTTATGGAAGTAACTCGAGCAATGACAACAGTTCCAGCGAAGAATGATGATCAATATGTTTGTATATCAAAGCAAGGCATTGTATTTTTTGTAATATTTGACTGTGAAATCATACATTTTGTTTGATGTAATGGACATAATATCCCAATTGAAAGAAAAAGGAATACTAATAACTGTCCCATTTTGTATGACAAAGAGTGTCTTATTCACACACACACACACACACACACATATATAATAAAATACATTTAATTTATTCTATTGTGGTATCCATTGTTGTTCTGAAATGTTACACCACTGATTAAATATATGCATGATTAGATATTATAATTAAGAGATGTGAAATCTGATGATATGACATTAAAAATTCATCCAAATGCACAAACAAAAATTTAATTGATATGAATATTGTTATAAGATATGTGTCTACTTTTGATGAATAATGAATTTTTAAAAATCACAATAATTTCACTGTCAGAAGTCGATTTAAAAATAAAATAAAAATGAACACCGGTGCATGTTAGTTACTACAAACTAGTGCGTTTATATGATAATATGCACCAGTGTGTTTCTTCGACCTATGGACCACACCAAATCTAATATCAATTAGAATGCCTAGTGCACTTTATCGACGATTACCACCCGGGCAAGCGGGTAGGCATTGCATGCACTAGTATGGTTTTCCTTTAACGTGTCGTTCCTTTTTTATAACTTAATGGCTCATTTCATTTTAAAACCTTAACGACCCGGTGCATTTTTACACCTAAACAGTGGTGGTGCATGCACATTCTATCGACCTAGTGCATATTTGTGGGTGACATGCACCGGGATGTTGCTAAACACCCCAAGGCTTCCGAAATTTGTTTTCTGTCCTGGTGCTTGGTATATTTTAAAATGCACCAGTGCGTTCGCTCATGATGCTCGAATCGATGAGAAAAACATCCATAAAAAACTCTGGCCACCCAAATTTTTTTAGTTGTGTTGGATTTCCATTAGAAGCTCCATCAAAACCTCTGTTACCAAAAACAAATGTTGTAGAAAATGTTGTTTTTTTACAATTTTGGCCAATTTTTTAACACTAAAAACCTCCTTTATATCCTCCACTGAAGGGTATTTTCATTTTATTGTCTCTTAGGTGTCTCCTTCCCCTGCTTCGGGGGTATGCTAGTTATTATGATGACACTTCACATTGCCAATGATGGTAAGTTGCAAGAATTCACGTTCTTTTTGGCACGTTTAAATTTTGCTTCAATTATTCTAGATCCTATTTGTATTATTGATTGAGTTGCAACGATATTAAGATTTATATTTATTTTTTGTGTATCATTATTGATTTATAATTATATCAGTATTTATATTGATTTATTTTATTTTTCGATACACATATTCTCATCATGGCCTGTGTGGTTTATGGTAAGCCAATAACAGTTTTCTTTTAAATTTTACCCCAAAAACATATAGGATTATAATTATATAAATTAATTTTAAATTGATGATATATTTTGCATACAAAACCCATAAAATTGAAAAACATTACCACCCCAATTTATTAGATTTCACGAGATATACATTTATGATCGTGGCATGTGTGGTTTATGATAAAACATTAGCAGTTTTGTTTTCTAAATGTTACCCCCAAAAATTATAGGATTATAATTATATAAATTAATTTTAAATTGATGATATAATTGGCATACAAAACCCATAAACTTTAAAAACATTACCACCAAAACAATCTCGTGGTCAATTTTATTCCCTTTAGTTTTATGAATAATTTAATAAAACATATAATTATAATTATATAAATTATGTTTAAATTGATGATATATTTGGCATATAAACACTAGAAACTTTAAAAACATTACCACCCCAAAAATTGTTTTCCTCTCTTTTTGTTTTTATGAATAATTTAAAAAAACATAGGATTTTAATTATATAACTTAATTGAATTGATGATATAATTGGAATTTGGTTTGTTGGGAAAAAACTTCATAATTTGTTTGGTGCTTGATAAAAAACAAGGTTCCAACTTGGGACAATTTTAGAACAAGGAAAAAGGACGACCCTTCTTGGTGGATTTTGTGCAGAAATGATGACATATCCATAACTCATTTATTTATTAGGTGTTCATTATTTCAAACATATCATCAAAATCCAAGAAATGTAATTTGGAATGGAGAGGGAACAATTATATGAAAGCATGGAGAATTTGATGGAATTCATTAGGAAATGAGGGTCTCGGGAACATCCCTCTTCTTCTATGTTGGGGAACTTGGATTTCTTAAAATAAAGCCACCTTAAAGTATACTACTTATGCTCCTCATATTATTGTGACAAATATTGGAGTGATTTAATCTCTCCAATATTGTAGTGTCATTATTCTTTGTTCGTACATGGGTGTGTAAATCATGACTTCCCCCAAGACCTAGGACATGTCGTATCTAAATTATTTGCATTTTTAAGTTGGATCATGTCAAAGGATATTCATGTGGCTAGCATTCCAAGGTGGCATCAAGAGATAATTGAGATTGTTTGTATGTTTGAGAAGGAACTGACAACGAGATTCATGGACTTGCAGGTTCATCTTCTAATCCACCTAGTGGATGAGGTTGAATTACTTGGGGTGGTTTCTTGTCATTAGATGTTCTTCTTAGAGAGGAAAATGAAGAAATTGAAAGGTTTTTTTCGACAAAGGGAAAAAATCGAGGGGTCTATGGCAAAGGGATACACATCATATGAGTCTTTCTATTATTCTAATGAGTACATCAAGTAGATTGACAACAGACTAGGTGCGGTGATTTGGGACGATGAAAGGGATGAAGACAAAAGAGAAGGGGAGTTGCTCCAAACGAATGAAAAATGTGCTTGATAAAGAGTAAGCGACTTATAATTTTTCAAATTTACATAAAGTAAATATTCATGTTGAACTTTTATATAATGTATATTTTGATCTCAGGTGTACTATATGTCGGTTTTATTTCATCAGCGAATGCAAAAATTGAAGAAATCAATAAATTCATTCTTTACAATTCTGATGTGACACGACAGTGGGTTGCATTGTACGAACAAAATAGGATGAAATGGGATAATGAAATGAAATAATTTAGACAGTTGAATGGTAGAAGTGTGTCTCATCTCGATCATTTAAAAGAAAATATGCCGATTATATGCCCCAGCAATTGGGTTTCTCACTAAGTTAGAGAGAAATACGGTGCAACTAGTCGTTGCCTGCATCGTGAAGAGGATGCACTAAACGTAGGGATTGGGTTCACCCACTCAATAGTAATTTAATGTTGTACATTTAAAATTAATAATGCACCATTGAAATGTACCATCTATATTTCATATTCTAACGGTTGGGTTATTATAAGACACATGACACTATTATTTTTTAACTTTTTTATAGGTGAATTTTTTCCCATCATGTGGGCACATGGACACCATTTTCGCACATAAAATGTCGATAATGGACACATGACACAAGACTGTGGAGTGGAATTCGAGTTCTATCAATCTAGTCGAGCTAGCCACCATGATAAAAATCTAGTACAAGGGACGTTAGGTTATGTCGGAAAGATACAAGAGATCATTGAAGTGGATTTCTCTTCTTTCCAATGTGTTATTTTTAGGTGCAAGTGGTGGGACACATTTTATAGGAATAATGTAAAGGAATATTGTGATAGTAGGCTGATATGTATCAACTCTAGAAAGATGTGGGATGAAGCTAAGGAGCCCTATGTTTTCCCCAAACACTGCAACCTGGTGTTTTTTTACCCAGATGTGTTGGATAGGGATTGGTAGTTCGTATTGAGATATGACCCTAGATCAAAACATATTTTTGAGAACAATAGTGTTATCATGCCAAGCAAGCGGGAAGATAATGCGGTGATCATGAGAAATGAGAGTGATATGGTACATGTGTTATTTCATCATTTATACTTTTTAAGATGGGATTTTATAAAGAATAGGACTTAACCTTATAACTAAGACTCTTTTTTCGAAACATTTTATATCTATTTTGAATTAATTGGTTTTCATTGTGTTAATGTTAAAATCACTTGATAATTTGCAATTATGTTGATCTCGAAAACAATGGTGCACTGTATCAAGTTCGTTTTTTTATAATGTCAATTCCTAAAATAATACCACTACTTGATTGCTTTAAATGCATTTCAACGATATCCTCAAAATGTATACTGTTATTTTTAGTATGTAAGATCATAATAAAATAATGATAACTCTAAACATGAATTTATTGCATTATTTTCTAAACTTTATTATGTAACAAAAATTTATATTATTCTAGATTTATTCTTTTACAATTACTTATATTCATACAACTTTACAATTCTACAATTATGGTAATTTAACAATATTTACGGTATACATTTTGTTTATGGTAGTTATGGTTCAAAATTGACAATTAATTTACAATTTTATAAAAATTTAAAAATTTTAATAAAATTGAATGATGACAATACATACAATTACAATTACAATTTTTCAATTTCACAATACAATTACAACTACAAATTTACAAATATTTTACATACAATTATAATTACAATTACAATTACAATTACAATTTTATAATTTTACATACAATTACAATTAAAATTACAATTACAAATTGACAATTTCACAATACAATTACGTACAATTAAAATTAAAATTTTACAAACATTTTACATACAATTACAATGATAATTACAATTACAATTTTACAATTTTACATACAATTAGAATTAAAATTACAATTACAATCATGACATAATATTTAATAAACATCATGATTTAATATTAAAAATAAACATCACGATCATGATAACCATCGTACAAACATCATATTCGACTAAAATACACATTCAAAATCACTGACATCATCTAATCATAGTGATCATGATCATCTAAAAAAACACAAGCATTGTATAACATCATCACAACACAAACATCAAATATACATCTCATGCCAAATAACTGCTATCGCATACACATATATCTGTAATCACATTAAATGAACATATTTAACATGACGTAACAATATACACATCATGATGAGCACCAACATGTAAAATAAGTAAATCAACATGAACATTAATGTCAAAAATATACAACTGTAATACAATTTCATATAAATGTTAAATATCTGGTGGATCATCAATACTAGTACTATTTGAGGCATGCTTAGTCGATGGTGCAGCCTCATGCTTAGATAGATGATGTGCCTTCTCCAGAGGTGCCTGTTGATTAGTCGATGGTGGAGTCTTCTCAGGAACTGCCTAAATCATCAATGTTGCAGTCTACTTAGTGGATGGTGCGACCTGCTGAGATGGACCTGCCTCCTTAGATGGACCTGCCTGCCTAGGATCAAGTGCCTACTTAGGACTAGGTGTCTTCTAAGATGGTGCAGACTACTCTGATGATGCCTGCTAATTAGGACTGGATGTTGGTTTCTCATCATGGTCTCAGGTGCAAGGTGAAGGAGGAGGAGGTGGAGTACTAGAATGATGTTCACTCCCTTCATGATCATGATCATCAGATGAGGCGTTGCTCTGTCGTGCATATCCATGATGCCTACGCCTCCGATCTTGCACCAGTTTTCTGGAAGCTCCAATGATATGATGCATGAGTGTCAATATATTATGGGGAATGGCTCTCTAGAGATGTGTGAGCCTACGATCAACCTGGATCTCTCTGATCGCAGTCGGGCAGACTCCCTCATTAACTAGGAGTCGACAGAGTTGGTCGCCCAACTGCATCCTGAATCGGGTGTCCAGCCTATGCCTCAACCCTATGTGTATCTGCACCCGATTAGGATTAGGTTTGTCACCTTGATCCTCTGCCTTTGCCATCTCGTTGTCAACATCTACACCTGGATCATTTGGTGGGTGTGAAATCATGCCCCAACAAATGTACCAATATCTACAAAATATATAGTACACAACAATAATTAGACATTTTCATTAAAAAAATTAAATAAAGAAGTTAAAGAACGTGTTAGAATATATTTGATAATTATAATTAATTAATTAATACATTAAAATGAAACTATATTAATTTAAAGAAAACACTAATATTACCTCTTGCATCCAGCGACTCATCCTGTGAAGAGGATGTTGGTACACCCTCTCCAATCCAAACAGGCATATGGACATGGCACCAAAACGAATGAGTGATCATTAACAATGGATAGCAACTCCAATGCATCAGGAGATATCCTGGAAGGAAACTGAGACTAGCCCCTCTTGGGCATCATCTTGCCCCACATCCACATCTATACATGCAGCATCGACCTATGAGGCTGGTGAACAAAAATAGGCCTCGTCTCTTGAAAATTCTCAAAAAATAAACAAAATAACTTTGAAGAAAAAGGTAAGGTCAACCTCCCATGTGCTTGAGAATGACATCTATCTAATACTATGCAAAACTTCCATAAAAAAATCACAGACCATCTCACAAGTCGTGGTGCCTGGAATAAAGAATCAACATAAAATAAAAGCGGGCAACTAATGCGTTGTCCGTCATTGGTATGATGTGAAATGGTCATCAACAGTAGTAAGAGGCACCTCACCACCTCTGCACTAAAGGAAGCAATACGTAATTGACCACTGGATACCTGAAAATCTGCAGGAGAAAATATATCTTCACTAATGTATCTCTGGGAGCACCCCAACTGAATCCCTACTGCATAGGTAATGGGGACATCTGGGAACTGGGGAAAATCCTGTCCTCTCCTAGATAGGCAAGTAATAAAATAAATTTCCTCCTCAGTGGGCCTGAACCACTCACCAGGACCGACTCAGAAAGCCTTTCGGTGGGCATCCCACTTGAAGATCTGTTGTCCCAATAACCCACTATGGCCCTTTAGGGATGTAGCCTCCCCATAGCACTTCAGGAGGCCTACCTCCCTTAGGAGAAACTGGGTGGTTGTCTTAATAGGGCAAGGGTACATAAGTCTCTCCCTCTCTCGTGCCTCCCATAGGTGAATCACATTATAATGGTCCTCCATATGTTCTTGTTGTTCCCTTTATTCTATTCGTTGACGTCGATGAATGATTCACATATTAAATATATATATATATATATATTTTAAATGAGAAATGCATATATATATATATATTGAAAAAAAAAATTGCACGCCCAAAAAAAATACCCGCACTGTACCTAATGCATACATTTTTATCAAGCACCGGCGCCGATGCGCATGGAAATTGTTCAAAATGTAAAGTATTTAAAGAGCAAAGCAGCATATCAAACTATCCAATTCCCTGGGTAGATAGTCTAGTCAACACACTGCCCAACAACAATACATGGTCAACGGTATGGTCCTGTAAACGACCGCACTGTTGACCATGTACTGCTATTGGGCGGGCAGTGCACTAACCTAAATATCCGCATCGAGGTGGATAGTTTGGTCAATGTACCAACCAACAACAGTACATGGTCAATGGTGCGGTCATGTAAATGACTGCACCATTTACTATGTAATGTTGTCAGGTGGACGATGCACTGACCTAACTATCCGCCTCAGGGAGGTTAGTTTGGTCAATGCACCACCCTCCTGACACTAGTACATAGTCAACGGTGTGGTTGTTTAAGCAACCACACTGCCATGTTATTTTTTGAATTATTCATGATGCGTGTTTTTTTGGTACTGCACTAGAGCTTGATGTGATTTCTGTAAACACCATTTGCAGTGTGGCCTGTAAATTTACAACCAGCACTACGAACGGTGTGTGACAAACAGCTCGAGCGCACCACACAATTTTTTTGTTTTTTAATAGTTATTTTTAATTTTTTTTCAAAGCCTAATTCGCTAAATGTTTTAGTTATTGAGAAAAAATTATAATACCTATACATTTGCGTGACGAGGAGGCATAGTTGCTGAGGAATTGCAGAAACCAAAAAATTTCATCGTTTTCCCGAATTCCAACTCCACAAGGTGGGAAATGGATAGCAACAATGCGTGAAATGGGAGCACCAATGGCAGGGCATCTCACACAATAAAAAATCATACAGGTGCTTGAGAGGTCTTGAGCATTAAAGAAGTAAAAATGACATTTTTCGGCTGCTATTTTATTTTATTTAACCCTGTTTTGGTGCGTGGGTTTTTTAGACGTACCGGGCGGTATTATCGATGGCGCACTACACATCGTTACGGTTCCCTAGATTACGGAGATGCACCGGCCCTATTTATATGTAGAGAATTAGTGTGTTGTATTACTTAGACACACTAGGTGGGTTTGTACAGAGATCACAATGTCTCAGTGTGCCAATTTTTAGTACGCACTGGTGCGTTTTTAGTAAAACAAATTGCTGCAGTTTATGATGAGAAACACATTGCAAAAAAAACATATGCAAAAAACTCCACCCTCCAACCTCCTCTAGAGAGCTCAACTACAAACGAATATCTGGGCTATTTTTATAAGGGGTTCCTCAAAAATATTCGCCAGAGGGTATTTTCCTTGTAGCGGTAAGTTGCGAAAGTCGCATCGTTTTCTTGATTTTTTTGTTTTTTACCTGAAAAGTATGTGATTTATTTATAAAATATATTAATTAATGGTACGGGTTTTATATTGATAAATAAATGGCTGACAAGATTTTAAGTAACAAAAATACTGATAGCTCATCCAGAAAAGAAGAAAAGGCAAGATCTTTGTAAATTCTTTACAAAAATTATTATTTTTGAACCATATGTAAGTTTAACTAATATGTAATTTTTAGTGTGTATCACACAGAGCCACAAAATGACGAAGCTTTATAATATTATTTCCAATCGAAGACCAGAAGAGTGTAAAAGCTTGATGGAAAAGCTGTAGAAGGATGAATAAGGTGAATGAAAAAATATTATCAATCCAATATGAGTTTCTTTTTTGAATTTTAATTAATAATATACTTAAAAATATTAGATAACGTGTATCAAACAATATATTAATTTAGATATGTTTAATGTTCTATAGGGACCACCAATGAAGAAAAGAAATGTTGTTCTAGGAAAAGGAAAAAAATAGAACATGCAAATGACAATGAATTGATCCTTAGCTCATCTAGAGTGGTGTTGGAGGTTAAAAAAGGGGGAAAAGCTTTTACAAAACTTTGAGGGATCTAGTGGAATGAATGTGTAGACATTCTTTCCACTTACAATACAAAAATCAATCCAATGATATCAAGAACGAAATTTTATTTAAACTACAGGAAGACTTTCTAGAGAATTGGTCAATGAGACATGTCAGAATTTTAATAGTAAAAACGTACAACAACAAAAAATAAGGATTGAAAATTTAATATTCCTTTAAATGTTTCTCTAGAATTATATGTATATATTACTACAAAGAAATAATTTATAAATATCAATTTTTTTATATTTAGTTTTCATAAATCAATATAAATATTAAATAGTTTATTGTCATGTTAAATTTTAAGGAAGATTATGAAAATATCAAAGGATGAACGAGCTGATATCAGAAAAATGCCATTAGGAGTGTCCAAAAAGGTGTACAGGAAGATGGTCAAAGAAATGGACATAATTGCATCACACGAAGAGCCATATCAACATCTACGTGCTTCAAATTTAATATGTAATCATTGAATTTTTTGATTAGGTTCAATCAATAAATAATTTAGCATTAAATATTAATTTTCAAGTATTTTCTTGCAGAAAATAAAAGAAACTGGAACCCATTCAGCACATAAAGCAAGACGACAAGGAAGAAAAGGGTTGATATCTATGTTTGTAAGTAATTGTTACTTTCTTATAACAAATTAAATAGATTTATTTTTTGTATATTTTAAGTTGTTTTACATAAATCATCATTGAATGTATTTAAACACGTGCTAACATACAAAGAAGAACCATTACAAGAATTGATTGACATTGGGTTAAATATGGGTTGTTAGTATATGTTGGCATATTAGAAATTAAGTGTGGTATTTGTAAGCATCTATCTTGTATTACTTAGCTTTGTCTATAGTTAATAGAACAAAAAAATATTTTATATTAAATCTATGATTTGTTATGGGGTATAAACCTTGCAGGAAACAAAGTATGTAACTACGCCAACAAATGAATTGTTGAAAGGTGTCATGAAATATGGTTTTGAAAGAATGTGTATCGTTTATGAGTCAACTCTGGCTATGGTACATTTCTTTTCAATTTACATTGATGCATATTATTTAATATTGCAATTTTCATTATTCTAACCAATATATATACACTCAATACATTTTATTTTATGTTTGTAGATGGAACTTGAAGAAGAAGAAAAAAATCAACAAAATGAACAAAACATTCCTCCAAATTACCTAAGTCATGGAATTACCAAGAGCAATGACAGTAGTTCCATCGAATAATGATGATTAATATGTTTGGATATCAAAGCAAGGAAATGTATTTTTTGAAATATTTGTCTGTGAAATCATACATTTTGTTTAATGTAATGGACATAATGTCCCAATTAAACGACAAAGGAATACCAATAACTGTCCCATTTTGTATGAAAATGTGTTATATATATATATATATATATATATATATATATATATATATATATATATATATATATATATATATATATATATATATATATATATATATATATATATACATTTTAATTTATTCTATTGTGTTATCCATTGTCGTTGTGAAATGTTACACCACTGATTAAATATTATGATTAAGAGATGCGAAATCTGATGATATGATATAAAACATTTATCCAAACATCACATTCAAATGCACTAATAAAAATTTAATTGATCTGAATACTATTATAAGATATGTGTCTACTTTTGATGAATAATTAATTTTAAAAAATCACAATAATTTCACTATCATTGGTCAATGTTTCTAAAAATAGAAAATGAACATCGGTGCATGTTATTTACTGCGCACCAGTGTGTTTCTTTGACCTATGGGCACCGCACCAAATACCAATACCAATTAGAACACCTCATGTGTTTTATCAGTGACTACCACCCAGGCATACGTATAGGCATTTCATGCACCGGTATGGCTATACTTTGACACGCCGATGAGTTTTTATAACTTTACGGCTTGGTGCATTTTAACACCTTAACAACCCGGTGCGTTTCTAAACCTTAATGGTGCTGGTGCATGTACCTTCTATCGGCCCAGTGCGTATTTGTGGGTGACACCCATCGAGACACTGCTAAACACCCTTGGGCTTCCGAAATTTGTTTTCCATCCTCGTGCTTGGTATATTTACAGTACCGGTGTGTTCACACATGATGAACGCAAGGATGAGAAAAACATCTGTAAAAACCTTCTACTGCCCTTTTTTTTTTAATTGTGTTTAAGTTCCATTAGAAGCTCCATCAAAACCTCCGTTACCACAAACAGATGTTGTAGCAAATGTTTTTTTGACAATTTTAGCCAATTTTATATCACTAAAAGCCTCCTTTATAACCTCCACTAGAGGGTCTTTTCCTTATAGTGTCTCATTGGTGTCTCCTTCCCCTGCTTTGGGGGTATGCTAGTTATTATGATGGCACTCCACATTCCCAATGATGGTAAGTTGCAAGAATTCATTTTCTTTTTGGCACGTTTAATTTTTTCTTCAATTGTTCTAGATCCCATTTGTATTATTGATTGAGTTTCAATGATATTAAGATTTATATTTATCTTTTTTGTATCATTATTGAGTTATAATTATATCAGTATTTATATTTATTTATTTTATTTTACAATATACATCTTTTGATCGTGGCATGTGCGGTTTATAATAAGCCATTAGAAGTTTTTTTTTAAATGTTACCCCTGAAAATTATAGGATTATAATTATACAAATTAAGTTTAAATTGATGATATATTTGGCATACAAAACCCATAAACTTTAAAAACATTACCACTCCAACAATATCGTGGTAAGTTTTCTTCCCTTTTGTTTTATGAATAATTTAAAAAAAAAAAGGATTATAGTTATATAAATTATGTTTACATGGATGATATATTTTGCATATAATCATGAGAAACTTTAAAAACATTACCACATTACTACCCCAAAAATTGTTTTCCTCCCTTTTTGTTTTTTATGAATAATTTAAAAAAACATAGGATTGTAATTATGTAAATTTATTGAATTGATTATATAATTGGAATTTGGTTTGTTGGGAAAAAACTTCATATTTGTTTTGGTGCTTGATAAAAAACAAGGTGCCAACTTGGGACAATGTGAGAACAAAGAAAAGGGAAGGCCCTTCTTGGTGCATTTTGTGCAAAAAATATGATGAATCCGTAGCTCATTTATTTCTTAGGTATTCATTATTTTAAACATATTGTAAAAATCCAAGAACTATAATTTGGAATGGAGTGGGAAAAAGTATATGGAAGCATGGAGAATTCGGTGGAATTCATCAGGAAATGAGGGTCTCAGGAACATCCCTCCTCTTCTCTATTGGGGAACCTAGATTTCTTGAAATAAAGCCGCCTTCAAGGATACTACTTATGCTCCTCATCTTATTGTGACAAATATTGGAGTGATTTGATCCCTCCAAATATGTTTGCATCTCAAGGAATTTGATCCCCATGTGCGCTTGATAGATCCGTAGTTACGATAGATCTAGGCTGGTTTAAACCATTTAGGAGAGAATAAGTTAATATATTTTTAATTGCATTATTGTTTCCATAAGAATAATTCAATAAATCATTTATTTACTGACTATTTCTTAAAATTTTAAACATTCTCATAAAATAATTTATTAAATAATTATTTATGAATGATTGCTAACATATTTTACCCTCTCACATAGAATTAATTTAATAAACTCATTGTTTATTAATTAAATCTAACTATTTTACCTAGTATTTATTGGTTAACTTAATAAATAATTTTTTGAGTTAATTAACTAAATAAAGGTCATTAACCATTATTTTTACCATTTTCATCTCACAAATAATAATAAAATACCAAATTAGTTAGATCTTGATTTGGTCCAACAAATATTTTATTATATATAGCTAGAGTTTTATTATAAATATAGAGATTTTCCTCCTCATTTGTGATGATCCATTTTCATCACTCAACTTATGATCCTACAACTTTCAAATCTTCTCTATGAGAAGTTCTCTATCATTTTTCAATTTTTTTTTTTAGATTTTCCCTTTTGTAGAGAGAGAATTACATGTTGCAATAAGGATTATCTATGAACCCTTCTAAGGAGAAATTCCTTTGAATCACATTTAACAATATATTCTGACCATGTGACAAATTAACAAATTTTTCTATCAGGTTTATTGGGGTATTCCATATATTATATGGTTTCATATTTTCTACCTTTATTTTATGGTTTTGTTCTAGCATATCATGCATATTTATGAGGATCTATATGAATGTTTGCCACTCTTAGGGTTTACATATTAATCCTCATTATTTCTTGTTGGAATACTTGCAAACCATAAAATAGGTCTTCTTTCTAACCCTTGAACCTTATGTAGAAGACATTCAACAATGTTGAAAAGTTAAATTCTTCCAAAAATCTTTTGGGTTGAAGTTGTAGTTGCATCTATTTATTTTCTTAATAAATATCTAAAAATTAGTGTGCAAAATTTGACTTCATACCAGACATCGTTTAGAAGAAGACCTAGTGTTTCTTATTTGAAAGTATTTGGTTGTATTTCTTATGTTCATGTTCATGCTTAAGAAAAAACAAAGGAAAGCTAGATTATAAAAGTGTGAAATTAATTTTTATTAACTATTGTGAGGAGACAAATACTTATAAATTATATAATCCATAAACTAAAGAATTATTGTTTAGTCATGAATGTTTTTCTTTTTTATATGAAAAATAAGAATGGAAGTGGAATCAGGGTGTGAAAAAATAAAATCCAAGAGTTAGTGTACATTAATATAAATCTTTTTTTTCTACAAATCCAACCAACAATTCAAATACTTCCCACAGTACATCCACTCCATCATCTTCTTCAACTTTAAGTCCTATTTCAAGTCCAATTCTTCCTCCAAGAAAGGTAGAATACCTAAATCAAAATAGTTGATATACTAATTTTACTTTAATGTCTTAGATTGAAGTGGAGCCAAGATATTTTGAAAATGTAGTAAAAGGTGAAGTAAAGAGGGATAAAATATGGAAGCTTATAGATTATCCTAGTGAAAAATAAGTCATTAGGGTCAGTTGGGTGTACAAAACAATTTTCTCTGCTAATGGATCCATACAAAAGTGCAAGGTAAGGTTAGTGGAAAAGGGGTAAAATGGTATGCTCAGTAGCCAAATATTTAGTACAATAAAAGATATGCCCATGTTGCAAGGTTGGATACAATCACTACAAGGAAAAGACCCTCTAGCGGATGTTTTTGAGGAACCTCTTATAAAAATACCCTGGACATCTGTTTGTAGCAGAGGTTACTAGATGAGGTTGATGGGAGGAGGTTTTTGAGGATGTTTTTCTTCTGGTGTGTTTATCACTCTAAACCGCACCAGTGCATTCAACTAGAGAAAGCATTGGTGTGCACGAAACATTGGCACACTGGGACACCGTACGCTCGGTACAAACCTGCCCGGTGCATCTTATTACTATAGCGCACTGATGCTTTACAAAGATTTTTCACTGGTGCATTGTAAAACCCCGTGTCAAAACTAAAATAGCTCGGTGTGGTTTTAAGAAACCGCATCGGTCCGCCTATAAAACCCATGCACCGGAACATGGTTAAATAAAAAAAAAAATTACGGCCAAAAATCCACATTTTTCACTTTTCAGTGCTCCAGAGCTCTCAAGCACCGGTGAAACTTTATCTTGTATGAGACGCCCTGTCATCGGTGCTCCCATTGCATGCACTACTGTTGTCCATTTCCCACCATCTCCATTTTGATTTTTGAAAAATGGTGGGGAAATTTAGTTTTGCAAATTCTATAGCCAATATGCCTCCTCGACGACCAAATATACAGGTATTTTCTTTTTTTTCCCATAATTAAACCTTTTAGAGGATTATTTTTTTTAAAATAGTTTAAAGTTCACCCTATTTAAAAAAAAAAAAAATTACAGCGTGGTGCGCTCGAGCCATTCGACTTGCACCGGTTTGGAGTGCTGCCTATAAATTTATAATCCACACCGCGACCGATGCTAATGGTATTTGCACTGGTTTAGGGGTAGTACCGAAACAACGCACTATGATTTTTTAAAATTAAAAAAATTCTGGTGCAATCGATTACTAGGTCGCACCATTGACCATGTCGAATTGTGGGAATGCGGTGCATTAACGGAAATATCCACCCCGAGGTGGGTAACTTTGTCAGTGCACTGAATTCCGACAATTCGACATGGTCAACGGTGCGGCTGGGAAAATAACCGCACCATTGAATATGTAGTGATGTCGGGAGGGCGACTCGTTTCCTAAACTATATGACCTGGGGCGTATAGTTTGTTCAGGGCACCACCCTCTCGACACTGGTACATAGTCAAAGGTGTAGTTTGTTATACCAAAACACCATTGACCTTTTAAAAATTCTAAGAGGGTGGTGCACTAAAAATTTGCAAGTGCACTGCCTCCGGTGCACTGCAAATTTTCTGGTGCACCGCCTTCGGTACACGAAAAAAAAAAGATGCACTGTTACCGATGCATGCCTGTTTTTTATGGCGCAATGACTATTTTGTTTTTTTTTTCAAAAAATTTATATATGTATATTCCTAAATACATGTCTCATTTAATAAAAAAAAATTATTTAATATGTAAATCATTCAGCGACGTGAAAGGAGAGAAGAGAGGGAACAACAACAACAACAGGTGGACCAGTATAGCATGGTTCACCTATGGGAGGCACGAGAGAGGGAGAGAGATGTGTACCCTCGCCCTATTACAGGAGCTACCCAGGAGATCCTAAGGCAGGTAGGCCTCCTCAAGTTCTATGAGGAGGCTACATCCCTAAAGGACCATGGTGTGTTTTTGCGACATCTTATTCACAGGTGGAATGCCCACCTACAGGCTTTTCGGGTTAGTCCTAACCAGTGGTACGCACCCATAGAGGAGGACATATATTTCATTACTGGCCTATCAAGGAGAGGGGTATATTTTCCCTTGTTCCCAGAGGTCCCAATTGTCTATGCAGTAGGGAGTGATTTTTTGTACTCCTAGAGATACATTAGCATGGATATATTGTCTCCTTCAAATTTCCAAGTCTCCAGAGGTCAGTTACATATTGATTCATTTGGTAGAGAGGAGGTGAGGTGCCTCTCACTACCGATTTCAACCATTTCACAGAACACTAGTGATAGGAAACACATTAGTTTCCCCCTTCTATTATATGTTGATTCTTTAGTACAGGAGACATGAATTGTGAGGTGGTTTTCCATTTATTTGTGACAGTTTTGTACAGATTTAGATAGATGTCGTGCTCATGCACAAGGGAGGGTTAACTTCCCTTTTGATTTAGAGATTTTTTTTTTTTTTTTTGAGAGGTTTCCATAAACGAGGCCTACTTTTGTCTGGAAGCCTCGTAGGCCAATGCTGCATGTACGGATGTAGATTTCGGGACAGATGATTCCCAAGAGGGGCGAATCTAATTTTTCTATGAGGATATCGCATGATCCACTGGAGTTGCTAGCCAGTGTTGATGAGCATCCCTTTGTTTTGGTCCCATGTCTGTATGCCAGTTTGGATTAGCGAGGGTGTGCCAACATCCTCTTCACAGATGATGAGCCACCGGATGATAGAGGTAATATTAATGTTTTATTTAAATTTATTCTAACATGTTCTTTAACTTGTTTTTATTAAACTGTTTAATGAAATTGTCTAATTATTGTTGTGTACTTATATATATTTTGCAGACATTGGGTCATTTGATGGCGATGAGATTCCAGCGCCACCAAATGATCCACATGTAGATCCTGATGACGATTAGGATATGGCAGATGCCGAGGATCAGGCCAGTGCAGACAAACTTGGTCCTTATGATGCACTCGTACAAAATTTTGCTAGGCATAGGCTTGACAGTATATTGAGGATGGATTTGGGAAACCAACTCTGTGTAGTGTTTTTGTAGGTGGGATTCAGACCAACTCTTTTGTAAGGGTGTTCTTCTAGGAGGAATACCTTGGAGGAGTCATACACTGGCTTTCGTAGGTCCTTGGACCATCTAGCTTTCAGAGAAGGTCCACAACATTTACATCCAAAATACCCTTTTGTTACAAGACCTGCAAGATTATTGTATACAATTTATATTCATGGTGTGTTAAATAATATCATGAAGATTAGAACAATCAAAATGAATTAAATAACTAATATGTGAAAGAATATTATTACCTATATAAACAAATCAATAAAAATGTAATTTACCATAGTAAACTCCTAAGCTTGGATAATCATGTGTATTGTAAGCACATATGTCATACAACGTAAAACTCATCTTTACTGCGATGGTTCTTGATACATCATACACATTTATCCCATCCCATAATTCCTTCAATTCATCTACCAGTGATTGTAAGTAGACATTCATATTCTTCACTTGTGTTCTACCAAGGACTATTGGAGCCAACAAAAGATGTTCATTCTTCACGAACAACTATGGGGGGATATTGTTATTGATCACTACTACAGACCAAATAAAATAGTTGGTGTTCTCGAGGGAATATGGGTTGACACCATCCATGGATATGCTGAGTCGTAGACTTCGTACTTCAACCTTGAATTGTCCAAGCCATGTATCCTCTATATGCTTCATGGCTATTGAATCAGTTGGGATTCACATAACTCCCATCTCACTTCTGTGTGAGGCATGCCATCCCTGCAACATAGCTAATTCTTTGCAACGAAAGAGCCTTTGAATCCTTGGGATTATAAGCATGTGCTTCAATATCTTAAAAGGAGGACCATGTGATTTACCCTTATTTTTTTTATTTATCATACCTGTCATGCCCACATTTCAGACATATCTCTTTGTCTACATATTCTCCTTTGTATAGAATACAATCATTTGGACATGCATGATATGATATGTACTCAACACCTAACATTTTCATTTCTTTGCCTCTTCGCATCTATCGGGCAAGACACTATCACTCGGAAGAACCCTATATTTGAATAACCTATAGTTGGTGATCATGGAAAATATGAAATGTACATTAATTCCGATATAATTATTAACGTTCATAAAATTGACAATTTTTAATTTTTATTTTGTGATTATATTTCTCAAATTTATATAAGGGAGGACTTTATGGTAACTTACCTCGAAATTTCCGAGAAACATGCATTCAACAAGCCAAATTTTTCTTTCAAGTTGTATAGCAACATCGTTGTCCCCAACTGGGTAGAACTTGACTAACTGCTAGGTCAAAGAGAGGGGTGGTGGAAGAAAATTTAAGGCTTTAGAAAAAGGTTTCAGCGATATGAGCATCATCCCCTAGTTGATCATCATTTTGGATTGCATCTAACAACATTGTCTCCATGGTAGTCGTATCCCTTAAGTAATCATCCATACCAACCTCTATTTGATTGCCTCCATTGCCAACTTGTGAATAAATACTATTGTTGTAGTCATTCCTAATTGGTGAATCTAGACGTAGCGGGAATTGAATCGGTGGTTGATTCAACCATTCTTGGTATCGTTCCTCTTTGATTTTTTCTCTTAATTGAGCCTTCTCTCAATTTGAAATTATCGTGGGGTGCAACAGAAGATGGTAGGTAGGTCGCTCATCATTACTAGAATCCTAATAATGTCAAAAAATATATTTGAACATGATTAGTACAAAATCTATGATATCAATTAGTAAGAACATTTACAATGCATGATTAATTTGTTTGACATTGAAATAATTACATTAATATACCAAAATTTTATTATTACCATCATTGTCCCGGGATTGTGGCTAGAAGATGCAATATTGTTACAATTGGTAGGGTGAAGCAGCTGTCCATTTCATCTACCAAAGGCACCTTGCGGTATCCTTCTCCTGATAAGAGCTTCCGACGTTTTGGAGTCTTTTTATTATTTTGTGCATCTGAACTCGATTCTGAATCTACATGAACCTGCAAATTTGTATAAATTATAAATTTTATTAAGATTATTGACATGGATAAAAAACATAAATTCAATTAGATAAGGAAAATTTAAATAAAATATGAAGTAAATATTACATCTCGAGATGGATAGAGAGAACTCCACGATGGACTTTGAGAAATATTACGGATCGAGTTGGATTTTGAAGAATTTTCCATTCGATATAATTATGATATTTTCTCCCTGCATTTGATAAAAATAAACAATAAATTTTAGTGCACAGACCTAAAAGTAATTTCGGTGCCTTAAAAATTGACTTATTGTTATCGGTGCTTATGTACAGATAACCACACCGGTGCAGTTTTAGTTACTACACACCAGTGTCGTGTTATTAATTGACACATCGGTGTGGTGTTATTAATTGACACACAGGTGACGAAAAACCGCAAATAAAAAAAAACACAACTCTGTTTTTTTTAAGTTAAAAAAAAAACAGTAAATTGAAAAATGGGTGGAAAAATATTTTCAAAAATTTAATTTCATAAAAAAATTCTTTAAATACTAAACACTTTTCTTTATTTCACTATTTTTTCAAAAAAAAATCAGCGAGAGATTTGCACGAGACATAGCTGGAGCAAGAGAGCATGAGAGCACTATGGAGCAGCAAAATACTTTCGAACATAACTATTCAGACAATTAGAATTCCAAACCTTTGGTGATTCAAACCCTGTAGCATAGAATTTCAAACAATCTCATGATTAAATTTTATTGTTTTTTACATTTCCTGTAGTATTTTCTATGCACTAAGTAAAAAATTTCAATTTTTGTTCGTTTTCAAAAAAAAAAAAAAAAAATCCATTTACCCTAAACCCTTCATTCTTTTACTTTATGCCCTTTCTTCTTCCTATTTCTATGATTTCAAAATTAGGGATTTTCATTTTAGATTTATAGGGTTTGTATGGCTATATATAGGCCTATTACATCGAACCCATGGGACAACTTGCATAGTCGGATCCCAATCCAGTTGGCCCTTTCGTGAATTTAAAAAAAAAAACATAATTTTTTTAATTGGTGCACCCTACGTAACCTAGCACACTGGTGTGCTAACTTATCCCAGCGCACCGTGCACGTACTGTTTGATAAAAAATTTAAAAAACAATTTTTTTAATTAGTGTGCCATATGTAAACTAGGGCACTGGTGTGTTATTTCATTATAGCGCACCGCTCACGTACTGTTTGGCAAAAATAATTTTTTATTTTGTGTTAATCAATGCACCATGTAACATATAACGCGTTGGATCTCCTAGTTGACAGAGAGTACCATACAATGGTCCCTTATTTGCACTGGGTGTTTATAAGAATAGGTTGCGCCGTCCCCTCCACGACACCATATGCTACAAAAATAACACTAGACGATTTTTATTATTTTGTATATGTTAATCGATGTGGTGGTTAACATGTAACGCACCGATGCTCCTTTTTGACATAGAGCACCATACAATGTTTTATACTATTTGGGTGGTGTGTTTATAAGAACACGATGCACTGACGTCAGTGCATCCACCATTTAAAAGCACACCGGTTTCTTGATATATTTTTTTATACCTAAAATGTTGATAATTTATTTATAAAATATATTAATGAATGATATGGTACAGGTTTCATATTGATAAAGAAATGGCCGACAAGAGATCAAGTAACAAAAATACTGATAACACGTCAAGAAAAGAAAAAAAGGCAAGTTCTTTGTAAATTCTTTACAAAAAACATTATTTTTGAACTATATGTAAGTTTAACTAATGTTTATTGTTTACTATGTATCATGCAGAGCCACAAAATGACGAAGCTCAATAAGATGATTCATAATCTAGGACCGGAAGAGCGTAAAAGATTGATGGAAAAATTGGAAAAGGATGAATGAGATGAATGAAAAAATACTATCGATCCAATATGAGTTACTTTTTTTAATTTTCATTAATAATATACTTAAAATTATTAGATAACATGTTTCAAACATTCTATTAATTCACATCTGTTTAATGTTCTACGAGGACCAACAATTCAGTGAAGGAATGTTGTTCTAAGAAAAAAAATAGAACATGCAAATAAAATGAATTGATCCTTAGCTCATTTGGAATGGTGCTGAAGGTTAATGAAAGGGGGGAAAAATTTTACAAAAGTTTGAGGGATCTATTGGTATGAATGTATAGACGTTCTTTCCACTTACAATACAAAAATCAATCCAATGATTCAAAGAACCAAATTTATCTAAACTACAAGAAGAGTTTCCAAAAAATTGGTCAATGAGACATGTCAGACTTTTAATAGCAAAAACATACAACAACAAAAAACAAGGAATGAAAAATTAATATTCCTTTAAATATTTTTCTAGAATTATTTATAAATATCACTTTTGTTATATTTACTTTTGATATATCAATATAAAAATTAAATAGTTTATTGTCATGTTACATTTTCAGGAAGATTATGAAAATCTCAAAATATGAACAAGTTGATATCATAAATATGCCAGTAGGAATGTCCAAAAAGGTGTACAAGGAGATGGTCAAAGAAATGGACAAAATTGCATCATAGGAGGAGCCATATCATCAACAATGTCCTTCAAATGTAATATGTAATCGTTGATTTTTTCCATCATTAGGTACAATAAATAAACAATTTAGCATGAAATATTGATTTTCAAATATTTTCTTAGAGAAAAGAAAAGAAAATGGAACCCATTCAACACCTAAAATAGGATGACAAGGAAGAAAAGGGTTGATATCTAAGTTTGTGAGTAATTGTTACTTCCTTATAACACTTAACTAGATTTCATTTTTGTATATTTTAAGTTTTTTTTACAAAAATCATCATTGAATGTCTTCAAATAGGTGCTAACATACAAAGAAGAACCATCAGACGAATTGACTGACATTGGGTTAAATATGGGTTCTGAGTATATGTTGGCATATCAGAAATTAATTATGGAATTTGTAGGCATCTATCGATCTTGTTTTACCTAACTCCATCTATAATTAATAGAATTTTTTTTTTATATATTAAACATATGATTTTTTATGGGGTATCAAACTTGCAGGAAACAAAGTATTGAACTGCGCCAACAAATGAAATCTTGAAAGATTACATAGTACATGGTTTTGAAAGAATGTGTATAGTTCATGAGTCAATTGTTGCTATGTTAAGTCATTTATTTTCGATTTACATTGATGTATTTTATTTAATATTACAATTTTCATTATTCTCACCAATGTATATACACTCATTACAGTTTATTTTTATGTTTGTAGATGAAAGGTGAAGAAGAAAAAAAAAATCAACACCATGGACAAAAAATTCCTGAAAATAACCAAAGTCATGGAAGTAGCTCGAGAAGTGATGTTGGGGCCCTTGTTTTTAAATTAAACAGTTTTGTGTTGTGGATAGCAGGTGGCAGAACGCAACCACGGTAGATAGATAGTTGTCACGGTTGCGAATAACTGAACAGAAGGTGGCATGGCTGTTGCGGAAGCAAGCACAGATGGCAGAAGGAAGCGACAGAAGACAATCAGTGGAAATCCCAATAATCAGGGAGAATCAACAAACAATCGAGTGAAAGGGAAGGAAGAATTGTCAGTCACACTGGCAACAGAACAAATAGGCAGCCGGCTCGCGGAGAAATAATTTGGCTCAGTAGAGATCAAGAAACAGGAGTCGTAGGAGAGCATTGTTCGTGTTGTTTTGTTCTATTCTCTCTCTCTCTCTGATTCATTATATTCTGTCTTATGTGATGCTATTGTAATCAATTCTGCCAGGAACGCTCTAAGGAGCATTGTAACTATATATTGTTGTTAATACAATACTTTCTAATATAAGGTTGTTGTTCTAAGTTCTGTCTTGTGTTCTGGTTTAGTGGAACATGCAGGCTATTTTAAATTTTTGGTTAACATTCTGATCATGTTCATAAGTATTGTTATTTGTCTTGTATTTACACTTCCTCGAAGTACTTAGTTCTATATGAGTTATGCATATTTCATGCTTGATTGATACCCGATCTGATCCCAACCTTATTAAGGTCGCGGCATGCCTCGGGTGAGACTCTCTGCTCCTTGGAGCAGGGTGAAAATAATGGCGTTGTGCTAGAATATTGTGGAAACCCTTGTTGGCCTCATTCCTGAGCCTGGGTCTCGCCACAGAGACCTCTTTTCTTGCCAACAAATGGTTTCGTTGTCGGGACCTCAAATTTCATTATGGAATTAGATCATGGTATCACGGATCTTTGAGAAAGAAATACGAAACTTGTGGGATAACCACCTAGATCAGTTTATAGCTTAGTAAGCGAAAGTGAGACAACAAAAAGAAAAAACTATTAAGAACCAGATTCTATTATCTAGAATCTGCCAGTGATATCTACAAGATCTTCTGGGGAAATTTTCCCAAGGAGCTCTACAACTGGTTGCAGAGACTATAGACCAAGACAGTCCAGAGAGGCTTGCGGAAGGTCTGTCGTAGGTGGGTGCACATAGATTTGGTAGCACTGCATCGGTTAGATATTTATTTGACCCGACCTGTAGATTTCTGGGTGCAATCTACCTTGGAAGGATACATAGTAGAGTTCAAAGCTGAATTCTACCAGTATTTCTCGAAAGCAGAAGACATATTTAGATCAGGGTTGCGCGGAGAGCTGTTGAAGGAGATCCCCTGTGGATCAAGGCTTTAATGGTGGACGAAGGATTGATGGAGTTCCAAATGTCTGAGATGGAGACCTAAACCTCCAGTACTGAGGGAAGGAGATAAGGGAGAGATGCTACAAGTACGTTGGAAAGGAGAATAGGGATATGGATGCCAAGACCTCTAGTAGGTTGAAGGAACGACGAGCGCATCGAAGGACACAACTCATTGAGAAGTGGAAAGAAAGGGTAATGAGGGAGTTGGAAAGAGGGGAAAGGAATAGAAAATACAAGGAGGAGGCGCATCAGATGATGAAGGAGATGAAAGGTCAGATGAGTTCCCAGGATATAGGGGGGACCACCAAGGAAGTGCGGCAGGTGTATAAGAGCCTAGCCCAAGCAGAGAAGGGAAAGGAGTACAACGGAAATGACGCACGCCCCGAGGAGACGTCTGATGTGGAGTTGAATGTTGTGATCGAGCAGCTATTCTGAGAAAGGACGGAACCCATAATCCCAGGTAACTCTATTCCCCAAATTTCAAGTAGCTCTAGTCCTTACCTTCCCCTGATACTCTATCAGCCACTAGGTGAAATTTTTGTTAAGTTACGAGAATTGAGTAAGTTGAATAGTGTTCAGTCTACATCAGTAATACACACTATTAGCAGTACTAGTAACACCATTTCACAACCGGGAGTTAGGGGTTTTGTTCTAGTAACCCCCACAAGGAAGCATGGCAGGATCATTTACCCGGTACCCAAATTTTTCTGGGAGGGGTAATGATGATGTGGAACAACACTGGTACCTCTGTGAAGCCATATGGAGGGCTCGATAGACACTAGAAACAGGTAAGTTGGTATAATTTCAAACTATTCTCAGGGAGAGAGCTCTACGTTGGTTTATAAAGTGGTCTGAGACTCATCAGAACCCAGCGATAAACGATGTAAAGAGGGATTTCGTGAAGGAATTCAAATTACCCCAAACAGATCAGTAGGGTTTGTCAGAGATGTGGGAGATCAAGTAGCAAGAAGGGGAAATTGCATGGGATCTTATGAGGGGATTCAAGGATGCGATTGGAAATCTCAGCTATTCGATCAATCTGAACCATGAGAGAGATTGGTTTATCAGGGCCGTTCTCCCACTAACAAGAACTCCACTGACACAACAGAAAATTGAGACGTTGCAAGACGCATTGGAGCAAGATATGAAGATAGAGGCCATGGAAGGATATCCGCAAGAATTTAAAGGAGGAGCATCAGCTTAGGACCCTTCCATACTAGGACTACAACATCAAATAGCTAGCCTGATAGAGAAATTGAAAGAAATTCAAACAATGCGTTCAGCGAAGACAAACGTATGGTGTATGCACTATCTAATGGAAGGACATGTGGTAACTGAATGTCCTCGGCTGCGGGGCCAAAATGTTGGAACATCAGCGACAGGGACACCGGGAGCTTTGCCAGCAGGAGGGGTTGTGTAGATAAACACCCAAGGATTATATCCACCACAACACCTGTACATGGGGTTCCCCATGCATCTGAATTCAGTGGCGATTAAATATTGTGAAATATGTAAAAGCATGGGTCAGTCACCCCGCCTATGCCCCATATTACAAAAATACTCCAACTTTCCGAACAACGTATATTGTGAGTTCTGTGTGTCTACCACATACATCACAGAGCAGTGTAGAGCTCTAGATGCCTTGGTAGAACGATTGGATAGGCCTTCATATAGAGTGAACGAGGCTCCCAGAGGAGGAGGAGGAGGCATGAGAGGAGGCCGAGCGAGAGGAAGGGGACCAGTACGATGCTACAACTGTGACCAAGAGGGCCATGTAGCTAGGGAATGTCCACTTCTTAAAATACCTTGGTGCTATGAGTGTAGGGTTAACATGCATGCAACAGAGGACTACCCAGAGCTCATTAAAATATGGGAAGAAAGAGCCAGACAAAGAGGAACAAATCTGGTAAATGCAGAACCGAGAATAATAGAGGCTCAAGCTATGCAGAATGTGGCCATAGTGATGCAAGGAGGCAAAAGAACCACGGAAGATGCACAAATGATGGACCCTATAAGATTGATAAGGCCAGCATCTACAAAGCCAATGTTCAGGCCCGAAAGACAGAAGCAGTTCTTTCAAGAAGTAGTGGAAACATTTTCCCAGCTTGGGGGAAGAAAAGGCATTGAATTTCCACAAACCAAGGAAGATAATGAGAACCAAGCGAGTTCAGCTACTATGATTGAAGAATGGTTCCGTCTATTTCTAAAAATTGTTAGCAACGCGCCAATGTTAGAACAGTTAAATCAAAACTTGGAAACAGTAGTGCAGAAGGCCACAGAGCCAGGGGAGTCAACTGACACAACACAGAAATATATACGAAGAGTGAAGAGAAATAAGAGAAGGACAGGAAAAGTGTTTTGGGTGAATACTCAAGTTATGGGATTCCAAATCAAGGACACGATGCTTAACCTCGGGTCCAATGTAAATATTTTGCCAAGAAAGACATGGGAAGCATTGGGAAAGCCAAGGCTAACATACTCACCAATTCAAATCCATATGGCGAACCAATACTGCATTGTGCCCATAGGCAGACTGGAGGAGGCAGAATTCGATGTTGTGGGAGTAAATAAATACACGTACTTTGAGGTCATCGACATTATGGGGGACAAAGATCCATATCCATCATTGTTGGGGATCGACTGGGCTTTCGAAAATTACGCAGTAATAGATTTAACGAAGGAACTGATGATCTTTGAGGATGGAGAGGTCATATTCACTCAGCTGCTCGACCTGTAACAAGGTCCCCGATACACAGATTCTGTTGACAACAGAGAATATGCTCAACTTCTTGACCATATTTATCAAATTATTGCAAGAAAAAGGGAAGATTACATCAACCCGACAGCGGGAGGGTATATAAGTTGGAGAAGCATTCAAAGCTCAGACTTGGGCTCAGAGATAGCTTGGGATGATTAGGAGCAAGGGGGATATGAGACCAACACAAAAATATGTGCCACCATTAGAAGAATCAATTGGATCGGAACTGAGGTAAGAGATTACCCAACCTTATCCGATATGAACATTGTAAATACTTTCATTGCCAAAATAGAAGATAAAGTACCAGAGGATCATAGGGTCCCACTCATGGATGTGGCTTTACAATCCACATCTGCAATATGGTGGAGTAACCACCACAACTCATTGTCGCGATGAGACAAAGTTGCAGCAGCCCTGAAAGCTAGGTTCAAGGGAGAAGAAGAACCGCATTTCACTCAAAAATTCCAAGGGGACTCAGACCCCAGAAAGAATTTAAAAGAGTGTGAGGATCAACGGAACATTGTAGGATACCCACAATATTTGTGGGTCCACAAGTTTATACACTCACTGGATGTGATTCCACAAGCCTAGTACCTAACGAAAGAGAGGAAAAGGGGAACTAGCACTTGGTAAGAAGTTACGGGGAAGTTTACACAATGATTCTTATTTGAAGGAAGAACAAAACCAGTCACCCAAGCATTATAGGCCATTAAAAGGGTACTATTCTTCCCAGAGAATCAGGAGAAGGATGAGCAACCACTCCCAAACCAAAGTATCAGACAGTTGGTAGCATGCAAAAAGATAAACAGTGAAATGGACGATAATGATCTAGAGGGACTTAGAAATTTGTATTTTGAAGAAACAGAGGGAGAGTGGGGTGTTCAGGAAGACAAAAAAACCAAAGGAATTCATCTGCTACCACTAAAAACGAAGAAAATGAACATTGGGAGCAAAGAAAATCCCAAACTGACATCAATCGGTGATTATTGGGTTGTTGAGACAACCAAGGAACTATTCAGTTTACTACAAGAATATGAGGACTTGTTCCCATCGTTCGTAGTATACTTGAAAGGAATCAAAGGGGACCTAGGAGAAATGTGTATAATCCTGAAGCCCGATGCAAGACCAATCAAGCACAGACCCTATTGGTTGAATCCAAGGGTAAAGGAAAAGGTTAAAGCGGAAATCGACAAAATGCTAAAGGCGGGGTTGATATTCCCGATGGAGGAGGCAGAATGGGTAAGTCCGATAGTCATACAAAGAAAAAATGATAAGTCTAAAATCCGAGTCTGTATGGACTACAGGAGCTTGAATAATTCCTGCATACATGAACCATTCCCTACTCGATTTAGTGACGAGGTCCTCGATAACGTTGTGGGGAACGAAGTGTATTCCTTTACGGTTGGGTTCTCAGGATACCATTAGGTATGGATAGTGGAAGAAGATAAGAAAAAGGAAACGTTCACCACCTAATGTGGCTCCTTTCTCATATCATTTAATTCCATTTGGTTTGAAGAATGCGTGAGCAGTATTTTCACACATTGTGATAGTAGGATTCACAGACTACATCCACAAATTCCTAGAGGTTTATATGGATGATTGGACCATCTATAGCCTATTAAAGGACCATGCAACACTATTGAGAATTATTTTTGATAGGTGTAGACAACTACAGATTTCATTGAACCTAAAGAAGTGCATCTTTGCGTTGCCATTTTGGACATTTCTAGGGCATGTTGTATGCAAACAAGGAGTTTGCATGGATCCATAAAAGGTAGCAGTGATAATAAACATGGAGGCTCCAGAAAATTTGAAACAGTTGAGGTCACTGCTAAGCCATATAGGTTACTACAGGTGATTCATCCAAAATTACGCAAAGATAACAGCCCCATTGGAGAAGCTGTTGCGGAAATTGGAACAATTCAACTAGACAGAGAGTTGCGCGACGACCCTAAACACTTTGAAGGAAAAGTTGGTGAGTGCACCAATATTGGTTCATCCAGATTGGGACAAGCAATTTCATGTCCACATCGATGCTTTGAGCATCACACTTGGAGTAGTTCTAGCCCAGCCAGGGGACACTATAGTTGATCACCTAGCGTACTTTGCAAATTGAAAATTATCAACAGCAGAATGGAACTACACCGTGACAGAGCAGGAAGCATTAGAAATGGTGTTTTCCCTTCAAAATTTCTGCCACGACCTATTGGGAGGTATGTTCAAGTTTTTCACAGACCATTCCACTTTAAAGTACCTAGTAAACAAACCGGTCTTAGAGGGAAGGATCTGCAGATGGCTATTAATATTCTAGGAGTTCACCTTTGAGGTGATCGTCAAACCCAGGAGACTGAACGCGGGGCCAGACCACCTATCAAGGTTGGAAAAAGGGGAAAATGAAGGGTCCCTGGATGATCAACTACCTGACGCTGATATTTTTCAAGTAGAAGCAATCCCAGAATACTTGGACCAAATAGAAACCTACCTCACAACAGGGCAGTGCCCAAAATAATATACCGCAGTACATAAAAGACACCTAGTAGTCCGAGCAGTAGAGTACCAGCTCATCGCAGGACACCTGTATAAGATGGGGCTAGACCAAATTTTACGAAGATGTGTTCTAGACCACGAGAGGGAAGCCGTATTATGGGAGTGCCACTCTAGAGTTGTGGGAGGACATGTAGGAGCTAAACCAATGGCTAGGAAAGTGCTGTAGGCGAGTTTATGGTGGCCTACGATACAAATTTATAGTAAGATGTTCATAAATAAATGCAATGTTTTCCATAGGACGAGATGTCCATCACACAAAGACGAGCTTCCACTGCACCCAGTAAAAGCACTGCAACCATTTGAGAAATGGGTAGTCGATTTTATAGGCTTGATTGCACCTGCTACAAGATACTCACAGGCCCGGTATATCATCACAACAACATACTATTTGTCCATATGGGCAAAGGCAATGCTAGTGAAGGATTTCACAGCTGAAATAGTGGCACAGTTCATATTTGAAAACATAATCAACAAGTTTGGTTGCCCAAAAAGTCTGACTAATGATCAAGGTATGCATTCCATCAATGCTACCATTAAATCCCTGCTCGAAATCTTCATGGTACAACATCACAAGAGCAACCGTTACCATCCACAAGCCAATGGTACAGTAGAAGCATTCGACAAGATCCTAGAGAAGGGCTTAATAAATATCTCTAATGATCAACGAGACGACTAGGATGAACGTATACCAGCGACCTTGTGGGCGTACAGAATGACTGTCAAGAGGCTCAATAACCAAACGTTGTTCCAGCTCATGTACGGGAGAGAAGCCGTAGTACCAGCAGAGTTTTTCATACCCAACCTTCAAATCGCAACCTCACTACAGCTATCAGAGGAAGACTCTCTAAAGGGAAGGTTACAGGAACTACATGTACTGGAAGAAGACAAGTTTTTAGCACGAGTCCACCAAACTGTCCAGAAAGAAAGGTAAAAAGTGTGGCCCGACCGCCATATCAAGCATAAAACTTTCAAGGTCGGCAGAAAAGTCTTACTCTATGACAGTAAGTACCAGAAGTTCCTAGGAAAACTACAAATGTATTGGCTAGGACCGTACCATGTAATCAAAATCAAAGATTCAGGAGCAATTCGGTTAGCACAACTGGACGGCCAGATACTGCCAAGATGGGTGAACGGCGCACACTTGAAACCATACCATGAGTAAGTTCTACATTTCATTTTCAATAACTCTCCCAACTGAGAGGAGTCAGTAGGGTAGATTAGACTATATTAGATAGAGTCAATAACTCTCTCACACTCGAGAAGAGATTAGATAGGATTCCGAATAAAGAACTTTTATAGAACAAGAAAAATTCAATGTTGAGTTGCGGAGACCGCAATGCAACCGATTGTGGTCAGGGGAGGTAGTGTCTAGTGTGTCATCCACGTCAGAAGGAAAAGTGTGTCAAACATTATTCCATCAACATTACTCATAGTACCCATGTCAATCCGTAGGATTACCGATATTTGAAAAATAATTTCCATAATTAGCATTGTCCATACTGCAATAAATTTTCCATAATAAGCCATAATCATCACCCATCACGTCTACCCAAACCCCGAAGCCACAGTCAGCTTTGTCATAACCCACCTCAGCTAGTAACTAATCACACGATTATAGCCGCAGGGGAAGGTAGGGAAATTAATTAGTTATGGGGTCTTATCAACCTCATGCATGTCAGTTACTTACATAACCTGCATGAAAGAAAGCACAAGAATGCTGGAGAAGTCTGAGTTAGAGCCAGAAACAGAAAACGTAGCAAGGGAAACATCACCAGAGAAAGAGCAGGGGGGTGTCCAGAAGAAAGAATTCATAAGGAAAAAGGAGGAATAACTTTGCAAGTGTACCAGAGAAGATCTAAAATGACCAGGGTAGCACTAGCAGTTTTTGAGCACGAGCTCAATGAAAGGATTCAGAATATGGAATCGATGGTAGGCAAATATGATAGCGCCTCGTTGATTGATACCGACCTAACAGGCTCCTTCCAATTTCCAGCAATGAAGAAACATGTCTACATGGAGAATTATGCTACAGAAGCGGGACAGGAAGCAGCAAGAGTACTTCTAGAGTTCAGAGGTGTTCAGCAATCCACCATACTGAACCTAAGGAACCTGCCAGTGTTCGGCAATACAGGGGCTGAGATGTAGTGCACCAAGTTTCTGCTGAGCATAATCCATAATGGGTCATTGTGGCTGGGAAGAGAAATCCCAATCCATGTAGAATACCTTCATAGATTGATCGGGCTATCTCAATAAGGGAGAGACGTCTCCATGGCTTTCCAGACTATGTCCAAGAGAGCAAAGAAAGCAGGGGATGGTGACTACTACCGGAAGTACGACACCAAGAGAGGGGGAAAAGGAGCCAAGATAGACTTAATCAACAACCCAGTGGTCAAGTTTTCCTGCTATTTGATTGCAAGCAAAACGATGAGACACTACACCAAAGGGGAATGTGCACTAGATATTATCTCAGTTGCGGAGCATTGTCTCTAGGGGGCACATCTGAACTGGTGCTCGCTTCTGCTCAATGAGTTATTCGAAGCATGTGAGGACAAGTATAAGAGGGCCACAGGATTCATCTACGGTTACCTTATAATGGCGCTGGCCATGTGGAAATGGTCATTTCCAGGAATCAGGAAACCTATGGAAGTGGCAACAGGCCAACCACTAGCAATGAAGTTCACACCCTGGAAAACATCATGGGATACCAACACTAAGGAGGTAAACGAGGAGGCGTTCAAATTCTGGTATAGCCAGATGGTGGATGTCACGATAAGCCAACAGAGAATTCGAAGGACCTTGTTGGACAGTTATGCTGCGCAAGTATGGTTTTGTGTTAATCATAAGCAAACCTACATTTAGCCAGCATGTGTGTCGGAATCGACCTTTAAGATGAGATTGTTGAATTTTCAAATCGATGAGCAAGCTTTTCACACAGAAGTATGCTCGTGGCCAAGAGTAGCAATGGAGATCAAAAGCGGAGTCTACGTCTATTCATTTGATGGCATGCTACAAGATCCATTGCCAGGAGAGACATCAGAGGAAGTGATGGCTAGGATGTCGCGACTACAGTTGACCCGAATCATTCAGCAGTTGAATACAAAGGTACAAAGCTTTACCGAGGTAGTCCAAACTTTAACAAGTGATTCCTCTTTGTTTCCCACATTTTCGGAGTTTCAGGTCTCAAATTCTGCATCCTCCTCCATCGTAGCCCCCTAGTCACAACCACACCACTGAATTTGTTTAATTCACCACTGTTAGCAACCATAGCTCTCGTTAGAAAGAGTAAAGCCTCAAAGCCACCCGTAGCCACACCCAAGGCCAAGAAGGAAAAAATCACAATTTTCAGCCAAGTCGTTGATCTCACAGGGGAAGATCAAACGCAACTTATGGACACAGGGGCCCCAATAAGAGAAGAGCCAATGAAAGAGCCCCAGACGACTCAAGAGCTACCTCCAATAAACCACTATTCTTTTCTAAATTTCTGTATATCACCTCCTTGCACTCACCAATCATTGGCCACCACCTCATTCACCTCCAAATATCATCCATTTCGCACACCCTCCACATCAGCCACCATATTTGACCCAGTCAGAGTAAAAATTAAAATAAACAGAGACGTCGAGGCAGAGGTTAACTCTAGTATAGCAGTGGTACCTAAGGTTAACCAAACCCTAGTTAAATAGGTTTCTTTCCAAGAACTATTAAGCCGAGGGGCACCTTTTACTGCAGATACAACAACCCCGACTAAAGAGCTGAATCCATTTCAGCAAGCAAACCTAATACATCAGCAAGTGTAGCTCAATATAAGCATGGGTAACCCCAGTAATCCATTGCCACAACCAACACCACCACAGTCACTAGAAGAGCATTCAAAAAAGTTCATTTCAAGTGGCCAGCTGCTCCAAGAGCGATAACCAAATCAAGACATCTCCGAAGCTGAAAGCATGCAGACCTGGGGAATGAAAAAGTTGTACAATTTCATTCAGCGGGCACTGTAACAAGCCGAAGAGCTTCACACATAACTTTAGCAGAGATTCGAGTAGCAACGGGTACAAATTATCATGCTTACTAAAGAGCGCGAACAACTGAAGATATAAAAGTACCAACTATAGGGCCAACTGGACATGGTGACCAAGGTTTTCCAGGATCTTTGGCCCACGGTGACAGCCCACAACAATCAGATACCAAGTGACATAGTAGAAGATGACATAGTCGGACGGTCCATTCACGTCCGAGGGGCCGGTTCAAACCTCACCCGAGAAAACAAGGAATTGAGGGCAGCATTGGAGACTAGGCCCGCGCTACTGGACCAAGCGGTCATTTACACAGAGAAGATAGCAGAGCGACAGACACAGGTAGCCGGGATGTAGGAAGTTCTGAGTACTATAACAAAGGAAGCGTATGACCTACTAAAGGGTCTACATGAATGTTCAACATCACTCACCTTGAAGTCACAGCTAGTTTCAGAAGAACAATAGCAGATATCAAAAGAGATTCAGGAAGCCACAGACCCAGACGGACTCAACCAATTGTACACTCAAGCAAAGGAGCTGGAAGTCCAGATACCACAAATTTAGGAGCACTCAGCCACAACCAAACAAGCCCTACGAGAGCTTAGGCAGCCGGTTAAGACCACTACCCAAGAAATGTAGCAAATAGCCATCGAGGCTAATGTTCAGATCAATAATGTCTTTGGTAGCCTACCGGCCATTGCAAGAGAGAAAGAGGTCACCCATGTCACAACAGAAATGGACCTGCTCATGTAGGGATGGCAGCAGGCCATTGCTAGCTTCTGAGAGCTCAAAGCATCTGCACTCACAAAGGTCCTAGAGTTGGGGCCCTTGTTTGGACACATATAGGAAAGGGAGCAAACATAATGGGACACGAAGGCAAGCGGACGAATGGAGACCGAGGCAGTAGGAAACGATTGACTTGGGATGAGTCAATATGATGTGGTCGGGGCCTGTTGGGGCCCTTTTTTTTAAATTAAACAGTTTTGTGTTGCGGATAACAGGTGGTAGAATGCAACTATGGTAGACCGAAATTAGTCACGGTTGCGAAGAAATTAAGAGCAGGTGGCGCGACTGTTGCAAAAGTAAGCACATATGGTAGAAGGAAGTGACAAAAGACAATCAATGGAACTCCCAATAATCAGGGAGAAGCAGCAAACAATCGAGCGAAAGGGAAGGAAGAACTGTCAGTAGCGCTGGCAATGGAACAAATAGGCAGCTGGCCAGCAGAGAAAGAAGGTTGGCTTAGTAGAGATCAGGGAACAAGAGCCATAGGAGAGCTTTGTTCGTGTTGTTTTGTTTTGTTATCTCTCTCTCTAATTCATTCTGTTCTGTCTTATGTGATGCTATTGTAATCAATTCTACTAGGAACGCTCTAAAGAGCCTTGTAACTGTCTTTTGTTGTTAATGCAATACTTTCTAATATAAGGCTGTTGTTCTAAGTTGTATCTTGTGTTCTAGTTTAGTGGAACATGCAGGCTATTTTAAATTTTTGGTTAACATTCTAATCATGTTCATAAGTATTGTTATCTGTCTTGTATTTACACTTCCTCGAAGTACTTAGTTATATATGGGTTATGCATCTTTCATGCTTGATTGATACCCGATCTGATCCCAACCTTAGTAAGGTCGTGGCATGCCTCGGGTGAGACTCTCTTCTCCTCGGAGCAGGGTGAAAATGTCGGCGTTGTGCTAGACTACTGCGGAAACCCTTGTTGGCCTCCTTCCTGAACCTGGGTCTCACCCCAGAGACCTCTTTTCTTGCGAACAAGTGACAACAGTTCAAGCGAAGAATGATGATCATTATGTTTGGATATCAAAGCAAGGTGTTTTTTTTTAAAATATTTGTCTTTGAAATCAAACATTTTTTTAATATAATGGACATAGTGTCCCAATTGAAAGTCAAAGGGATACCAATAATTGTCCCATTTTATATGAAAAAGAGTGTCATATATATATATATATATAGGTTTTAATTTATTCTATTGTGTTCTCCATTGTCGTTGTGAAATGTAACACCACTGATTAAATTTGTGGATGATTATATATTATAATGAAGAGATGTGAAATCTGATGATATGATATGACAAATTAATCCAAACATCACATTCAAATTCACTAATAAAAATTTAATTGATATGAATACTGTTATAAGATATGTGTTGTCTTTTGATGAATAATGAATTTAAAAAAATCACAATAATTATGATATGATATAGCAAATTAATTCAAACATCACATTCAAATGCATTAATACAAATTTAATTAATATGAATTTACTGTTATAAGATGTGTCGACTTTTGATGAATAATGAATTTAAAAAATCAAAATAATTGTACTGCCACAGGAAATGTTTCTAAAGAATACAAAATGAACACCTATGCGTGTCAGATACTATACATCGGTGCATTTGTATGATACAGTGCACCGGTGTGTTTCTATGACCTATGGGCACCGCACAAATACCAATACGAATTAGAACAATCAGTGCATTTGTCTGATACTACGCACCGGTGTGTTTCTATAAGACTATGTACCAGTGTGTTGATACGACCTATGGGCACCACACAAATCCCAATACCAATTAGAATGTCCCTGTGCGTTGTATCACATATAGTGTGCCTGGTGCAATTTTAGACCTTTATGGCCCAGTGCATGCACCTAAGACCACCCCGGGCCGACCATCTAGATGACACGCACTGGTGCGTTGACACCTTAGTGGCGCACCGATGAAAAAAACATTCGTAATAACCTTCATCCGCCCATTTTTCTTAGTTGTGTTGAAATTCTGTTAAAAGCTCTGCCAAAACCTCCCTTACCAAAAACAGTTGTTGTAGAAAATGTTTTTTTGACAATTTTGGCCAATTTTATAACACTAAAAACATCCTTTGTAGCCTTTGCTAGAGGGTCTTTTCCTTGTAGTGAATAAAATAAAATGGCATTATAAACACAATATAGTTGGTTGGTTTATTAGTCTGACATGGAAACAAAATTTTTGAATAGTGTATGAAAAGAAGATGTCCATGTTCAACAATGCTAAGGATATGTAGTTGGAGGAAATGAACACAAAGTCTAAAAATTGAAAAAGGACCTTTACGGACTTTAAAAAACTCCAAAGGCATATTATAGCAAAATTGATTTTTTTTTTAAATAGAGATTTAATAAAAGTGAAAATCAATCCACTTTATATATCAAATCAAATGGTAACAATATATTGATTTTTTGTGCCATATATATAGATGGTTAGAGATATACTTTATCAATAAATAGGCTTTGTACCATATATGTAGAGGTTTTGAGATATACTTTATAAAGAAATATGCCTTGTAGAAGAGTTTAGACCTGTTATGATGACTTAATATATGTAGATGGTTAGAGATATACTTTATTAATAAATAGGCTTTGTACCATACATGTAGATGTTTTGAGATATACTTTATCAAGCAATATGCCTTGTAGAAGAGTTTAGACCTATTATGATGACTTAATTTGAATTGATTGATTAGAGATTAATGCATTTTTTTTTCACATAGAATTGAGACTTATGCTAAAAATCTTCTTGCAAATGGTAAATGGAAAATAGTAAACTCATGAGGAAGTGCATGATTATAATCTATATATATATATATATATATATATATATATATATATATATAAAATATTAACCTAAAACTGTTTAAAATTGTTATTTGGTATGAAGTCTTCGATATGCTATTGCAATTGACTTAATATTATGCAAACAGTAAGATTGATTCAATAGATTCATGCAAATTCTAAGTAAGATTTATTTTAGAATAGAAAAGAATTGAATTATTTTCAAACAAATTGAGTATTTGATATATTTAAATAAATAAATTTTTTATTGATTAATTAAATTGATAGTGATTAAGATAAATTACTTAATATATAAAATAAAAAATAAAAAAATACATTTTTGAATATATAAATAAATTTAATATCTTAAACTATTTTTAAACATTAATTTTTATTATTATTAAATTTAAATCCTAGCTATATATAAAAACAAAAAAAACAACAAAAACGCCCCCCACATGCGTGTTTAGTACGATTCATACTTGTAGCTCTAAATAATATATAAATACTTTGCAGTTATTGAATTCGTTCAATGTATATCACTTTCTAATAATGTGCTTGGCCACTGCTCCTTTTCAGCCACGATCACTATCCCTTTTTAATAATGTGCTCAGCCATGGTTAATTTTCAGCCACGATCACTTTATATAATCGGTCACTCCCTCAAACCCTCGAAATTTCCGCTGTAAAGAAATTTTCCAAAGAGAATAACAAGGTATATCATTTTTTCTTTATTAATGTGGTGTTTAGTTAAGTCATATTGTTCAAGTGCATGGCGGTTCTTATTATTCAATTTAGAAATTAAATTTTGTTATAAAGAAATAGTTATAAAAAAATATAATCTATATTAGTTAATGTTAAATTAATAGTGATTAATAAGTGAATCAAATTTTGTAGTTTCGTTTTAGTCAGAATTAATAAATTGTAATTTGAAAGGGATAAATTAATTGTTTGGCATAACTTTCATAAATTTTGGTGGGTAGTAATTATGAATAACTCTACACATTTAAAATTGTATAGTTTTACTCTTATATAAATGTTTAAAGAAATATAAATAATAGTGGGAAGTAATTTGTGATAAGTGTATATATTTGCATCTTATTTCTATCCAGTTTTGATGCAAAAACTTACTTAAAATGGTGGGAAGTAACTTATGGGAAATATGTTATTTAGCTAAATATGAGCCATTTTCAATTATTTTATTTTTGAATAGTTTTCTTATAAAGGTTATGAATAAAAATTGATAACACAAATATCTAAAAATCATGCATAGGAATATTGTAACAATATACATAAATTATGATAATGGTGAGAAGTAACTTGTGATAAGTGTATATATTTACATCTTATTCCTGGGTGCATACCAAGGAATGGTGAATAAATGAGCTCGAATTCATTGTTCCCTACAGCCTTGGTGATGGTGTACGACCTATATCAGAGCGGGCGAAGCTTGCGGTGAGGTCTAGTGAGGTGCTCCTTCTGCAAATGTAGCCACTTTGTCACTCACCTCGAAGTTGTGTGGCACACGATGTTGATCGTGTCATTACTTGTACTTAGCATTAGCTCTATCCAATATGTCATGAACCCATTGGCGGATGTGTTGAATGCACTCGATGAAGCTGTTCACTTTGTCGGCTTTAGACTGGTCATGAGACGAATCAGCCTGAGTAGTTGCAAATGGCATTGCTACGTCGGTGGGACATAGTGGTTGGAATCCCAAGCCCACCTGAAAGGGGCTGTGGTCGGTTGAGATGTGGAGAGCCCAGTTATAATTGTGTTGTACATAGGGGAGGCTCTCATCCCATGTGCGTGGATGCTTTGAATTGTACATGCGCAGAATGTGTACAATCATCTTGTTGACGACCTCTATCTAGCCACTAGTTTGGGGATGGAAAGCTGTGGACTTGGTGAGCTTGGTGTCCAGCATTGACCAGAGGCTAGACCAAAATGTGTTGAGGAACCTACTATCCTGATCTGATATGATAGACTGTGGGATCCCAAAGTGCACCCACACTCGTTCAAAGAAGAGTTTAGTGGTGGCTTCTGCTGTGATATTCTTCTTGCAGGCTGCCATGATGGCCATCTTCGAGAATCTATCGACGACCACAAAAACACAGTCGTTTCCATGCTTAGTAGAAGGTAGGCCCAACATGTAATCCATGGAGATGGATTCCTAAGGTTGACTAGGGGTAGGTAGCGAAGTATATAGGCCTTGCTTCTTGATGGTCGGTTTGGCAATGTCGCAAGCAGTGCAGGATCTGATGTATTTCGTGACATCTTGTCTAAGGTTCAGTCAATAGAAATACTTTTGCAGTACTGCCACTGTTTTCTCAACCCCGAAATTCCCAGCGACTCAACTATAGTGTGCTTCCCATATCATCTTGGCATGCTCGCTTGAAGGAACACAAAGGTGTCCCAGGTGACATAACAGTGCATCTTGGAGGTGAAAATTTGGAACTTGCGTAAACCCCAAGAGTGCCTTGTATGTGTGGCTGAATTCTAAATCGCTCTTATAGAGAAGCGGCCAATCAAAAGTCTCATGCCCACAAGAGTTGAGCACAGCGATTAGCGCCACGAACGGTGGTTGACTGAGGCAGTCTGCAACATTATTGGTGCTACCCTTATTGTACTTGATGTTCAAATGAAACTGTTGCAGATATGTGGACCACTTTTGATGACGATATTTCTGCAACTTCCCTTGTGTCTATATCAACTACAGGGGTCGGTGGTTTGTGTGGATGATTGTTTCCTTCCCCAAAATGCAATTCTTCCATTGTCGACAAGCCTGCACAATGGAATACATTTCTTTTTCATAAGTGGGATACTTGTGAACTGTGTCGAACAATGTCTCACTGTGATATGCCACTGGATGCCCCTGTTGAGTAAGAACTACCCCAATAGCATAATCAAAGGCATCTGTCTCGATCTCAAATGGTTGTTGCAAGTCTGGTAATGTGAGCACTAGGGCAGAATAGAGGTGATGTTTCAATTCTACGAACGCCTTCTATTGAGATTCCGACCAAAAGAATTTTTCTTTCGCTCCTCCCTTGGTGACTTGACTCAAGGGCCAAGTGATATGAGAGAATCCCAACATGAACCTGCGGTAGAAATTAGAAAAGCCCAAAAAGCTACGAAGCTCTGTTAGAGTGGTTGGGACTGGCCAATCCCGAATGATTTGGATCTTGTTTGGATCCACATGCACCCCCCTTTCATCAATAGTGTATCCCATATATTGAACCTAGGTCATGCCAAAAGTGCACTTCTCCAAATTGGCACACAACTTGTGTTGCCACAATGTTTGGAAGACTTCTCGGATGTGGTGGAGGTGCTATTCCAAAGTTTGGCTGAAGATCAGAATGTCATCCAAGTACACCACTACAAATGAGTTGGTGAATGGCTGCAAGATGTCATCCATCATCCTCATGAAGGTTGCGGGAGCATTTGTCAACCCTAAAGGCATGACCAACCATTCAAAAAGGCCCTCCTTGGCTTTGAAGGCAGTCTTCCACACATCAGAGGGTTCGATTGGTACCTAGTTATACCCAGACTTCAAGTCGATCTTGCTGAAATATTTTTCCCCTTTGTGTTAGTCTAGAAGGTCATCAATTCATGGGATCGGGTATCTATTCTAGATAGTGATCTTGTTTAGCACCTGATAGTCAATACAGAGTCGCCAAGTCCCATCCTTCTTCTGTACCAACATGATCGAGCTCCCATAGGGCAATGAACTTGGCCGAATGTGACCTTTATGCAGCAGCTCCTGAATCTGCCTCTTGATTTCATCGTTCTCTAGAAGAGAGCATCGATAGATCGGTCCATTGGGTAGCAGCACAGCTAGGGTCATATCAATGGTGTGTTTGACCTGACAGTGTAGAGGCACCCCTGTGGGTGAGGTGAAGATGTCCCTATACTCCTCCACAACCTTGTCCATTTGTTGTTGTCGTGTAAAGGAGCCCTGTCTAAAGGTGGTGGCCACAGTCTTGTTCTTTCCCTGGGGGCTGATCATCAGGAAACAAAATTTCCTGGTTTGGGAAATGAACGTGCTGCATTGTTTTGTAGTAACCAAAGAGATAGCGACAGGTGGTGGTACCTCTGGTATCTTGTACAACTTATTTCCAAAAGCAACAATAACAGCTCGAGGTCGAGATTCATACACAACATGTCACTTCCACAAGTATGGTTGGCCTAATAATACATCATAAATATCAAGAGGAGCAATTCACATAATACCTCATACGTGAAGGGCTTGATGTTGTAGGGAAGGCAGCACTGCTGGCTGACACGGAGATCCCGTCCTTGGTGAAGCCACCCAATGGTGTATGGATGTGGGTGTGGTGTGGTCGGCAAGCCCAACTGCTTCACGTCGTCTGCTAAAATAAGGTTCTTTTGGCTCCCATTGTCGAAAATGAACTATAGCAGGGAACCCTTTACCCACATATGGGAGTGGAAGAGACGCTCCTCCTCCATTGGATCTTCCGGTTCCTCCTTCTGGATCTTCACAGTGGCAACAATGGCGTTAGGATCCGCATCAATAATATGCTTCCATTTTTCATTCCCCTTATCAGGTTCTGATTCAGAGTCTGAGCATGCATCTGATTCACAAGCCTTCATCTCGGCCACCATCGACTTCTTGGTCCGACACTCACTTGTGTTGTGAGTGGAGCTCTTATGGAACTCACACCACTTTCCTGTGTTCTTCTTTGGCTTCGCGGTGTTTTTCTTTGCTTGTGTTTTTGGTAGGTTTTCTTGTGCCGCCATGCCTTTGCTTTGTCCTTTTTTCTGCGGTTTGTGGGTATCTTTCCCTTGCTTTTTATTTGCACAACCAAAGTCTCGCTTCTTCTGTTTGAATTTATGCTCAATCTTGGCAGCATACCGGTATGCCATACCAAGCGAGGATATGTCGAGGAACTCCATTTCCTCCTGAATGTATTTGTGTAGACAACTCTGATACTTTAGCACCAAATGTTTCTCTGAATCTTTGATACCCAACTTTATGCGTAGGGTATGGAATAGACTTTTCATCTCGTGCACATCTTGATCCCTTTGTTGCTGCAGTGTGTTCCATTGTATTTACTTGTCCTCACAGCTCCCCATGGGATAGTATTGTTCCTTGATGGCGTCCCGGAAAGAATTCCAGGTGGGTATGACTGAGAAGAGAGAGGGTTATGTCTTGTCCTTTTTCTCACAGTAGGTTTCCCACCAGTCCTTGACATGGGGGGTAGCTTTCAAGAGTGAAAAAATAATCTTCTCCCAGTCGGAAAATTCATGAACCAAGAAATATCCTTCTAACATATTCAACCATATATCTACAACATCTTCATCTATTTGACCCTCAAATATGGGAATGTCAAAGTTTACTTGTAACTTAAAGGGAGTTGTGCCTCTAGAGTGGCTGTTGGATGCAGATGCACCGCTGGTGGGTAGTCATTGAAGGATCTAGGCAAAGTAATCCATCATCACGTTCCTTTGTTTTTTGAGGGCCTCCTCAAGCAATATTTTGATAGGATCGCCTGCTCCCTCATATTTCTTTTCGTCCCCCATGGGTGGCCATCGGGGTTTGCGAGTTTGATCTTGCAAATTTTCAACCAGATCAAGACCTAACTCCTTATACCCTGACCTCATTGGGGACATGCAAAGAAGGATCGAGAAAAAGCAGACCACTCTGATACCACTAATCCAGATTTATGCAAGAATGAAATAGAATACACATATAACCATAAATAAAGATATGCAGCGGAAATAACAACTCATTTCATTAATATCAAAAAATTGAAATTTTCTTACAAACAGAATGGGAATAACTAGCTAGCGCACTGGCAGCTTATCTCTGCGAAGAGATGTGGTGGCTATAGGCCTCTGAACTGTGTTACAATGAGGCTAGAGGTCCTATTTATTATTTATAAATAATGGAAAACCCTAAGCATCCAAAACCCTAACCCTAGGAGATGAAGCGCCAAAATTATGGGCCCTGTTTGGGTAAATTGGTGTCTCAACTTCCTAGGGACGTAACTTTGGCATACGATCTATATTAAATGTGAACCATACCTTGTTATAAAGATCAATCTGAGGAGCACAACTCCCAGTTTTCCCAAAAAACATTGTTTAGGGCCTCCAAACGGCTTCGGAAGTTCAGGACCCGAAAAACTGCTAAAAGAAGTAAGTTGTGCCAAAACTAAAAAAAATGAAAGAGACAATGGTGGGGCCCTAAGTGGAATAGGTGGGTGGCCACCAATATCCACCTGGATCAATTTGTGGGATAATTGCATCATGTGACTAAAATATATTCAATCAATACTCTTGCACTTACCCTAATATTTGAGGAGTAGTGTATTTTTATATATGCAGCAGTATGGTCGTTGATCTCCTAATTGTGAACTAAGCTCAATGACACATATCGAGTGTGGAAGTATTTTGTGATTAGCATAAGGCAGGCATCGTTGGATGATATGACTCCCCAATGATGTAATATACTATGGTGGTTTAAGAGAGAGGGTGTCTAATTGATATTCCTCCTCGAAATCCTATGAATCTAGCAATTCATGCGAGGATAGGATGCCTACAAGGTTCGGGATCCATTTCCATTTATTGAGTGAAACATTGGTTCTTTAATGGCCATGATAGCAGAGGAAGCGATAGTTACCGTTGCTGTCGAATTATTAATCTATCTACTTTGAAATATACTCTGCAACTCAATGTGATCTTTGAGAATAAGATTATTTTAACTCTGAAACTCAATGTGATCTTTGAGACTAAGAATTTTTTTATCTATGAACTGTTATAGAATGTTTGAAAGGAGATTTAAAAGTCCTGAGCCCCATTTCAATGCCTCTGTTACTATGGTAAAGTTACTTGATGTGTTATTACTAAAAAACTGATTTAAGTGAACCAGGATAAATTCAATTGAATAATATCACAAATTTCGAGTATCGAAGATAACTTACTTGATGCACTATTACTAAAAATTGATCTAATTGAACTAGGCTAAATTCAATTGAATAATATCACAAATATGAATAAGAAAGCTACAAATTGTTTAATAAAATTTGCACAACATAATTTACCCTCGAAATCTCGAGCTAATGTAAGTCCGCACCACATGGCCTCTCATGAACAGAGAACCGCTGAGTATAAAAACAAATATTTGTAAACAAGGTTTCTCATTAACATGCTCAGTATAAAAATAAATATCCATAAAAATAATATGAATCCTAAAGATATAAACCCAAACCTCTAATCATCAATCTGATTTAAAAAAAAAATTAATGGCATAAATATTTGCAATAGAGTTATCAAAAATAGATATCATAGAGGTCGTGCCATCAACAATTACTACCTCTGCCTAAAACTCCATAGAGATATCTCTAACTAAAACCCCACAGAGTTATCTGTCAACGAACCCCAATGCACATGTATTTTTTGAGAAATTACATCTTAGATTTGAAAAATGCTTCACAAAAACCTCACGTTATTCTTTTCTTCATTCAATTTATTTAAAAATATGACATGGTTTGAAAAAAGAATTGAAAGGACTGAAGCTCTGGGGACCAGATCTTACTTTGTCTCATCAACAATTTGTTGATGATATAATGTTGTTTTTTCAAGCCATGCTCTTTGAATGTAAAGCTATCATGGATATCTTGAATTTGTTTATCACCGCTTCTGGTTCTCAAATTAACAATGATAAATCAAATTTTTTCTTTTTTAATACTACCCCCCAATCTAAAAGGTTCCTTACCCAGACCCCAGGGTTTAGCATGGGGACTCTGCCCTCGAAATATGTTGGTATGTTGCTGTCTGAAAACTCCCTGAAAACCAATGGATGGAAAGCTCTTATAACTCGAATTCATAAACAAATGATGAATTAGTCCTTTAGGTCATTGAATACTCCAAGCAGAGTTATCCTTTTAAGATCTATTCTTCAAGCTATTCCTATATATCAATTGTTTGGCATGCAAACCTCGAAGAAAACATGTGCGGACATGGTAAGTTTGTTCAAGAAATTTCTATGGCAAGGGGCTAAAGGGAAGAGGAAATGGGCACTTCTCTCTTGGGAGAAACTCACACTCCCAAAAAAAATGGGGGTTTAGGGCTCTGAGATCCGTTCACTCTTAATCAGGTAATGGGAGAAAAATTGTGGTGGAGATGGTTGCAAGGAGGCTCGGCCCTATGACAACGCATATGGGAAAGGAAATATAATATTCCCTAGATAGTGAGGGAACAAATTAATTAGCCTAACATACAGAGAGTATCAAGTATATGGAACCTTGCTGCGGTTAATAGGCATTTGGTAAGAGTTCACAGCTTCTGGGAGATCAGAGAGGGTAATGTGGCCTATTTTTGGGAGTATTCCTGGCAATAGAGGGAAGAGATCTTTACAAGACTGGATCTGGCAGAAATATTTTTGTTTACTTGACACCCTCAAATCAAGGAAGTGAAAAACTATTGGGATGGTCAGAATTATCACTTCTGGAGGAGATGGAAACATAAACAACAGTGGTAGGAAGCTTCGGATACGCAACAATGGAGAAATTTTGATAAAGAGCTTCAAACAAGAAAAATTCCTATTCAGACAGGAAATGACATATTGAGATGGGGATATAGGCCAAAAGGCATGTTTAGAATAAAATAAGCGTACCAATTATAGGCAAATAATGCTAAAATCCTGGAAAATCAATTGCGAAAGAAAATTTGGTCCCTTAAACACTGGCCAAAAATTGAACATTTCTTATTGCTTGTTGGACATGGTCGAATCCTTACTTGGGACCAGTTAAAGAGACGTGGAATGTATGGGTTGTCCTGTTGTGTGATGTGTGTTGAACAAGAGGAAAACCTTGAACACCTGCTGAATCCCCGTCAAGTAGTGGAACTAATTGGTCAAATCTTAATACCTTATTTAAACAAGCAAATCGAAAAAATCACAACCTCCACCAAACAATTGAAAAATGGAGAAAGGGAGGGTATCAGAGTCCAGTAGAGAACAGGGCATGGACCCTAGCGGTGGGATTTTTATTATGGTCTCAGTGGAAATAAAGGAACAGAAGAATCTTTCAAAACATAAAGCTGAAATGTAATATCCCAAATGGGGAATGCAGTAATACATGAACAAAAAGTTGGAAATAGAAGTGAATAATATCATACCAAAATGTATGACAACCATGGAGCCATTTTATTATTTAAATCAGCAACAAATATGTGTAATACAACTCAAATAATCAAGGCAAACAAGCCTCCCATCAATACAAATGCCAAAAGTGAAATGTTGCTATATTGCAGAGCGTTCATGAAAATGTACAACGCAGTCATAGATGGTACATTGCTACATGGGAATTTAAAATAACATACATCTACAAATAGATGGCTCATACAATGTTGGGAGCAAATAGCTAAACCCCCAAACTGAATTTCAGGACAATCTGAACAGGATTTCCTGAAATATGAAAAAATGGAAAAATGTCGAAGTTGCAGTCCTAGGACTGAGTAGTAGCTGCAACTCAAGAACTAGATGGATATGGCTGAAGATGATGCATAAGCTAAACAAACATCCTCCAATGGATATTCCAAGTGAAAGGTTGATCCTAACATTGAATATCTCACCCTCCAAACACACACTTCAAACCCTCACTACAGATGCACACTGAAAAATAACGCATTCAAGGAGAGGGACTACGCTGTAGGAGAAAGGAAATATATTGGCCAAGTGCCAAGATCAGCAATAAGATCTATAATCTTCCTCACTAATTTCCCAAAGGAAAGAAAGCTTCCTCCTCTGAAATACAAGCTCTGGAAGTGGTGTTGTGAACCCTCCACTGCAACACCCTGCAACACAACCCAGCTCTAAACAGAAACTGCACTGTAGCTGAAGGAGGTAGCTTGGCCTCAAGCCTGAATGTGGAGAAATGAAGCACAAGATCCTTCAAGAGGCCTCTCAATAAATGAGAATGAATTCCTAAACAAGAATACCTTTTTCTAAGCAACACAACAATCTCAACTAAGAAGTTGAAGAAAGTAGAAAGTCATACAGACCATAAAATCAATTATTCATAACATGTCTTGCTATGGCTGCCTTGCCCTCCTTAAATAAAAATTGAAGCCCTCTCACCTTGGGTCCCACTCATTAGGGTTTCCTCCACCAAGGAATCTTCCTCCCACTATCTCTGTGTTGTCTCCAAAGATGATCTCCACCTCCTATCCCAACACTATTGACTTGGTCAAACTTGACCTTGTCCACATGAAAATGCCCCTTTTCACACATGAGGGTGTGAAATCCAGCTCCTATGATGATCCATTATCAAATTATGAGGGATTTTATTCAAATTTCTGAAATGTATGGTCCTCCTTACCCATTTATTCATCTCCTAGTGAAATCAGTAAAAATCAATATTCCAGTAGCTGAATGCTAATTTTGGAATATTACAGTCCTCCCCTCCCAAATGTTGCTTGTCATCAAGCAACTGCAAGGATAGAACTGAAGAGCCTCATCTTCTTCCCCTGTAGCATCCTCATATGATAAAATCCTCCAAGGATCAAGATGTTGTCTCATCAATATATCTCCAAGTTGCCCCTCCCAAGTATGCAATCTAGCTTTTGGTGAGCATCCCAAATAGCTATCATCATGTAGGAGTAAAACATCCGTGGAGGAAAAAATGGGTTGTCTAAAGGCCTTCTTGAGGCATGATATCTGATATATATTGGGATCTACCATCCCCATATAAATCTCCCATCCCCAAGCTATCATCCATACAAAATGAGTTACCTTCCAACATGCCAACTTCTGAAAATTCTCCTCCACCTTGAGCTCCTGCAATGTAGGAGGGCTAAAAATATGATCATGGTTGAAAAAATAGCCTACCCCACGCTGTCCTCCTCTCCACTTATGATAAGTGTAGAGTATCTGTTGATCTTGGGTTTCAATAAGGTTGCCCTCAAGTGGCAAGATGAAGACTAGATCTCCAAAGATCTTTTCTCCAACGTTATGAATCATGCTGGCCCAAACCATCCCATATGTGATGGATAGGAAATCACCACCATATGACATACAATCAATCTCATGGCCCACCTCATAAAGGAACAAGTGTTTTTCTGTGGTGGCCATATCTCCTCCCATGCTCCCATTAGAACATGTAATGCAAAAAGTGTGGGAATCCTCTTTCCCAAAGGACACATCCAACCAATGTGCCTTTCCCCCAATCATGCTCCCAATAAAAATAATAACAACAAAAACACAGGGAACCATAATGAGAAACATACTTGCTACCATATGTAGCAAGGGAGAAGGACAACGGTCCCTTAAATGCAGCCAACGCAGTTTGACTCTCAATTGCAATAGAGAATGACATAATGTGTGGCTTCTCAACCACTTGCTTGTTGCCCCAATCTCCTCACAAGTTTGGAGAAAGTGTATGATGTATGGTGCATAGTAAGCGTGTTATCCGTAAGGTATCTCCTACCCAAGTCCTCCTAGGGAGTGACCATCAATACTACTCATGGCCTCAGGTAGACCATGAGGTCTAGAAGGAAGAATGCTCCTCCTTTGAGCAAAGTCCTACACATATATGGTTAAGGAATGCACATAATTATACAAATCATTATGCAACCAAACAGTATCCTTACCATATGTTTTTCTCATTCAAATGGAGTGGCTCATAGATGAATCCCCTCTCATTATCAAAGAGAAAGGAGGTGGCTAAGTTAACTCTTCCAAAGAGTTATGTATCTCCTCAATCTCCACATGATCCATGCATCTCCTCAAATGCTGATATATCTCCTCCTCAAAGCCTTCCCAAATGTAGCCCTCCATGATGGTGTGGTATGTTCTCATGGAATAAGTGTGGCTGAAAAGGAAATCTTCATGAGCTGCTTGTAGTAAATTCTCATTGAGCTTGGAAGCTGTAGATAAGAATATCCTACCATTATAGTAGATGACCCCATCTCTGACTGAATATCCCTCCTCATGCAACTAATCATCCAATATCATACAAATAGAAAGATCCTTGGAATAATCCACTAACAACTTGGATTTCCAATATGGATCTATCCTCCATAGTGACAGCACAAATGATCTATCACAAAGAACATTTGTCATATGGTTTTCCTCCTCTTTGACATCTATCATGCCAAAGATGCAAGTTGGAAGGCTGCTATCCTTCCCCTGCTGCTCCTACCACGATGCAGAATCTGAGATGAGAGTGGGTAATGATGATGTTGAGAGAATGTCTCTCCTCTCCTTGAGTCTACCCAAGACTCTCAGCATTGTATCAAGCTCTCCCAAGGTCTCCACTCCTCTGGAATAATGAGTAGTGCCTCAAAATGTGAAGCATCTCTCATCATCTTCTGATCTGGTGGTCTCCTTGGTGAAATGTCTCCATGCAATGAGATATCAGCATCAAGAGTAGACTGTATCTATGAATGGACAAATTTTCCCCTTCCTTCACTATTCAATCTAGTCTCCCTCTTCTGTGCATCAACCCTCTGAAATAGATAGGGGTGTGTGCTCCTTATAAAATGATGTTGATCATCCTCCCTACCTCCTCCTTCCATCTGCATGGTTTCACAATTTGTCAACAATGGCACATGCTGATCATGGGTTGTGCCTTGATCTCCACATATGAGATCCTAGGAAATTCTTTGCAATGATACAAGAACCCGTCTATTTGGACCATGTGCTCCATCTACCTCTGCATGAGGTGCTAGATCTACTCTAGACATGACAGTGTTGTTTCCCTCAACTGTTTCTTCCTCTCCAATATGGATGGGAAACCTCTGAAGAATTGGATCCTCTTTTGAAAAAGGGATCTCCATGCCCTCTTGTTCAAGAATATGAGATAGAGGTCTTGCCTCTAACAAGGTATGATGCAATATGTTGTTGATCAGTAGTTTTTGATTCAAAGTATGTCCTGATGATGGATCCCCATTGGGATTCGAAACGTCGACACTCGTTTTCGAGCACTGTGGATAATCCGGAAAGCTCTTTAAAAAATTTGTCATCGATGTGAACCCAAGCAACACCAGGGTCTAACCCAATATTGCATGGGAATTTTGACCTACCAAATTAATATATTCTGGGTCAATAATGCTATTTATGGTTTCTACTTGTCGATATGTTTCCATTGATATATGGCACGCCATGTAATTCTTCACGGTTTGAGAGATATTCATGTTTGAAGTTTATAACCCCAGTTAGTGGGTTAAAACCCCATGGGGTTGGGGCATGGGTCATTGAAAAGTCATAATTAATATTTTTTATGCTCCTAAAATCCCTCCCACGTTCACTTGTTGAAGCCCCTCTCAACTTAAGCATTCATATAAATTGTGATCTTCATTTCCTCCTTATGCAAGGGATTCGGCCATCTGAAACAAGTCATCATGGCATTTTCGCTCTAACATTTTTTCTACGAAGGTTTAGAAGCTGAAAGTTTTATGAGATGAAGCCAAAATCTTGAGGAAGTTGCAGTAAAAATTTTAGATCAAGGTGCGCAATATTTTTGGAGATATGATCTGTGAAAGTCAGGATTTTTGCAGGCTATTGAAATTAATCTCAAAGAAGTGACCTTGGTAAAATCGTCATAACTATCTCTCTGAGTATTGGATTGGAATTATGTAAAAAGCGGCAGATATTTCACAGTCTTTACTTTTCGCTCTGTCAATTTCAGAGCCAAATGAAGAAACAATGACACGTGGCATGCCGTACAAGTGTGTTCGGCTGAAACAGTCCATAATTAGGGCATTGTGAGAGATTGGGCGTAACTCTTCCTTGAAGAATCCAAATTGGGTTAGACCTATGGAATTGAAAAGAAGACTCAGAGGACTACTACAGGACTAAAAATCAGATATTGGGGATCTGAAATAATAGAGATACACCAGATTCAATATCGAGCTCCTAGAAGGAAAGAAAAAGCTAGATCATGTGTTGTCAAGGGTTGCAAAGGACCAGACTTTCTATGGCAACAAAGCAAAGAAGCAGCAGTGCAGAGGGTAGCATGACAAGAGCAGCAACCAAGGTGCATGGGTCAAAGAAAGCAAGAAGTTCATCATATGAAGTCTTCAAGTGCGCATTGCATACAATCATTGTAATTAGTCATTGTAAATACATTATTGTACAAATTGTACTAGTGTCTATCTGCCAAGGGTTGAAGAGGCAGTGTTGGGAGGTCTAGGATCATCATTAGGTGGTTGTGTCAAAGTTGGGGTTATGGTCTAGTATATCTTCTTCTTCTACATCAATCTATATCATTGTAAAGTGGACCATTTTCCTTGGTACGGGAGTCCATTCTTCTTTTATTCTTCTATAGGGTGGTATGCGGCTCGGGTGAGTTGTACTATCATTGTACAAAAACTGATAATAATTGAAGATTAACCAATGCTCTAATTGAAAGGAATACTGATTCACCCCCCCTCTCAGTGTTTCCAACAATTGGAATCGGAGTTTGGTTCCTTCAATAGTAGTTTAACAGCTGGAAGGAGGTCATGGAGCATACCAAGAATGGTGTACCTCTATTCAATGAAAATAATTATGCACTCTAGAAAGGAAGAATGGAGATCTATCTCTTGGCGCAAGGTTACGAAGTATGGGACACTGTTCAAAATGGATTTACATCAACCACAGATGAACAAGGCAAGAAGAATTTGGTAAATGATGCAAAAGAAAAGAATATTATTATCAGTGGACTTATTGAATCTTCTTATCATAAGGTGTTGGGTTGTAAATCCGCCAAAAATGTATGGGACAAGCTAGAGAATATATGCAGGTGACTCAAATGTCAAAGAAGAAAAGCTTCAAATCTATAGAGAAAAATTTGAGCAGCTCAGAATGAAAGAAGATTGCAACATTGTTGCATACTTCCAATACGTTGATGAAATAACCACTGAAGGATTGGGAGAGCCACTTGATGAGAAGACTATTATACGAAAGATTCTAGAACATTACCGAGAGATTCAACCCAAAGGTATCGATCTGGAATACAAAGGTGCAAATCGACAAACTCAGCAAGGAAGAATTACATGGAGTTCTCATAGCATATGAAATGAGACTTGATGAAGAAAAGGGTACTTCAAATCTAGAAACTGCTCGTTGCATCTAAGCAAACCAATAAGGACAAACAACCTTCAATTGAAATGACATGCACCTGCAAGTGTGAAGAAAAGGGAGATGATGGAGAAGGTCTTTCAGATGAAGAATATGCTTACTTTACGAGAAAACTAGAACCTGGTAAGGGAAAATTCGAAGGTAAGCTTCTATTGATATGTTTCGGTTGTGCATTTCGTAGCAAAATGTCTGAACGAAAGTGATGGAAACTCAAAAGGAAAGAAAGGCTTTAATAAATTCAACAAGCAAGGCAAAAATAAAGGATCCAAAAGGAACCTTCTCTCTAAAGAAGATAGCTCATCATCCGATGAAGAAAGTGACAGCAAAGAAGAAGCCAATGAGAAAGTATTGTTTATGGCCAAGCACAATAAACAAGAAGTATCAAAGAATGAAGAAGACGGGTTGATCATAGAAGAATTTTATGAGGAGGCAATCAAGCTTATAAAAGAGCTCAATGCTGAGAAGATCCATTCCAATACTCTTGAAGAACAAGTTCAAGGTCTCAAAATTGAGGTTGAAGAACACAAATGTATTGAAGAGTCACTTCAAAAGAAGTTGGAAGAAAGCAACCAAGAAAGGGAAGCATTAGAAGCCGAAGTAGTCTCGTTGTGTAAGGAAGTGAAGAAGGGAAAAATTGTCCAAAAGTATGCCAACAGCTCAAGGGCATTGGAAGAACTTATCAACAATTAATAATATTACAACGATAGAACTGGCCTTGGTTACAAAGAAGAAGAAGCAGGACCTTCTACAAAAAAATACAATGAACCTATGAGATCTGACATACATGAAGACTTCATTGGACAAGATTTGCAAGCACATCCTTGGAAGACGATTCCTCGACGAAGATTTTCATCCAGGTACCAACATAATTTTCATGGCTATTATTATTCATGTGGAAAATTTGGTCATAAAGCTGTAGAATGTCGTACGTACCCTAGGAACCAATACAATTCCAAGAGATTCTTCAAATATGAACCTCCCAGGGCTCAACGAAACATCAATAGATTTGAACATTTAAGAAATAATATGGAATGTTACAAATGTCAGAACTTTGGACACATAGCTAGAGACTGCAGACTTGAAAATCCTCCAGAAGAATCTTCGAAGCCACAGAATGAACGAACATGGAAGAAGAAGAAGACTGATAATTGTGCTCTCGCTCTCAAGGCTCAAAAAAATAAAGATGTGTGGTATGTTGACAGTGGTTGCTCAATGCATATGACTGGAGATAGAAGGAAATTTGTATCTCTAAAAGAGAAGAAGGATGGAACCATATCCTTTGGAAATGATGGATCTTCAAATGTTATAGGATCAGGTACCGTCACTCTCGAAAGCAAAGATGTTATAGCCAAGAATGTTCTATTGGTCGAAAACATGAATCACAATCTGCTCAGTGTTGGAAAAATGTGTGATCAAGGACACACAATGCTATTCAACTCCACAAAATGTGAAATCAGGAAAGGCAGGTATGGTAAAATTGTGTCTACAGCAAGTCGAGCTCCAAACGACATTTATGTTCAGGATGAAGCAACTAAAGCATGTCTACTAGCTAAAGAAGATGAAAGTTGGTTATGGCACAAACGAATGGGTCACATAAACTTTGACAATCTTGTCAGGATAAGTAAAAAGGAAGCAGTATGAGAAATGCCAAAAATCTCAAAACCTTCCAACACACTATGTGAGGCATGTCGGCATGGCAAGCAGACAAAATTCCAATTTAAAACAAAAGAACACTTTTCATCACATCCATTGGAATTGATACATACTGATCTATGTGGTCCTGTGAGAACAAATGGTTTAGACGGAGAATTATATTTCATGTTAATGATATATGACTATACCAGGATGACACCCGTCAGTTTCCTAAAGAAAAAATCTGAAGCATTTGAGTGCTTTAAGATCTACAAGGAGTTGGTTGAAAATGAAACCGATTTGAAAATAAAATGTTTAAGATCAGATAATGATGGAGAATTCACATCCAAATTATTTCAACAATACTGTGACAAAAATGGAATAAAAAGGCAATTTTCAACAGCACGAACACCTCAGCAAAATGGAGTTGCTGAAAGAAAGAATAGAACTATACAGGAAATGGGTAGAACAATGTTGAAGGACTCAAAATTGGATGAAAAATTATGGGTTCAAGCAATTGATATGGCAGTCTTCATTATCAACCGAAGTCTTCTCAGAAATAATTGCAACAAGACTCCATATGAATTATGGAAAGGAAAACTAGCTAATGTAAAATATTTCAGAATCTTCGGAAGCAAATGTTATATCAAAAGAGAAGATCAAAATTTGGGTAAGTTTGAATCATGTGTTGATGAAGGTATCTTTGTTGGTTACTCACGCAAAAGAAAGGCCTATAAATGCTATAATCTAAGATGAAAACATATAGTGGAGAGAATAAATGTTACATTTGACGAAGATGGTGTTCTAGCGAGTAATGATGAGGATCTAGAATCTTTGAAACTTGAGACAGAGGCTGAAAAAGACAGATAAAATTGTAGAACAAAAAGCAACTATCAACGAGGAAGTAGTAAATAATGATCATCAAGATATACCAGAACAACAACAACAAGCTCCTCCAAGGATAACAAAAGAGTGGATTCAAAAGAACCATCCATCAAATCAAATCATTGGTGACATAAATGAAGGTCGACAACTTCGTTCATCACAACAAGCTCACGTTGCTTTTCTAGCAACCTTTGAGCCTAGTAGTTTTGAGGAAGCCAACCAGAATGAACATTGGGTAGCAACTATGAATGAAGAATTGGATCAAATTGAGAAGAATAAAACTTGGGAATTAGTTCCATGACCAAAAGATAAAAATTTCATTGGGACTAAATGCGTGTTCAGGAACAAATTGAATGAAGATTGGCAAGTTACCAGAAACAAAGCAAGATTGGTTTGCGAAGGCTATGCACAAGTGGAAGGAATTGATTTCGACGAAACATTTGCACCAGTTGCGAGAATGGAAGCCATCCGAATGTTTCTCGCCTATGCATGTTCAAGAAAAATCAAAGTCTACCAAATGGATGTTAAGTCAGCATTTCTATATGGAGAATTAGAAGAAGAAGTTTACATCGAACAACCTGAAGGTTTTCTACTATCACAAAAAGAAGACCATGTCTGTAGGTTAAAGAAGGCTCTATATGGTCTCAAGCAGGCTCCTAGAGCATGGTATGCTCATATTGATGGATATCTACGTCAACAAGGGTTCAAGAAAGGTACTATTGATAGCAATATTTATGTACAAATAGATAAAGATAATTTAACAATCGTTGAGGTATATGTGGATGATATAATATTTGGTAGCAATGATGATCGACTAAGTAAGAAATTTTATACAAAGATGCAAAGTGAGTTTGAGATGTCTTTACTTGGTGAGCTGACATACTTCTTAGGGCTTCAAATATCTTAGCAAGAGAAAGGAATATTTATATGTCAAGCCAAGTACATCAAGGAAATGCTCAAGAAATTCAAAATGGAAGATTTCAAACCCGTCCTTACTCTGATGGTAACAGGTTGAAAATTGAGCATAGACGACTCATCTAAGGATGTGGATTAGAGGTTGTACAGATCTATGATTGGTAGTCTTATATATGTAACAGCCTCTTGGCCAAATGTTATGCAAGCAGCTGGACAAGTAGAAAGATTCCAAGCAGCACCAACAGAATCACATATTATTTCCGTCAAAATAATTCTTCGATATCTAAAGGGCACAGAAGAATATGGCTTGTGGTATCCCAAGGGTAACAATCACATTATTCAAGCCTTTGCAGATGCAGATTGGGCAGGAAGCGTTGATGATCGTAAGAGTACTAGTGGAGCAGCATTCTATCTAGGTGGTTGTCTCGTATCATGGTTGAGCAAAAAGCAAACTTCAATCTTGTTATCTACAGCGAAAGCATAATACATTGTAGCAACATCATGTTGTACTCAAGTCCTTTGGATGAAACAAAATTTGCAAGATCTTCAAGTACAATTTAGTGAGCCTATTCCCATAATCTGTAACAACACTAGTGCCATCAGCATCTCCAAGAATCATGTCACGCATTCAAAAAAAAAACACATTCCGATCAAATATCATTTTGTTAGAGAAAAATTCGCTGAAAAGAATATCAAACTTGAGTATGTTTGTACAAAAGAAAAAATTGTTGATATCTTCACTAAACCTTTACCTCATGAAGAATTTGAATATCTTCGTCAAAAGCTTGGGATACTCCCAAGTTCTCATTAGATTACAGGTCTGCAAGACGGTTGTGTGTCAGGTGGAGTGGAAGTGTGTACAGGTTTGCAGGACGGTTGTGTGTCAGCAGGAGTGGAAGTGTGTACAGGTCCGCAGGATGGTTGTGTTTCGGGGGGAGTTACCCTTTGCCATTGATGTCAAAGGGGGAGAGAATGTTGTAGGAAGAGGTGTCATGATTGTAGGGGGAGTATTTGTGTTTCCATCAATGCCAAAGGGGGAGATTGTTGATCATCAGTTGTCATTGATGTCAACCCAGGCAGCACCAGGGGCTAACCCAATATTGCATGGGAATTTTGACCTACCAAATTAATATATTTTGGGTCAATAATGCTTGTTATGGTTTCTACTTGTCGATATGTTTCCATTGATATATGGCACGCCATATAATTCTTCACGGTTTGAGAGATATTCATGTTTGAAATTTGTAACTCCAGTTAGTGGGCTAAAACCCCATGGGGTTGGGGCATGGGTCATTGAAAATTCATAATTAATATTTTTTGTGCTCCTAAAATCCCTCCTACGTTCACTTGTTGAAGCCCCTCTCAACTTAATCATTCATATAAATTGTGATCTTCATTTCCTCCTTATGCAAGGGATTCGGCCATCTAAAACAGGTCATCATGGAATTTTAGCTCTAACATTTTTTCTACGAAGGTTCAGAAGCTGAAATATTTATGAGACGAAGCCAAAATCCTGAGGAAGCTGCAGTAAAAATTTCAGATCAAGGTGCGCAATATTTGTGGAGATATGATCTGTGGAAGTCGGGGTTTTTGCAGGCTCCTGAAATTCATCTCAAATAAGTGACCTTGGTAAAATCGTCATAACTCTCTCTTCGAGTATCGGATTGGAATTCTGTAAAAAGTGGCAGATAGTGCACAGGATGTAATTTTTTCTCTATCAATTTCAAAGCCAAATGAAGAAACAGTGACACTTGGCATGCCGTACAAGTGCGTTATTCTAAAACAATCCATAATTAGGGCATTGTGAGAGATTGGGCATAACTCTTTCTTGAAGAATCCAAATTGGGTCAGACATGTGGCATTGGAAAGAAGACTCAGAGGAATACTACAGGACCAAAAATCAGATATTGAGGATCTGAAATAATAGAGATACACTAGATTCAATATCGAGCTCCTAGAAGGCAAGAAAAAGCTAGATCATGTGTTGTCAAGGGTTGCAAAGGACTAGACTTTCTATGGCAGCAAAGCAAAGCAAGGTGAAACAGAGGGTAGCATGAAAAGAGCAGCAACCAAGGTGCATAACAGCAGCAAGAAGTTCATCATATGAAGTCTTCAAGTGGGAAGCACTGCATACAATCATTGTAAAGGTATCATTGTACTTAGTCATTATAAATACATTATTGTACAAATTGTACTAGTATCTATCTGCCAAGGGTTGAAGAGGCAGTGTTGGGAAGTCTAGCATCATCATTAGGTGGTTGTGTCAAAGTTGGGGTTATGGTCTAGTATATCTTCTTCTTCTACATCATTCTATATCATTGTAAAGTGGACCATTTTCCCTGGTACGAGAGTCCATTCTTCTTTTATTCTTTTATAAGGTGGTAGGGTGGTGCTAGGGTGAGTTGTAGCTCATTGGGTGTTGGGGCATCCGTTTAGTTGACTACTGAAGAATCTAGGGCGTTGAAGCGTCCATATAGTGGGAGCTGGAGAAGAATGATTTTCTAGATTCTAGGAAGTTGTAGCTTTATTTTCAATTGGAGTTGAATATTAAAAAATTATTAGAAAAACATTAGGTGGTTTTTTTCTCGGAGTGGGTTTCCACCTTAAAAACTATGTGCATTTGTGTTCCTCTTGTTTGCTGCTATCATTGTACAAACACTGATAATAATTTAAGATTAGCTAATGCTCTAATTGAAAGGAATAGTGATTCACCCCCACCTCTCAGTATTTCCAACATATGTCAGCCTCCTCAATGGTTTTCTGAAGTGGAATTGAGCTCATAGGTTCCTCCAACACATGCAAGGGTTTTTTTTGTTTAGGTTTGTTTAGTTCCACCACATGTGTTTTAGAATGTCTCTTATCAAATATTTCCACTAATGCCTTAGTGAACCTTGCATAAGAAGAAGTATTTTCATTTTTCAAAGAAAAAGACTCAAATATCCACCATGCATAGGCCTTACCTCAAAAATGAAACGTTACAAATTTGATGGCTTCATCTTCAGAAATTTGGTGTTGTTGCAAGTAGGTGTCTAGCTCCTCCACCCAAGCTCTAGCTGAACATGTAGGTGAACCATCAAAAGTAGATAGGAAAAATTTACTCCCATTATGTTGCTTGCTTCTATCCACTTTGATCTTGCAAAACTATGGAAAAGTGATATGATATCTAAACTTCTCAGTTTGAGATTCACATTCTTGCAGTAAATCACTAAGAGTTTCCCTCTTAGGCATTCCTTCTTCTTCTATCTCCCTCATAGAAAATATGGGCACATGAATACGCTGTGCATCATGATGTGTGGCTGCATGCTCACAGTCATCATATGAAAATCTAGAGTTTGCTTCAGATTCAAACTCTCTTGGATATTCTCTACACATCTCCTTCCTCATCTCATTGAGATCTCCTTTAATTCTCTATATAGATTGAAAAATAAGCTTTGAGAGCCTCTCTTCCTTCCTTCCTCCAAAGAATGGAGTCTTATTTTTGTCTTTTCTGTTCATTTTCTCTTCTTCTTGTCTTCTTGATAGCATATTGGTTGAGATTCCACAGGCTGAGCAAAAGATCATGCGCTGATACCATTGTAATATCCAAAATGGAGAATGCAGCAATACATGAACACAAAACTGGAAATAGTAGTGAATAATATCATACCAAAATGTATGGAAACCATGGAGCCATTTTATTATTTAAATCAGCAGCAAATATGTGCAATAAAACTCAAATAATTTAGGCAAACAAGCCTCCCATCAATACATATGCCAAAAGTGAAATGCTGCTATATTGCAGAGTGTTCATGAACATGTACAGTGTAGTCATAGGCGGTACAATGCTACATGGGAATGTAAAATAACATACATATGCAAATAGATGGCTCATACAATGTTGGGAGCAAAGATATAAACCCCCAAACTGAATTTCAAGACAATCTGGACATGATTTCCTGAAATATGAAAAAATGGCAAAATGCTGGAGTTGCAGTCCTAGGACTGAGTAGCAGCTGCAACTCAAGAACTAGATGGAGATGGCTAAAGATGATGCATAAGATGAACAAACATCCTCCAATGGATCTTCCAAGTGAAAGGATTATCTTAACACTGAAGATCTCACCCTCCAAACACACACTGCAAACCCTCACTGCAGATGCACACTAAAAATAACGCAGTCAAGGAGAGAGATTGCAATGTAGGAGAAAGGAAATATATTGGCCCAGTGCCAAGATCAGCAATACGCTCCAGAATCTTCCTCACTTATTTCCCAAAGGAAAGAAATCTTCCTCCTCTGAAAAACAAGCTCTGGAAGTGGTGTTGTGAACCCTCCACTGCAACACCCTGCAACACAACCTTACTCTAAACAGAAACTGCATTGAAGGAGGTAGCTTGGCCTCAAGCCTAAATGTGGAGAAATGAAGTACAAGCTCCTTCAAGAGGCCTCTCAAGAAAGGAGAAGGAATTCCTAAACATGAATACCTTGTGCTAAGAAACACAAAAATCTCAACTAAACAGTTGAAGAAAGCACAAAGTCATACAGACCATAAAATGAATAATCCATAACATGTCTTCCTATGGCTGCCTTACCCTCCTTAAATAAAGTGGAAGCCCTCTCACCTTGGGTCACACTCATTAGGGTTTCCTCCACCAAGGAATCTTCCTTCCACTATATCTACGCCGTCTCCAAATATTATCTCCACCTCCTATCCCAATGCTGTTGACTTCGTCAAACTTGACCTTGTCCACATGCAAATGCCCCTTTTCACACATGAGGGTGTGAAATCCAGCTCCTATGATGATCCCTTTTCACATTATGAGGGATTTTATTCATATTTTTGAAATGTATGGGCCTCATTACCCATTTATTGTTAGGTCCCTATATCACTAGTATAGTCCCTTATTATTGTTAGTGTAACCCCCTTATTTTTATTATTGAACCCTTGTAACCCCCATTTTTTTATTATTGTGCCCTTAAATTATTATTGTTAGGTTGGCTAGGATTACATTGTGGCCCACTAGGATTACATTATGGCCCCATGGACTCCTATATATAGAAAGGAGGTTTTGTAAATTGTATCATCCAAGAATTGTTCATTTATGTAATGTATTGGAGGTTGTCCCCTCGAAGTGGCTCATTTCTAAGGCGTTGATATCTCTTTTCTTCTCTTTTTGGAGCTGGTTACACAACATTTGGTATCAGAGCTTTGGATTCTAGGGTTTCGCCGTCTGAGAAAATGGGTGTCATCTGGAATGCTCACTATAACTTTTTCTACGAAGCTCTTGGTCGAAATTTTAGGTGCGAAGTCAACTCGAGGAAGATTTTCTAAACATTTCGCAGCTTGGTTCGCAATATTTTCGGAGATATGATCTATGGAAGTTAGGTCTTTTTTCAGGCTCCTAAACAGGTCATCGTGGCATTTGCGCTATACATTTTTTTCTACGAAGGGTCAAAATCTGAAATTCATATGTGCAAATCTGAAATCCTGAGGAAATTCCTCAAAAAAAATTTAGAGCTTGGTTCGCAATATTTTTGGAGATATGATCTGTGGAAGGTAGTGCTTTTTCAGGCTCCTGAATTTCATCTCAAAGAGGTGATCGTGGGAAAATTTCAATAACTCTCTCTCTGGGCATCGGATTGGAGTGCCGCAAAAAGTGGTCACAAGTACACGGACTGCAGTTTCTTGGCTATAAATTTCAGAGACAAAAGACGAAACAATGACACGTGGAAATTCGTACAAGTTTGCTATACTGAACCAGTCCATAATTAGGTCATTGTGGGAGATTGGACACAACTTTGCCTTGGAGAATCCAAATCAGGTCAGACCTGTGACATTAAAAAGAGAATTGTGAGGCTACTTTCAAAGGTTAAAATTTCTGAGGCTGAAGATTTGCAATCGTTTAGGATAATACAATTTCAATATCGAGCTCCTCAAAGCAAGTAAAAGGTGTGTATTTTTTTTTTTTTCCGAATTGCATAAGTCTTGTTTGAAGAATCAAGTTGAATTGATTGCAAGGGCCTATTGTAGAATAGATATCAATATTGGAGTCTAAAATGGCCCCTAAAAAGAATTCAACACCCATTAAGCCCTTAGAAGGCTCTACTATGACTCATGAAGACGAAGAATGGCAACATGACATATCAAAATTACAAGAGCAAGTGCAACAAATTTCGCTCTCGCAAAGAACAACAAAAAATGAAATGGAAGTTTTGAAGAAGGGCATGGAAACTAAGATGGATGGCGTGGAAGCTAATATGAATGGTTTGGAAGCTAAGATGGATGGCATGGAAGTGGGCATGGAAGCTAAGATGGATAACATGGAAGCTAAGATCGATGAAAAAATGAAAGACAACATGGAAAACATGAAGAATGATCTAAAAGTAGACATAAAAGGTTTGGCAAAGTTGATACAAGAAATTTTTCCTAATGGTGAAAAGATAGTAGAGGAAACTCATGATGAGAACAAAATAAATGTTAATCGTGATTTCATAAACTCTAATGTTGGAGGGAAGAACCACCATATTCCAAAAATGGATATGAGGAAGTTTGATGGAAAGAATCCTGTAACATGGATACTACAGATGGAGCAATATTTTGATCTCCATAACGTGCAAAACACACAAAAGGTACGCATTGCAACTTTACATTTAGAACAAAATACATTTGTATGGTATCAATGGCTTTGCTCCTATAAAAAAATTGTCACTTGGTCAATTTTTATGGAGGAAATGATAGCACATTATGAGGATACAAAGAGCAACACCTTCTTTAGCCAATTGATAAATCTCAAACAAAAGGGTTTAGTGGGGCAGCACATTGATGACTTCCAAAAATTGAATATAAGGGTAACTGATATTCCAGAGGAACACAGGATTGATCTCTTCATAGGCACTTTAAAGGATAACATCCAACATGAAGTTCGCGTTTTGGAACCTGATTCATTGGAGAAGGCATTCAGGTTAGCAAGAAAAGTTGAATGTAAAATTATGGCGACAAGGAAGCCTACCACTCAATTCTATAAAGAAGGAAGTGTTGCTACGCCTAGATTTCCACAACCTACAAGGTTGACACTACAACAATTGGAAGAAAAAAGAGCAAAAGGGCTTTGCTACAGTTGTGATAGAAAATACACTAAAGGTCATAAGTGTGCTGAGAAGAAATTATTTTACATAGATTGTGAAGAGGAAGAAGAAAACGAACAAGAAGAGGATATACACCAGAACCAACCCTAGAAGAGGAAGACCATATCGTGTAATGCACTGGCACGAATTACCACTCCTCAAACTCTCAAGATAGAAGGACATATCAAGAAGAAAAAGATAATAGTGTTGATTGATTCAGGTAGCACCCATAATTTTATTCATTGTAAGGTAGCCAAGGAATTAAATTGTTTCCTATACCTAGCACCAGAATGTCAAGTGATGGTTGCAAATGGAGGAACTATAAATTGCTCGGGAAAATGCCATAATATCAAGCTAACCATGGGGGAATATGTATTGACTAGTCCAATGCTTTCCATTCCTATGGGAGGTGCTGATGTTGTACTAGGAGTACAATGGTTACAATCTTTGGGGACGGTAGCTTTTAATTTTCAAGAACTTTTCTTGAAATATTTTTCAGAAGGAAAGGAAGTTGAATTACGAGGTATTGCAGGGAAGCCAGGAAGGATAATAAGCTCTAATGTCATGACAAATCTTCTAAAGAAAGAACAATGAGGCGTAATTGCACAATTATGCTCACTAGAAGTTCCAACATCAAAATCATCTATTTCTGCATATCTCCAACAAGTCTTGGACAATCATTCCAAGGTGTTTGAAACTCCCAAAGGACTCCCACCTATTCGTGATCATGATCATGCTATTCATTTGATTCCAAGAAGTGTTCCTACAAACATCAGGCCTTATAGATATCCTTATGTCCAAAAGAGCGAAATTGAACGTATGATTGCAGAAATGTTAGAGGCGGGCATAATTCAACCTAGTCAAAGTTATTTCTATGCTTCTGTAGAATTGGTACACAAGAAGGATGGATCATGGCGCATGTGTCCCAATTATAGGGAGCTCAATAAGCTCACCATTAAAGACAAATTTCCCATTCCTGTGATTGATGAATTATTGGATGAATTACATGGAGCAATTTATTTTACCAAGTTGGATCTTCGTTCAGGATATCATCAAATTAGAATGAACACTGAAGATATTCCAAAAACAACATTTCGAACTCATGAGGGTCATTATGAATTTTTGGTCATGCCTTTTGGCCTTACCAATGCACCTTCTACATTTCAAGGGTTGATGAATTCCATTTTCAAACCCTTCCTTGGAAAATTTGTGCTAGTATTTTTTGATGATATACTAATCTACAGTAGGTCTTGGAAGGATCATGTTGAACATGTTGACAGGGTGCTCAAACTATTGCAGGAGAAACAATTATATGCAAAAAAATCCAAATGTTTTTTTGGAGTACAAGAGGTGGAATATCTGGGTCATATTGTATCTCACGAGGGTGTTAAAGTAGACCCTAACAAAATTAAAGCCATTAAGGAATGGAAAGTCCCCACAACCATAAAGAAGTTCCGAGGATTTCTCAGGTTAACAGGGTATTATCGCAAGTTTGTTAAGAATTATGGGAGAATAGTAGCTTCTCTAACAACATTATTGAAGAAAGATGCATTTTCATGGACTCCTGAAGCAACTAAGGCCTTTGAACGTCTTAAGGAGGCAATGTACCTAGCACCGGTCTTAGCTACGCCATACTTCACAAAAACCTTTATTGTGGAATGTGATGCCTCGGGAAATGGAATTGGTGCAGTTTTAATGCAGGAAGGAAGACCCATTGCTTTTGAAAGTCGTCCAATCAAAGGAAAGTATTTACAGAAACCTATTTATGAGAAGGAAATGTTAGCAATATTGCATGCACAAAAGAAATGGCGAACTTACCTAATGGGAAGACACTTCAAGGTAAAAACTGATCATGATAGTCTTAAACACTTTTTGGAACAAAGACTATCTTCAGAAGAGCAGCAAAAATGGGTCACAAAGATGTTGGGTTATGACTTTGAAATAATCTACAAAAAAGGAAAGCTTAATGTTGTTGGAGATGCACTCTCAAGAAATAATGAAGAGGTGGAAGCATTGCTTTGTGCCATTTCTATTATCCAACCAGATTGGATAACCGAAGCAAGAGATGAATGGAAGAAGGACAAAGACGTATGGACACTCATTCAAAAGTTGCAGCAAGATCCTAGTACATCTGATACATTTAGTTGGAAAAATGATTCCTTATGGTACAAAGATCGCTTATATCTTTGTAAGAATTCCCAACCAAAACAAAAGATTCTTCTGGAATTGCACACTTCTCCTTTAGGAGGACACTCAAGATTTTTAAAAACTTACCACAGGGTGAAGAAAGAATTTTTTTGGATGGCCTTAAATCTGATATTCAAAAGTTTGTGGCGGAATGTTTGGTTTGCCAGCAGAATAAAGTGGAAACAATTAAGACCCCGGGACTTCTACAACCTTTATCCATTCCAAGTCAACGTTGGGGGGAGATTTCAATGGATTTTATCACAGGTTTACCTAAGTCCGAAGGAAAGAGTGTCATCATGGTGGTAGTTGATAGACTTACCAAGTATGCACACTTTTGTGCATTATCTCATCCATTTAAAGAAAGTACAGTTGCTACTACATTTATGGACAGAATTCAAAAGCTATATGGAAGCCCAAGGGTTATTGTGAGCGACAGAGATCCCATTTTTACTGGAAATTTTTGGACGGAGTTATTTTCTTGTTTGGGTACTCAATTAGCTCATAGCTCATCTTATCATCCTCAATCTGATGGTCAAACCGAGATCGTAAATAAATGTTTGGAAGGATATCTTCGTTGTTTTGTATCTGATAAACAAACACAATGGGTCAAGTGGTTACCTCTTGCTGAATGGTGGTATAACACTTCCTTCCATACTGCAGCAAAAATGACCCCATTTATGGCACTTTATGGATATCATCCACCATCCATCACATCATCTTTAAGGGAAAATTCGAAGGTTCAAGCAGTTGAAGATCACATCGAGCATCAGCAAGAAGTTCTCCAACTCTTAAAGGATAACCTGAATTTGGCACAAAATCGAATGAAACAACAGGCAGATCAACATCGCAGCGAGAGAAGTTTTGATGTAGGAGATCGGGTATTTTTACGGCTACAACCATATAAACAAATGTCCCTCAAGCAAGCTAAGAAGGATAATAAATTATCGCCAAAGTACTATGGTCCTTGCAAGGTGTTGCAAAAGATTGGTACTATGGCATACAAATTGGAGCTTCCTGCTTCTTCGCGAGTACATCCAGTTTTCCATGTTTCATGCTTAAAGAAGGTTATAGGTGAAAATCTTCCAGTTCAAACAATATTGCCAGAACTTGATGAGGAAGGAAAATCATATTGGAACCTGAAGCGGTCATGGAAACAAGAACTCGACAGCTACGAAATCGATCAATTTCAGAGTATCTCATCAAGTGGAAGAACTTACCCACCGAAGATTCTACATGGGAGGATGAGAATTTTATACAGAAGCACCTGGAGCTACTCAAGCATTGAGGACAACACTTTTTTGAAGGAGAGGGGCATGTTAGGTCCCTATATCACTAGTATAGTCCCTTATTATTGTTAGTATAACCCCCTTATTGTTATTATTGAACCCTTGTAACCCCCATTTTGTTATTATTGTGCCCTTAAATTATTATTGTTAGGTCGGCTAGGATTACATTGTGGCCCAATAGGATTACATTATGGCCCCATGGACTCCTATATATAGAAAGGAGGTTTTGTAAATTGCATCATCCAAGAATTGTTCATTTATGTAATGTATTGGAGGTTGTCCCCTTGAAGTGGCTCATTTCTAAGGCGTTGATATCTCTTTTCTTCTCTTTTTGGAGCTGGTTACACAACATTTATTCATCTCTTAAGTAAAATCAACAAAAATCAATATTCCAGTTAGTTGCATGCTAATTTTGGAATATTACATGAAAAATGATGAAATATGGAATATTAATTTAAAAGGAATACGAGAAACTATCTTATCAGAAAAATGGGTGCATGAGGACTGGACAGTTCAGGGATTGGAAGTCAGAATCCTTTAACAATTAAATCTAAAGGAAGAAATGCTTGCCTCATCTTCCTGGAAACAAAGATTAGCTGGATATATCATAAATAAAAAAAATTTCAGGCCCCAGCCAAGTTTTATTAAACTGAAATATGATGGGGCTTCAAAAGAAAACCCTATTCAAGCAGGAGTTGGAGGCATATTTAGAGATTGTACAGGGACAATTTTAAGGATTTTTGCCATTGATCTTGGCTATGCAACTAGTAACGAAGCTGAAATTTTAGCTGTTAAATTAGGCCTTGAAATTGCACATCGTGAACATTATAATAGATTAGAAATAAAGGGGGATTCTGCAATGGATACTGGTATACTCAGAAAGATTCAACATGGGGCAATTGGGAGCAAATTAGCAAGAGTTGGCGAACAACAAGATTAGTTCAGGAAATTAAGTGACTATTGGGAGCAATTGAATATATTGTTCCTTCTCATGTGAGAAGAGAAGGTAATAAAGCGGTGGATTGTTTGGAAAATTGGGCTTACAACAATGTAGATTGTCTCATCGATTGGCCATGGAGGCAGGAGCTGGAAGGGGATTTGAATGATCTCTAGGGTATCGTAAAAAAAGATGGGAACCATGTATATTGGGACCATAACAACCCCCGATCGGGGTGGAGTATGATGACGAGGGGGCCAAGTGGTCACGCTTGCGAAAGGGTTATGCCGCGTATGGGGGCTAGACGGAAACGTGGCCTTGGCATGCATATTATGGCAGAGGTGGGTCGGCAAGGGAATGGATAGGACAACTCCCATCTGAGGTAATAAACTCCAATTACAACATGCGGTAAACAGCAGGTAAATCCAGCGAGGCTGTCAGATGACCTTTGGGGAAAGTGCCGAAGGAATGTCCCGAGGCAAGTTAATAGTTGCGGTATGGTAAGTTTTTCATTATTTTGGTTTTCTTGCAAAGTTGGTTACTGCTGTGTGTCCCCAGGAAGCCATTGCTGAAGATGTTGGGTGCCTCTGTGGGTAGCTTCTTGGTATGTATTATCCTTTTTCCTAGCTGTGCAAATGAAGATGGTACCCGAATTCCGTCGCATGCAGATTATAATCCTGGTGTTTTTAGACCTTTTGTATAAACATTTTGCTGAGCTCTGGGATGTTTGTCATTGCCGGAGTTCTGTAAGGATTGGAATTTTTTCATTGGATAGTCTTCACTCTTTTTATGTTAGGAGCCTAGATGAAATTGCATGTGACTCTGTCCAAAATTTGGTGAGAATGCAGGATAATTATAAGTTGAGAATGCAGGACAATTATAAGACTATTTGGCCGGGTACTATGGCGCAATTTATTGAGAGCACTATTTATGTTAGTAGGATATTGAATAGGGAATTCTGTTGCTTTTCATCTAACGGTTTACCAATTTCTTGGGTTGGTAGAATTTTGGAATTGGGCATGGTTCGCTGTCTTTGCTTTTAATTTTGGCCTTGGTTTCTTGCTAGTAATTTAATGATTCGGCTTTGGGTTGATGAGGGCTCTGAGTGGAAGAGGGTTGTCTGTGGGTTTAATATTTCAGTTGTTCCAGTTTTGTGGAGTTGTACATTTGGGTTTCTCTGTTTCGTCTTAATGCTTTTGTTTCCGGTAAAGTTTGTTGGTGTTGCTAGTAGAATGGTTAAGCGGAAGGGTATGCCTATCTGCTTACCAACTTTTTTTAATTCCAGTTTTCTGATATGTATTTGTTGTGGAACTGTTTCTAAGGTTGATGGAATCGGGAGTGCTTCTCATTGCTTCTGATAAGATGGTGAAGAAAAACAGAGGTAGGAAGCCTAATGGCGGTAAAGGCAAATAGCATATCTCTCCTCCGCCAGCAAAGAGAGGTAGGAAGTCAACAAAAGAACTCATGGAGCCGCTAATTCAAACCTTTGCAGAAGACATTCCCTGCTCTTTTAAATCTCGTATTTATGGACGAGAAACATAAGTCATAAACAATATGGATGAAGAGGATGATTTGGAATTAGAAAATCTGCATAATCTCATTGGAAATCCAAGGCATACCCATGGGCGTATTTCTTTGTTCCAACACTCAATTCAAACTTATTGGTTGATAAAATGTTTTCTGGAAAAAGCTGTTATGTCAACTCAGGAAACAGGTGATTCAAAGTTAGGGTCCACCATAGCAGACATAAACATAAATATTCATGAAATCAACCTCTGTCAACTGCATCAGTATGCTAGACTCGGTAAAATGGAGAAGGATATAAAATCTTTGTAGCAGGTTGAAATCCCTGGTTCCAGATCCCTAGTTCCGGCGTCAAAGACCCTGCCCTGGTGGAGTCAGAAGATGATTAGAGATATCAATACTTATTTTTTTAGTGGCTAGCTTTACTTTCTGTAAATGTTATTATTACCAGACTTTGATATTAATTATATTCAAAGAATGTATAGGTTATTAAGGTTGTTTATGTTCTGGTTGGCATACATTTCACTTATATGGCCAACAAACCTAGTTTCCTTCGGGCAGGTTGAGGTTTAATTTTTGTATCTATGTTGCTCGGCTTTTAAATTAATAGAAAATAGGAAGAATCTACTAAGCTTTAAAAAAAAAAAAAATATCTTTGAAATACAACCAGACTTCTTTTTCTACATTCAATTTATTTAAAAACAAAAAGTTTGTATGGAATAATAATTATATCTCAATTTGTTTTAATTATTAATTTATTTTCTATTTTATTTTATGTAATTTGATCAAATCAATATGTCTACATAATAGTGCACCACAACACACTAAATTTCTTCCATAATAAACTAGAGAGCATATATAATTGAAAAGTAAATTAGAAAAAAAAGGATGATAAATAAAGTGTGGATTGTTACAATAGCCTACCAACCACACAATCCCCTACCAACCACATACATTAGCGTCACATGCACACATGACCACATATACAGACTCCAATTAGAGTTGGAATTTGGATTCCTCCTACCTTTTTTATTTTTATACTTCACGTCAAGGAACCAACCACATAAGCGTCACACGTAATCATGAACACATATAGACTACCTGTCAAAACTTTTGGATTTGTTTACTTCCAGTCGAGGAATTATAGTTTAAAATTTTGCAGAAGTATAAGTTTAAAATTTTTCCCTTCAACAAAATTTATGATAATAAATTAACCTTCAATCTTTTTCCCTTCAATAATAATAATATTTATTTAAAAAAAAATCACAAAACATTTTTTAAATGCTTTCCTAAAAATTAAATCAAAAAATCAAGAAAAAGACACTTACTATAAGTGGTAGCTTGGTATGATGTTGATTGGAAGGATCAACCTGATCCTTAAATGGCTTCTTATGAGCCTAAAACACTGAACATGGATTGAACACTAAAAATTGATTTTAAATTTGTCACTAAATAAATCATAACTCGTCACTAAATAAATCATAGGGAAATTAGTATTTGGAGCTGTTAATTACCTTTTCATTCAACAACTGTTAATTACATTTGCATTCGAAAATTTTGCCTGTTGGAGAGCTTGGAATTTTCCTTGAAGAACCAATCTCCCAGATTGTCTAAAAAATGATGAGTTTTTAAATTGAATACTGAAAAATGGGTTATAATTTTCTTAAAATACCTAATGGAATTTAGAAATTAAGTGATCTTAATTACCTTTCCATGCGATAACTTTCCATACAATATTGATTGTTAGTTTCCTTGAAGGGTCCATCTCCCAAAATAATATTTTGTGCTAAACATTGAAAATGGATTGAATCACTCAAATCTAATAGGTTTAAATTTGTTTGCCTAAATAAAAAGTTTTCGAGTTTTCTTCCTGTATAAATAAGTGGTTATCTTCAACCACTGAAGGGTTGGATTTCCTTATATGAAATGAAATAATTTTGTGTTTTGTGATTGCATGATGGTAGTTGAAATATTCTCTGAGTTATGTTATGGGGATTTGGGCACTGGCATAGATCATATTTATGATTAAGGTGTTGAGTGTATTGTACTTATGGTTCAGTGATCAAATCGTGAATGAAAAACTTACCACAAGTCTGGAAAGAATGATGAAAAAATATTGCAAGAGTAATTTTTTTGGGGAGAAACCATCAAGAAATCGTTAAGCCATCAAGAACTGATTGAGCAAGAAACAACCTAAATATTAGTTTTTTCTTAATTATTAACTATTAATGTGATGACCTAGAAATCTTCAATTGTCTAACATTCCATTCTAGCAGCAGCTAAGAGAGTTGTTCTCAGAAAGAAAGGCCTTGATTAAATGAGGACATGCATCAATCCATAATAAATATGGAAAAACTTATTTATTGGTCCATTGTTATATATATATATATATATATATATTCTTAAATATGAAGATTTATCCCAATTTATCATGAGGATTCTTAATCTATACATAAAATTTGCTACAATACCATGGCTTGTTAATACCACATGCCCTAAAAACCATAACTCATTTTATATGATATTTTTTTTTTATTAAAAAGGAAAAGAAAGGCATAACTGCTTCAGAAATAAATATATCTAATAAACATACATACTATTGCAAAACATGTAAATCCTGCCATCCACCTAATAATTATTAATATTGAATTAAAATTTTTGAACAACTAATTATTTTGAAAATTTTTCAATAAATTAATGCATTCAAAAATACAATTTAAATAAAAATATTTATATTAAAACTAATGCAACCATATAAATTTATAAATTTAATGGCTGGAAAATGTTGATAGGCATGAATCCATGATAAACATTTAAACACTTCATCATCAACTCACATGGCCAAAATTGTAAAAAAAGAAAAAATGTTACAAATGTAAAATATTTACATGTTTAACTTATAAGTTTTCAACCAATTTTTAAATAGTTATCATTGATCTAGTTATAAAATTATTTGTCAAATATGATTTTTTAATTATTTAATTTATATTTAGGTAAATAATTTCAATTTAATTATCAATAATTATTAGGAGATTCATACATTCAAAAATACAACTTAAATAACACTATTTAGACCATATAGATTTAATGGATAGTTTTGTTGATGGAACTGAGTATAGGATTTTTATCCTATACCAGGTTTTGGGTGGATACTCTACCCATTATCATGGAATAAATAATAAATAATTATGTACTCTCTAGTCCTCGATGATTTGTGGAGTGAGTTGGATAGGATACAAATCCTATATACAGTTCTATGAATATGATTAACTATGGAAATTTCATTCTATTACAATTCATTTTGCCAAGATTAATTTTAACAAAATGTAAAGTATTAAGACTTTACTTTTTTAAGTTATATGTTTTTAACTTTATTTTAAAAGGCATCACTAAATCAAGTTATTACGCCTTAAGGCGTCACTATTTCAAAACAACTCTGCTAGCTGCTACTGTGTATTATTGTTGACAGTCAGATGCATTGTTAGACTATTGAACAATTATCTGCCATTAAATTAAAAACAGTTAAAAAAATTAAATATTATTATTAAACTAAAAAAATGAAACATCCATAAATCTCATTGCTTAAACTGTAAATAGATTCTTGATTTAAGTTCTTGATATAATTCAGTTAACTGAACTGAAAATAATATTAACTATATAGAAAAAACTTTGCAGTAAGTCCATGTCTTCGAACGCATGACTCGTTTGATGAAATACCTGAAAGCCCAAATTGTCCATTTTCCAGTTGTGCTGGCCCATAAATTGAATTATCTTGCATATGCTTATCAATGGTGTGGACTGGTGTGCTGGCCCATAAATTGAATTATCTTGCATATGCTTATCAATGGTGTGGACTGGTATGCAATGAATTGCAGTGTTCTTTAAACCCAAATAGCTCATTGGAGTTAGAATTGATCTCGGATTTCAATTCTATGAGAATACTAAATACATTTTGTATATTTAATAGTTTCAGTGTAAATTTTGTATATTTAATAGTTTCAGTGGATCAGATCTATTGGTTAATTGGTTATTAAGTATGTTTGTTTGCTTTTTTTTAAAATGCTTTCCTTCTCTTTTTATGTAACTAAAAAAATTTCTATTGGGGGTAATATATTCTGTTCACACTGACCAAAAAGGAAGCCGCCAACAATGATCCATGGGGGGCAGAGACGCGTACAATGGCTCTATATCTCCGGCTGCCTTTGAAGTGGATGACTATTGGAGAATTGTGCCGGTTCTGCGCAAGAGGTTGGTTAACAACATGATCATTTATTGGATAAATGATTGTAGGATGTTATACTGAACTATGACCATAAATGAATTATTTTAAATTTGACAGATTGTCAGCTTTTGACCAAAAACGGTGGAGAGTGTCTTTCAAAACCTTGGTGCTAGGTGCTATTGGAATACCTCCTTACACATGGTCCAAAAAGTGTTTTTCATGAATTTCGATGTTAGAAAGGTTTTTTACATAAGCTAGAGAATTTTCAATATGTTGATGACAGAGGGTATGTAACATGTTCTTTCACTTTGAATTTCTTTTGATGATTATTGATCTCCGAGCCAAGATTTTTTGGAATTAAATCATTGTCTGTATTGAAAAATCTGGTTAACACGTCTTCCTAAAAGATATAAATCGTAGGGTAAGATAAGCAATGTTAAATTAGGGACCATGGTCAGAGGGCTAATAATTCGAGTTTATAATAAAGAAGTTCAGATTCCATGTTTCGTATATATTTTAAATCCACTTTGAGTAAGTGTTAAGTCTATTAAGTGAAGTTAACTAGCATTTTATCTCAAGGTCTTAAGTCTATTAAGTGAAGTTAACTAACATTTTATCTCAAGGTCTGGGTTGTTTCCACCCAATCATTGACAAGATAATTTCAAAATTGTTAGTTGGCGCTTTAAACTTTAGTGGTTATGGGCTTCTCAACCTCTATCTACCTTGAAGAAAGTGCAGAGCCTACCAATCCTGCATTGTCCCATTTCATTATTTCTTGTGGAAGATAATTAATGAACATGTTCCTTGAATTTTTTATTTCTCAATTTTATGAATAAGATAAAATTTCTTCCCACAATGCTGCAAGCTTTATTTTCCAGTCCATCCCATAAATGGGCTTAGGGAGGAAATGTCCACCGTAAGATTAAAGTGGTACATCATCCTGCAGTAGGCATTTCCTATCTCGATGCATTTATGGGGCTATGGATTGAGAAATAATACTGGCCCAAATTAAGAGTATCATCTATACAAATTAGGATGCTATGTTATGGATCTTGTTGCTTCATAGGCACTAGGCTGTTCTCAGAATTAATTTTTTTATTCAACTACTCTGCTATCAGTCACATTGAAAGGTCCAGACTTTTAACGATGCGTGGCTATTTGGCATGTTTAGTAGGTGATAGGGAAAGAAGCAATTTTAATTGGTACCAATAGTACTTTAAAATTTCAATATATCTATTTGCAAGATCCTCTCTTTACAAACGATGGAAATATGTCACCATGATGTCAACTCAGAAGTGGGAAATGTAATTTTGCACTCTATTTATATTTTTACAGTCCTAAATTTCCATTGAATCCCTAACGGGAGAAATCTTCTTCCATATTCAAGAGAAATTGAATCTATGATAAGCCTTTATGTGATGCCCAGCATTCCAATTTCATGATAACTTAAATGCCAGTCTTCAATCTCATATCTGAAATGATCACTTTGAAGACTCTAAATACCCCTTTAAACTGTTCAGGGTTTGGGCTCTGCACTTCGTAGAATTTTGTGTTTGCGATAATCTAGCAGGCACGGGAATATGTGAGAAAGTTTTTTGTTGTTTTATTTTTATGGGCAGGATTGAAATGGGCAGAATTTGGGAAGAGTTAACAGAAAAAATGAATGTTCCAGTCACTTACTGGACCTCGCTTTTCAGAATCTCCATTTCGATGTTCTGTTGTAGGCTTGTACTTATAGTTTATCAGAGTATACAAATCCGGATTCTACTCTTCCAATACAGCTCTTTGTCAAGAACGTAGGCTCACAGGTCCTCGTTTTACGGCACATTGTACCGATCTGTCAACAAAATATTTCACGCTTGAATTTGTAAATGTTAAGCTATTTGAATTTTTATTTATAATGTATTTTGCATAATAATACTTCATGATTTGTTTTATTGTTCGGCAAATTTTAAATATAACTTCTTGAAACTTTTTTCCTACTTTCGATCACGTAAATAAGAAGTAGAAAACAAAATCGGGAGTGAGATAAGATTGTTTCCGTTATTTAATTATTTAATTATGAAAAAATATGATATTAAATAAGGAGACACTTTCAAATATAATATGGAAAATACGTTATAATGTAATGTTAAGCTCTATAAATATTTTGATTTGGTTAGAAATAAAACAAATTAAAAATTTGTTTCTTATTAAGTTGGCTTTATCTAACTTTAAAATATAGGTATATATTTACTTATAACTTGTTTTAATTAATTTTTATATTTATGAAATTATTTAGAAAAAAATTTTGTTAAAAAAATTAATATTTTATTATTTATTTATTTAGAGAAAAATTAAATAAAAAATATTAGAAAATAAATTATATAAATATAACCATAAAAATATAATAATTTAAAATTTAAAATTAATTAATATAATTTGAAAAAATAAATAAAAAACATTAAGAAAAAGTTATATATACATAACAATAAAAATATAATAATTGAAAACTTATAATTAATTAATATTTTAATATTTTTTATTCTAAATATCAAATATCATAATATTTTGATTTTCATTTAACAAACCTATGAATAGGTCAGCCACTGAGGTAATGATAATGATAGTAATGTATCATCTGGGGTAATTAAGAATACCACGAGCACACTTTATCATCTGAGATTTATGGTTTCGACACTTGTTTAAGTATCTATCGTGTCCCCACAATTATAGATCCTTTTGTCAAACTTCCCAACACAATAAAAAAACAATAAAATATAATTTTTATTTAAATAATAAATTCTAATTTATTTATTTAATTTTTTTTTCCTTCTGATTTTTATTATTGTAATTTTTATATTTTAATTTTTAATATTTACACAAAGTTAATATTTAATGTAATTAATTATTATTTATAAATGTGGTAGAGCATAGTTTTAGTGTTATAAAAAATATGGATTTTAAATAATTCAAGTTATTTACAATTTTTTTAGTTAGGATAAAAGATTTTTTTGGAACAAAAATTCCATAATAATCTTGGGACATTTGTATTATTTGTTTTAATTAAAATTCAAGGAGATCCACCTACACACAACTAATAAATCTCTAAAGTTTAGTGTTTTTTTAGTTTTGGTTCAATTAATTTTATTAAATGTAAGGAAAGAATAAGAAGAAGATAGAGATAATTTTTATTACTTTATTAATGGATTTATTTTAGAATTTATAGTATATTAAAGTGGTAACGAAAATTAAAAATTAAATGACTGTGAAGACATAAAATCAAATTAGTTATCACCATTCAACATCAATAGCATAGTGTGAATGTTCTAAAAGTTTTATCACCATTCAACATCAATAGCCTGGTATAATTTTTCTAAAAGTTTTATCACCATTCCACATCAATAGCCTTGTGTGACTGTTCTAAAAGTTCCTCTCCATTGATAATCTTCCATTCACGTGCATGGATCGAGATGGTGATGAAAACCTTGAGTTTTATGGGCCATTTATCAATTGCAAACTTTTTTTTTATTTTTTATTTTACTTAAATATATTTTAATATAAAACCTTGAGTTCTATGAGCCATTTATCAATTTCAATATTTTATTTTATTGTATTTTACTTAATTATATTTTAATATAACACCACATAATATTCCGACCTTGAGTTCTATGAGCCATTTTTCAATTGCAATATTTTCTTTTATTGTAATTTACTTAATTATATTTTAATATAACACTGCATAATACCAGATTTGTGCTATTATGCTATTACTATTGGTGTGGCCGGTGATATATGCAAGGCAAGGGATGAGAATGTGGTGATATGGTATTATTCCCCTTGGAAATTTAAGGAAAATGATGAGCATATTACTTTGAAATGGAATTTCATATGAGAATTGGAAGTCTTAAAGGTGACAATTGAAATTTGTGAAAATATTTGATGCAACAATATTTTGATAATGTCAATTTATGGTGTAATGGGATAATATTATGTTTAGAGAGGATTATATATAATATTTCTTCATGGTTCATGGAATTTTTTGCGACATTTGATGCAATTGCTAGTATAATTATTTGTGAAATACTAATTTTAAATGATTTAATTTATATTGATGTGAATTATTTTAACTTAATTATCAATAACTATTAGGTGGATGGTAGGGATTTAAATTCACTATAATATTTTATAATATTCATAACACTTACTCAAATCAAAGGTTGAGATTTATTTCCAAACTAGTTATTCCATTTTGTCCTTTTAAGTAAATTGTCATATGAATTGTGTTATAGTTTTTTGAGTATGTATATTGATAAGATATGGAATTAGCCATTAGTATTATAACAAAGAGTATTTACATATTAATATTTTCCACAGTAATATGGAGGTCAATTTTAATAGTTCAAAATTTTATTCCATAATTTTAGAAAAAGATAAGTTCAACTTATATATTAATTATTTTTTATAATGGATAATAATAATAATAATAATAATAATAATTTAAAATAAAATTATAATTCAATTAGTTTTTAAAATTTTTAAATTTTAATCATATTTTTAAATACTGTTGAGATTTTCTTTTAATTAAAGTTGGAGAAAATATCATGAAGGTGACAACAATAGGATTTGTTGCTAAATTGATTCCTTTTAATTCTGATGAGGAGTTAATGCATCCTATATTTGTTGTGAGTGAATTTATGATTATATTTCTACTCCCAGCTATAAAATGTAAGCTCGTAGAGGCAAATGAGCATGAGGAATGTGAGGTGAGTGGAAGAGCAGATAAGAAATCTCTAGTTGATGAATGAGATTGCTGATGCCCTGTTTCCCAGATTGGTTGGGTGAACCACATTAAAATCTTCCGTGTCTTCATAATTGTTGAATGTTGTGTGTATTTGATGATTATTTAGTTTCTGTTGTGTTTAATTACTCCAACAATTGGTATCGGAGCACTTGTATAAGTTGCCTAGCAATGAGCGCTATAAGGGAAAATCCGTTGGTGAGAAGCGCTGGTGCAAACTCTGCGTATGATGCTGTAAGAGCTAAGCATTGTTGCAGTGCTAGAATCGTCGATTGAGGATATTTTCGAGTATCCCATCCTTGTAACAGAGTTCTCCATTGTAAAAATTCAGTGCTGCTCTGTTATGCAGCCCAGCCCCTATACCTGAGGTGCAAACGAAAAAACACCGTTGTTGTAAATGAGCTGCCTGGAGGTGAAAAGTTCGTGTGCTGTGATATTTCTACGTGGACTGTGAGACTGCAGAGCCTGGTTCAACGTGGTTGAACATGGAACGTTTGTCGTGGACGTGAGCTGTTGTGTCGAGTGTTTTGAACGGGGGTCAAGGTTATGTTACGTAGAGCCGAGGTTACCTGGCGTTGAAAGTCGAGTGTTGACTGTTGAACTGGGGCAGCACCGTGAGTTGAGTGGAGAAGGGTGCCGCAGTAAAATGTCGTGAGTTTGGTATAAATCATGAGTTTATAAATATCCCATTCAAATCGATTTTATAAATATGCCATTCAAATTTATTTTATACATATGCCAATCAAATCAATTTTTATAACTAGGCCATCGATTTTATAAATATGCAAATCAAATCGATTTGTTTTTTAAATGCCGAATTGTAATGGATTTGTATAAATCGATTTGTATATATCGATTTGAGTGTTTTTTAAAATACTATCGGTTATATTGAAAAATTTTGGCACTTCATGTTGTAAAAGTTTTTTAAATCGATTTGTAATTTAAATGCCATTTGCATATGGTATTAAGGGAAAGACATTTTATAGGTGAAGGGAATTTTTTTTTTTAACTTAAGGGCATTTTTTAAATAAAAACTTCATTTATTAAAAGTTGCAATTGGAGATTTTGTGACACGAGCTACTAAAAATGGCAAAAACACAAAGTGCTCAGTTTGAGATCGAGAAGTTCAATGGCAAAAAAAACTTTGAGATCTGGAAAGTGAATATGTATGATCTGCTCATGCAACAAGGCATCGCGAAGGCACTGTTGGGAAAATCCAAACAACCTTACACCATGACTGATAACGAATGGAGTGACTTGGATGAAAGAGCACTGAGTGACATTCGACTGTGTTTGGGAGATGATGTTTTGTTTAACATCGTGTCAGAGAAAATTGCTGCTGGTTTGTGGACAAAGCTTGAAAAGTTGTACATGCAAAAATCCTTAACCAATAGGATTCTTCTAAAGCGACAGTTGTATAGCTTGCGCATGAAGGAAGGTACGACGATAACTGATCATCTAAATACCTTTAATACTCTCTTAGTGCAGTTAGAAAGTATAAAAGTAAAATTTGAATTATAAGATAAAGCTGTAACTTTATTATGCTCGTTTCCCAAGTCATGGGATCATTTTATTACTTCTATAAGTCTTAGTTCATCAAAAACCCTTGAATTTGATGATGTTGTTGAAGCTTTGCTGTCCGAAGAAACAAGGAAAAGGTCAAATTCAGAAACCTCTACATCAGAAGCAATGATGGTCAAAGGCCGTTCTAAAGAAAGACACTTCAGTAAGCACAAAAAATCGCGTTCAAAATTGAAAGGGAAGAAGAGTAAGGTAAAGTGCTAGTTTTGTGGCAAATCGGGACATTTGAAGAAGGATTGTTGGAAGAGACAGCAAACATCCAAAGGAGACTCTTCGACAGAAAAGAAAGAAGCAAACATGACAGATACAGGTTCGGCATCTGTTTCAGGGATGAGTGATGAAGTGTTATCAGTTGGTTTATCTAATCATGATCAACATTGGTTGTTAGATTCTGGTGCGTTAAATCACATGTGCATTCATATAGAGTGGTTTAAAACCTATAAATCAATCAATGATGGAGTTGTTTACATGGGAAATGATGTCTCGTGTAATATTGTGGTAATTGGAAGCATCCAAATTAAAAATTTTGATGGGACAAATAAAATTCTAACTGATGTAATACACGTACCTGAACTAAGAAAAAACCTCATTTTCACTAGGAGTGCTAGACAAAAATGGATATAAAACCTTTATTCAAGGTGGAGTAATGAAATTTTATAAAGGAATTTTACTAGTAATGAAAGCAAAGAAGGTTGGAAATCCTTTTCAGTTAGAAGGAAAAACAAAGTCAGATCATGCTTCTACAGTATCTGAAAACGACAGTAATTCTATTTGTCTATGGCATCAATGGTTGGGCCATATGAGTGAAAGAGGATTAAAATTTTTATCCGATTGTAAGTTAATTCCTAGTTTAAAATCTTCTGCAAACATTGTCTATATGGGAAACAGAGCAAGCATAAGTTTAAAACTGGAAAACATACTAGTAAGGGAATCCTTGATTATATCCATTCTGATGTTTGGGGTCCATCTCCTACAACCTCATATGGAGGATCGTCATATTTTGTATCTTTTATCGATGATTTCTCTAGAAAAGTGTGGGTCTACATGTTAAAGAAGAAGTCTGATGTATTCACAGTTTTCAAACAGTTTAGAGAATTAGTTGAAAACATCACTGGAAGAACCATTAAACGTTTAAGAACTGACAATGGTGGTGAGTTTACTTCAAAAGAATTTGATAATTATTGCAAGGATGCTGGGATTGAAAGACATAAAACCACTGTATATACTCCTCAGCAAAATGGAGTTGCCGAACGCATGAACAAGAATATTTTAGAGAGAGCAAGAAGTATGCTTAGTAACGCTAATTTGCAGAAGGAATTGTGGACAGAAGCAGTTTCTACAGCTTGTTGCTTGGTAAATAGATCACCATCGACTGCGATAGGATGCAAAATTCCTCAAGAGGTATGGAAATGTTATCCATGTGATTATTCTAAACTGAAAGTTTTTGGTTGTGATGCATATGCTCTAGTTCCGTGTAAGGTCCCACCTTACCTACCATAATTATTATAGAGAAATATTTTATTAAATCAAAATGTGATATATATTTTTTTTATTTTTTTATTTTTTTTATTATTATATAGAAGTTATTGGTGTCCTTTACACTACACCCTAAATTCTACCAACTTATCTTCAAAGCTACAAAGTTCAAGGTTTATCAAGATCCAAAAAAAATACAGCCATAATACTTGCTTCTCAAGACTAAAATCACCTTTAAAATATAAATTATTTAGTGGGATGAATAAATGTCAACCTTTATGAACCAAAATTTACAATAAACTAATTGTTAATTTAGTTGTAATTGAATGTGTTCAAGAGTGACTAATAACATGCTTATGAATTATTTTCTTAAAAGGATAATTTAAATTATATAGAGTTGGCATCTCATAATTTAGGAATTCATATGTGAGCTGATATTGCAACAAATTACTTACTGCAATTTTGAATTTTCAGCAAGACCCTTTAACTCAATGAGTTATTATACTAGAAATACCTTGATTGCAAATCTTAAATTAACTTAAGCCTTTTGTTTTATGGACGGTTCATAAACGTACTTAGATGCAACCATTGAACATTATGAAAACCAATTTACAAGCATGAAATGTACAGCCATTGAGGCATTTCGTCAAACACTTACAACCATTATCTCTTTAAGGTGTTTTCACAATAATTAGCTAACATGAATCCAAAGTTGCATGACTTCATTTCTTTTTGTAAGTAGTGTCAATAATTGAACTTAAGATATTAGTAGACTATCAGCCATATTCATTGTTGAAGCTATACCAATGAATATAAGTATTTAGAAATTTCAAACATAGCTCACAATATTGTAAGGTATAGCCATTGAGGAATTTTGACAAATAGTTGGCAGTCATAAAACAAGTTGCTGTAAGGTTATTTAAATTTTCAAATTATTAACCATTTATACTTTAAAAACCACTTCCAAGTGGTTAGCCTATATCATATTCATCACTATAAATTATCAAGCAGTTCCAATATAAAAATAACCAAACAGCAAAACAAAACAACAGACGGTTCTACATGCAACAACAAATCTGCAAAACAGAGCAGATTTGGGAATTGATGTCTGAAACCTTGATTTTTGAAATCAAAGTTGGGGTGAAATGGCCCATTGGTACGGATACCCCCTGAAGTGTAGCTGAATTGCAACAGGGACGCCCAGAAATGCGATTCTTTAAAACAACAAAATTTATAGCCTAAATGTTTCATTTATGATTTTTGTCAAACATATGGAATGAAAACTTACAGCTACAACTCTACATGAGGAAAAACAACCCAGATTTATGCTACTAAAATATGCTCATTGAAATCACACATTTCTAAATCCACCATATGAGTTCTTGAAACATTTTACCACCCACAAGCTAATTCATTTGACATGAGTGACAAGCTTTTTGCACCAATTGCTACAATTTAACAAACACATGGAAGCCCTGAATGCTACAGCCATTAAGGCTTTTTATCAAAATTCTAATACTACTATTATAACAACTTGAATAACCAAACATTGAAGAATATAAAACATAAGCCATAACTAAAATTTATCCCCAACTTACCTCAAGCATTTGATCTTCCAAACTATGCTTTAGTTGCCATTATTTTTGCATTTTATTTTAAGGGTTGATTCTGTAATTCCTCCAAGCATATTTTGGGTACATGTCCATTTTCTTACTTCTGCAAGTTAGCACTTATTCGTGCATAAATAAATTTATAACATTACTCATTCAGAGATTTTGTCAAACACTTTGAAAACTATCCTAAAACCATTTATAAAACATGCATCTATTAATTACTTGAAACAAAACCATAAATCATGAAATACTTACCCAAGTCCTTTCAAATTTATTTATTGAAATTACCTTCAGCAATATTTGGCTTTCCTTTCTCAAATGCTACAATACCAAGATTAGTACCATAAACTATACCAATAATAACTCCAATATTGAGATCTAAACATCCATACATATAGATTGATCTAGTCTTCATTTTTAACTAATCAATAATATTTTAGATAACATAAGCCTAAACAAAAATTAGATGCTTACAACAAATTAAAGGTCTACCTTTTATTTTATGCTAAATCTATACTATAATTTTAGGACAATGGAAATTATACCTGAAGAGATATTCAGCTCCAATCGTTGAGAATATGATCCACCTTCGATCCCTTAACCAACTCATTTGAACCATCGGTTTTCCGCCCAACCATTTCCAGGGAGAACTCCTCCCCCTGGAACCCCCGAGCTGTAAAAGCTCACAAACAGTACCAAAATACAACAGTAGAGAGAGAGAGATGCAAGGAAAACTAAGGAAGATAGTTTTCACTTCCTCTAAATACCACTCATGTTCAACCTCAATAGATACTTAGTAGATTAGTAAGAAATTCAGATTTTTTTTTTGGAAGTAATTGGATACTCTCCATATCTCTCCCTTTCACAATATTCCTCAAGTCTCTTCCACTCTTGGCATTACCCCCTCTCCCCCCAAATGAGAATACATGAGACTCATATATAGGAGGAGCAACAAATTCATGTCATAAAGGAGGATTAATATGCATGCATTGTATTCCTTTTAGAGGAGTGTAACTTATGCCATTAAGGAGAGTTATGCATGCCTTATTTAAAGAGAGTGTAACATATGCATTAAAGTGAGTGTAAGAGGAATATTTTATGACACATATTTAATGAGTGTAGGAATATTTTATGACATATATTTAATGAGTGTAAGAGGAATATGCCATTCCTTGATGAGTGCATAAAAAAGAGTGTAATGTAATATTTAAAATAGAGAGAGTTACATAGAGCCATGAGAGTCATGAAGGAGAGAGGTGTGAAGTGATTGAGGAGATATAATTTCCTTTTAATAATAATATCATAGTCTCATAAAAGATAATAATAATAATATTAATAATATTAATAATATTGAGGATTAAGTCGAGATTGAACTATTACAATTGATTAATCATAATTTAAGTGATTTTCCTTCAAGTATACTTGTTTACCCATTGATTGGAGGTGATTTACTATTTTTGGAAAGTCATACTTGAAATGATAGACATGACTTTCTATTTTTAGAAAGTCACTCCAAAATTGTTAGGAATTAGATTATTAAGGAAATTCATCTACGAGTTGCCCATGAGTGGTATTTTTCTTCCGGATAATAGGGATTCGCACCCCTATTGTATGCATCTTTGTGCCTTAGTAGATTGAGGACTCCGCGCCCTGATCTACTCTAAAGATCCAAGATTCCGCACCTTGATCTTTTTTTTTTTAAATATTCAGGACTCCGTGCCCCAAACATTTCATTATAGATTCAAGACTCCGCGTCTTTATATTTCATGGATTTAGGACTCCGCGTCCTAATCCTTTTATCATATATCCAAGACTCCATGTCTTTATATTTCATGGATTTAGGACTCCGCGCCCTAATTTCCATGGCTTCTCATCTATTCTGCTTTGAAACTCCGTGTTTCACCTTAAGGTACTGATTGTGAGCTTATACCCATCTGATGGTTCGTTGGTAAGGTCTTCTTCCAAGACCTGCACACATCACAATCTCAATGATCAAATCAGTCAAATGAATTTCATAATTAACTTATTCAAATTTTACCAAATATTGTGCATGACTTCCACAGTCATTTTGGTTTTGGAGAAATGACTTCCGAAGTCATTTATAACTTGAGCATCCCTGTTGGCAATGACCAAGTCCCCTGCCACATCATGCTTAGTACGAGATTATGCACATATAATCATACAAATCATGTATCATCCATAAATCATAATTAACCATATGTTCAACATAACCATGATCTTCCATGGATCTGTGTCTCAATTCTAAATCACCATTCATGTCATACACCTATGTCCAAAATAGGATACCAAAAGATAAAACATCGCTACTATGCTCTTAACCAAAATCAATTCTTGTGCACGCAAACATAGATATTATCATAAGCACACAACAACCAAGTGACCCAAACCAGGTCATAGCATATAAGCATGTACATAAGTCTTTCATACATAATATTATATCAAAATCACCATCTCTAAGTGTCATCAAAGCTATCTCACTAATAAGGGACACTACATACTCCCCCTCTTGGGCTAAACTTGGCCCGAAGTTTTTCCTACGGTCATAAGATACTTAGTTCTTTCAGATTCTCCTATCAATAAGTTGTTAAGCTTATGTATTTGATATATATATTTTTTTTTTCATGCCAATCCATAGTTTGGAAGCAACTCCATGAAAACTAAACATACCATTCTTAATCAAGTAGAAAATATATCCACGCCATATTAGACATGTGTTGATATAAAATACCAAATATTTCTATATCAAAACCAACCATACAATTTATCCATATAAAAATACTATTGTATGTAATTGATATGATATATACTTAATTTATCTATAATAATTTGATATTCTACATGTTCTTCTTTCTCATAGTCTATATGAATCCCACATGTGTCATCTTCTTGGTTCTGTAGGATGTTGAGCTTTCCAAGCTATAAATAGAACACACATTGGTTGTACACACAACAATGATGGTCCATACCATATCACAGTCAAATTGGCATAAAATAATCCACATACAATTGTGAGTGAAATTATGCAAAAAATCATGATGTTATATATAAAACCCACTCTTACCCAACAAAACATGACGTTATATATAAAACACACTCTTACATCCTACTTGCTTTATGTCTTTTCAATCCAATTTTCCTCTTTTCATTCCATATGACATCCTTGCAATCGAAATATCTAGGATTTATCTTTAGTTTTTACCAAATGTTTACTCTTTAGGCAAAAATACAATTTGAGGTTCAAGGCGCCAATTTTTTTTTTAAACTAAAAACCTAAGGTTAAATACATTCCTCATTGACCCACTTATGTATTATAGATCATACATTTAGTTTGCATAATCTTCATTATTATTCACTTCTCTAACTTGAGAATCAATTATGAAATGAATCTATTAGAAGATCTTCATCTAAAAGAATATTAATGATATCTTTTTGAAAATGACTTTTAATCAAGAACAAATCTCATAATTATGCAAATATGGTATCTATATTACTGAATCTACCTTGATAACTCTAAGTCAATTTGTTTTCCAACTATGAAATCGCTCATGATTTCTACTCAGTAATTAATCAATTCATTTGCTTTCATGTCTTATCCCTTACTATTAATACGTACGCAACAACAAACTATGAAAACCATAAATTTCTCAAAATGTGATGAATATTGTCAAATTTAAATAAGATTTAGACTATCACAAGGGAATATCTAGACTAAAGTTAACGATTTTTCTTTAAGGAGAATTACCACCCTCTCAAATTATTACAACATTCTATAGGACTAATAAATACTCATACAACTATACATCCCAACACAAAATTCCTAAATCAAACAATCTCCCCCATTCCACATACAATACAATCATCATGCAATAATTCGAATCAATCAAAATGTGATCTCACTCTCCTTCAATTTCTCCCTCAAAAATATCACAAGCACATATTCTTTTAAAACAAGAACTCAACTAAGCTTTTAATTAATCACATGCGTTTTTTTTTTTTCATTAATTTCAAATAAAACAAGTTCTCACCACATAAAATATTTACCTTCTAAACATGTTATTCTCTTCACAATTTATAAATAATTTGGATTTTGACGCGATCGCCTAACTAAAAATAGTTTAGAGAAATACATGAGTTCAATCCTCATAATTTTTCTAATTAATTTGGTTAAATAGAATGCAACCAATATTCAACTGATAAAATCATTAAAGAGACTATTATGGCTTTCCTAGACCTAATTTGTCTTAATCCAATAGAAAAGTTATTTCATCATCTTATCACAATAATATTTTTCTACATTTCAATAATTTGAAAGTCATTTTAGTTCTACCTAAATTCAATATATACAAAAGGATTACAATACTAGAGGATAGATATCTAGTTCACACTTCCATATATCAAAGTCAATTATTCCAAACATTCTAAACCACCTAATGGTGTTTAGTATACCAATCTTAGTATCTTCATCTGTAATAAAAATAAAATAATGGATTTAAAGCTCAAGCAAATTTGTGTCACAAATCTCTATCCATTAAATTTAATTACACATAATCATTCTTTAATCATGAATATCAGATTCCATCAAAATATTCTAACTAGAAGAATTAATTAGCTCATAGATATATTTTACTTTGGATTCCACACCTATACCTTACCTCATTACTTATCTCATAGATATATACTAGCATGGATTCCACACCCATACATTTTCTCATAGATATATGCTAGTATGGTTTCCACACGCATACATTAGATCATAGATATATGCTAGTATGGATTCCACACCCATACATTAGCTTAAGGAAAACATAACATTCAAGTGTTCCTTAAAATGGTTTCCACAACCCATCATGCACCAATCATTTAAGCCTCTTGTTTATTAGGAAGTTCATACCTCAACCTAGTATTTGAGTAATTTAAAGTTATTTGATGCCTAATGTCAACCCAAAATACACAAAATCATGTCAAATAAATCAGAGAAATTTCATTCTTACTCATTAAGAATGTATTCCCAAATCCTATTTTAACACATCTACTTAATACACATACATTACTCGTGAGTTTACATTCACAGTTAAAAGTGACATCTTTCAAGGTAGCTTTTAGTTAATTTTCCTCTAGTGTAGGTACGAAAAGATTCAAAATTATCTTGATGAACTCAATCATCACGTTGAATCTGACATTAAACATTCCTCATTAAAGCTTTCCTTTTTCAGGTCATCATATAATCCAGATTAAGCCAATATTATTCTTAGTAGATCGTCATGTGACGACCCTTTGGCTTAAGTAAATGCAAAACACTAACCCATCACATTAAAAGGAGATGGCACTAAACATAACAGAAACTCACATCCCATTTAAAGTCCATTTTATCATGATTGAAAATGGAAGTCATTCTTTATACTTTTGTGTTTCAACCAACTTCTAATGCCTGTTTCAACCTCTCTAAGCATTTATTTAATGGCTGATAATGTCTTAATAAAGTCTTCAAAAGATAAGAATTTGGCCACTGTTTTGTTCAGATCACTAAATGAAATATTAATATTATCCTCTAAACCGTGTCTTTGATCAGATATACAAAGAACTCCCAAACTTATGCAAAATCAGCATTCTTACAGCAATCAAACCTCTAGACAACATGTTGTTTTAATTAGGCAGGAGTGTTGCAACTTAGCTCATATACCATGTGCTGGTCACCCACACCACTACAATTATTATGAGAAATATTATATTAAGTAAAACAGGCTATCATCATTTTTAATTTTTTAATTTTAATTTTTTATTCTTATTATAGGAGATTCTGTTGGTGTCCTTTACTACACTTCTGGAATGCCAACTTCTACTCTTCAAAGCTACAAAGTTCAAGGTTTATCAAGATCCAAAAAAAATACAACCATAATACTTGCTTTTCAAGACTAAAATCACCTTTAAAATATAAATTATTTAGTGGGATGAATAAATGTCAACCTTTATGAACCACAATTTACAATAAACTAATTGTTAATTCCGTTGTAATTAAATGTGTTCAAGAGTGACTAACAACATGCTTATGAATTATTTTCTTAAAAGGATAATTTAAATTATATAGATTTGGCATCTCATAATTTAGGAATTCATATGTGAGCTGATATTGCAACAAATTACTTACTGCAATTTTGAATTTTCAGCAAGACCCTTTAACTCAATGAGTTATTATACTAGAAATACCTTGATTGCAAATCTTAAATTAACTTAAACCTTTTGATTTATGGATGGTTCATAAACGTAATTAGATGCAACCATTGAACATTATGAAAACCAATTTACAAGCATGAAATGTATAGCCATTGAGGCATTTCGTCAAACACTTACAACCATTATCTCTTTAAGGTGTTTTCACAATAATTAGCTAACATGAATCCAAAGTTGCATGACTTCTCTATTTTTTTGTAAGCAGTGTCAATAATTGAACTTAAGATATTAGTAGACTATCAGCCATATTCATTGTTGAAGCTATACCAATGAATATAAGTATTTAGAAATTTCAAACATAGCTCACAATATTGTAAGGTATAGCCATTGAGGAATTTTGACAAATAGTTGGCAGTCATAAAACAAGTTGCTGTAAGGTTATTTAAATTTTCAAATTATTAACCATTTATACTTTAAAAAAACCATTTCCAAGTGGTTAGCCTATATTAGATTCATCACTATAAATTATCAGGCAGTTCCAATATAAAAAGAACCAAATAGCAAAACAAAACAATATGCGGTTCTACATGCAACAGCAAATCTGCAAAACATAGTAGATTTGTGAATTGATGTCCGAAACCTTGATTTTTGAAATCAAAGTTGGGGTGAAATGGTCTATTGGTACGGATACCCCCTGAAGTGGAGCTGAATCACAACAGGGACGCCCAGAAATGCGATTCTTATTTTTGCATTTTATTTTAAGGGTTGATTCTGTAATTCCTCCAAGCATATTTTGGGTACATGTCCATTTTCTTACTTCTGCAAGTTAGCACTTATTCGTGCATAAATAAATTTATAACATTACTCATTCATAGATTTTGTCAAACACTTTGCAAACTATCCTAAAACCATTTATAAAACATGCATCTATTAATTACTTGAAACAAAACCATAAATCATGAAATACTTACCCAAGTCCTTTGGAATTTATTTATTGAAATTACCTTCAACAATATTTGGCTTTCCTTTCTCAAATGCTACAATACCAAGATTAGTACCATAAACTATACCAATAATAACTCCAATATTGGGATCTAAACATCCATACATATAGATTGATCTAGTCTTCATTTTTTAACTAATCAATAATATTTTAGATAACATAAGCCTAAACCAAAATTAGATGCTTACAACAATTTAAATGTCTACCTTTTATTTTATGCTAAATCTATACTATAATTTTAGGACAATGGAAATTATACCTGAAGAGATATTCAGCTCCAATCGTTGAGAATATGATCCACCTTCGATCCCTTAACCAACTCATTTGAACCATCCGGTTTTCCACCCAACCATATCCAGGAATAACTCCTCCCCCTGGAACCCCCGAGCTGTAAAAGCTCACAAACAGTACCAAAATACAACAGTAGAGAGAGAGATGCAAGGAGAACTCGTGAAGATAGTTTTCACTTCCTCTAAATACCACTCATGTTCAACCTCAATAGATACTTAGTAGAATAGTGAGAAATTCAGATTTTTTTTTTTTTGGAAGTAATTGGATACTCTCCATATCTCTCGCTTTCACAATATTCCTCAAGTCTCTTCCACTCTTGGCATTACCCCCTCTCCCCCCAAATGAGAATACATGAGACTCATATATAGGAGGAGCAACAAATTCATGTCATAAAGGAGGATTAATATGCATGCATTGTATTCCTTTTAGAGGAGTGTAACTTATGCCATTAAGGAGAGTTATGCATGCCTTATTTAAAGAGAGTGTAACATATGCATTAAAGTGAGTGTAAGAGGAATATTTTATGACACATATTTAATGAGTGTAGGAATATTTTATGACATATATTTAATGAGTGTAAGAGGAATATGCCATTCCTTGGTGAGTGCATAAAAGAGAGTGTAATGTAATATTTAAAATAGAGAAAGTTACATAGAGCCATGAGAGTCATGAAGGAGAGAGGTGTGAAGTGATTGAGGAGATATAATTTCCTTTTAATAATAATATCATAGTCTCATAAAAGATAATAATAATAATATTAATAATATTGAGGATTAAGTCGAGATTGAACTATTACAATTGATTAATCATAATTTAAGTGATTTTCCTTCAAGTATACTTGTTTACCCATTGATTGGAGGTGATTTACTATTTTTGGAAAGTCATACTTGAAATGATAGACATGACTTTCTATTTTTAGAAAGTCACTCCAAAATTGTTAGGAATTAGATTATTAAGGAAATTTATCTACGAGTTGCCCATGAGTGGTATTTTTCTTCCGGATAATAGGGATTCCGCACCCCTATTGTATGCATCTCTGTGCCTTAGTAGATTGAGGACTCCGCGCCCTGATCTACTCTAAAGATCCAAGATTCCACACCTTGATCTTTTTTTTTTAAAATATTCAAGACTCCGCGCCCCAAACATTTCATTATAGATTCAAGACTCCGCGTCTTTATATTTCATGGATTTAGGACTCCGCGTCCTAATCCTTTTATCATATATCCAAGACTCCATGTCTTTATATTTCATGGATTTAGGACTCCGCGCCCTAATTTCCATGGCTTCTCATCTATTCTGCTTTGAAACTCCGTGTTTCACCTTAAGGTATTGATTGTGAGCTTATACCCATCTGATGGTTCGTTGGTAAGGTCTTCTTCCAAGACCTGCACACATCACAATCTCAATGATCAAATCAATCAAATGAATTTCATAATTAACTTATTCAAATTTTACCAAATATTGTGCATGACTTCCACAGTCATTTTGGTTTTGGAGAAATGACTTCCGAAGTCATTTATAACTTGAGCATCCCTGTTGGCAATGACCAAGTCCCCTGCCACATCATGCTTAGTACGAGATTATGCACATATAATCATACAAATCATGTATCATCCATAAATCATAATTAACCATATGTTCAACATAACCATGATCTTCCATGGATCTGTGTCTCAATTCTAAATCACCATTCATGTCATACACCTATGTCCAAAATAGGATACCAAAAGATAAAACATCGCTACTATGCTCTTAATCAAAATCAATTCTTGTGCACGCAAACATAGATATTATCATAAGCACACAACAACCAAGTGACCCAAACCAGGTCATAGCATATAAGCATGTACATAAGTCTTTCATACATAATATTATATCAAAATCACCATCTCTAATTGTCATCAAAGCTATCTCACTAATAAGGGACACTACTCAATGAATCTTCACTTGAAAATCCAGATGTAGATGATAAATTGAAATAGGATAATGTACCTAAGCTTCAACACATTTAGTTTGAAACTAGTTCAAATACTGATGATAGTCCAAATGAACAAGTTTTAGATTCAGATCATGAACAAGTTTCAGATGCAGATCATGAACGTGTTTGAAATGCAGATCATGAAGAAGTTCCTACAGATAATAATCAAAAAATTGTGGAAGTGCCAGAAACATCTTTAAGGAGGTCTATGAGAATCAAACGTCTTCCTAAAAGGTATGACGATTATGTTCTTCAGTTGCTTTAACTACTAATGATGATGAACCTTTGCGCTATCAGGAAGCTGTAGAAGGTTATAACAGTGGTAAGTGGAAAGAGGCTATGAAGGACGAGATGAAGGCATTAGACACGAATGCCACATGGGATCTGGTAGAACTTCCTAAAGACAAAAAAATTGTGGGATGTAAATGGGTTTACAAATTGAAAAGGGGCATTGATGATAAAGAAGACAGGTACAAAGCAAGGTTGGTCACGAAAGGTTTTTCTCAGAAATCAGGCATTGACTTTCATGAGATATTTTCACGAGTTGTAAAAATTGTTTCAATTCGGATTGTGTTAGCATTATTTTCTTTACTTGATTTAGAATTACAACAACTAGACGTTAAAACTGCATTTTTACATGGAGATTTAGATGAGGAGATTTACATGGAACAACTAGAAGGTTTTGTTCAAAATCGCAAAAAGAAATTTGTCTGTAGGCTCAAGAAATCATTGTATGGTCTGAAGTAGTTGCCTCGACAATGGTACAAGAAATTTGATTCTTTCATGATGAGTCAAAATTATATAAGAAGTGAATATGATCATTCTGTTTACTTTAAGAAATTAAGTAATGGCATGTTCATTATCTTAGTGTTATATGTTGACGATATGATTTTAGCAAGCAAAAGCATAACATAGATCAATAGGTTAAAGACTCAGATGGCTACGACGTTTGATATGAAAGATCTAGGAACAACAAGACAGATTTTGGGCATGGAGATTTTTAGAGACAGGAGCAATGGTAAGATGTGGCTATCACAACATAATTATATTGAGAAAATACTCTTGAGGTTTGGTATGAACAATGTGAAGCCTGTTTCAGTCCCTTTAGCTTCCCATTTTAAGCTTTCTTCAAGTTTATGTCCTAATACTAATGAAGAAAAGGAATATATGTCTCGAATTATGTATGCCAATGTAGTAGGTTGTTTGATGTATGTGATGGTTTGTATTCGACCAGATATTTCACATGTAGTTGGGGTTGTCAGCAGGTATATGGAAAATTCAGGAAAAGAACACTGGTCAACAGTGAAATGGGTGCTTCGGTATCTAAGAGGCACAAGTGATTATTGTATCACTTATAACAGAAGTAGTGAATTTGTTTGTGGATATGTTGATTCCGATTTTGCATGTGATTTGGATAAGAGAAGGTCAACTTCAGGGTATGTCTTTACTCTTGCAGGTGGAGCTATTAGCTGGATGTCAAAGCTACAGAACATTGTTGCTTTATCCACTACAGAAGCAGAATACATAGCTGCTTCACATGCTTGCAAAGAAGCGATTTGGTTGAAAGGTTTGTTTGGTGAGTTTGGTAGGTTACAGCACAACATCAAGTTATTTTGTGATAGTCAAAGTGCAATTCACTTGGCTAAAAATCTGGCCTATCATAGTAAATCAAAGCATATACCTATCAAGTACCATTTTGTAAGACAGGTTATCACTGAACGGGGAGTCTCTCTTGAAAAGGTGCATATAAAGGAAAACTGTGCAAACATGTTCACGAAACTAGTTTTGTTAGAGAAGCTACGATGGTGTCTGGCTTCTCTTGGCTTGCAGAAAAGATAAAAATAATAATGGAACAGGGTATCAGGCTAATTGTTGTCAAGGTGGAGATTGTTGAGATTTTCTTTTAATTAAATTTGGAGAAAATATCATGAAGGTGACAACAATAGGATTTGTTGCTAAATTGACTCCTTTATATTCTGATGAGGAGTTAATGCATCGTATATTTGTTGTGAATGAATTTATGATTCTGTTTCTACTCCCAACTATAAAATGTAAGCCCGTAGAGGAAAATGAGCATGAGGAATGTGAGGTGAGTGGAAGAGCAGATGAGAAACTCTGCTGTTGTAATTCTCTAGTTGATGAATGAGATTGCCGATGCCCTGTTTGGTGGATGTAGCCCAGATTGGTTGGGTGAACCACGTTAAAATCTTCTGTGTCTTCATGATTGTTGAATGCTGTGTGTATTTGATGATTATTTAGTTTCCACTGTGTTTAATTACTCCAAAAAATACAAGTTTAATGCTTATTTTAAATTAATGACACTTTATCAACTATTTAATTTAGCTTATATATACCTAATTTATAAATACCTAAATTAATTTTACCTACACTATAAATTACAATCACATTGCAAGATAAAAAAATAAAAATCCAAGACACCTTTTTTATATAATCCACACAAGGTTAAAACATTAAATATTTAAGGTACGCTTTAAACTTCTCCCAAAATTAAACGTATAATGATTGAAGAGGGGAGATGAGTAATAAACAAGGTTGGAAAAATCACCCTAAATAAGTTATTCTATAGCATGATATCGACTAAAATCCTCCACTAAAATAAACGACAAACTTATTAAAGAATGGTGGTTGGAAAAATCTGTTGACGCTGACATTCCTTCGACTCTTCCTCGTTACTTAGAGGTTGGCATAGTATTTGAAGTTCATCCACGATTATAGAGAATATAGATAAACATTTTTGTTCACTGAGATCACACATTCTCTCTGATGATAGATTTCTTGAATTTGTTAAAAAAAAAATCAAAAAATCATAAAAAATTATTGAAGTATTGAAAATCTTAAAATTTTACAGCTATAAACAAATTGGGCTAATATTAACTTATGAAAGACCGTCACAAAAATCATACACATTACATGTTTTTAGAATCAAATAAAAATTAAATTCTGGCTAATAAACTAATATTTAAGTACTTTTAATGTATATATGAGTGGCTTTAGAAAGCTGTTGATTGAAATTAGTGTCTTCATTTCCATGAAGCTCCATAATCTTAAATTGTTGGTTGTTTGTGAAGTCTCTTTCAATTACTTTGAAAAAATAAAGCTTGTTCCACTTGTGTGGGAACGATAGGTTGTGAAGAGTAGTGATATCATTGATGAGTTGTGCAATATTTGGGAACTGCGAATTACTTTTGCATTTAGTGTTGAGATTCAACAAGAAAATTTGAGCACCCACGCCTAGTTGCATTAAACACCCATACTACGGTGCGGCCCACAATGCTATTTTTGGTTGCATGTCTATTTTAGTTATCCCTTAATTAAGATGGACATTAAACTGTAATATATTCTCAATGTTGACTTGAAACAATTAACTAAAAGTGATAAAGTCAATTAGCTAGTGGATTTCGAGTTACACATAGCTGGTGAGGGATGCCGAGTAATTATATTTGTAACAAAGATCGAAGTGCAGTGGTGCATTAGTTAATGCACATTGTAATCAATTTAACTTAGTTAGATGAGTTAAACTCAGTTGTGCTAGTTGTAACTGATGATACACTAGTGAGAGATTAAGTGAATTAAATAAAAATTAATTCACAATTAGTAATCTCACATGCAACTAAGGATTTACTATTATTAGCTGCATGCATGTCAGATCCAGTGGAGACCTTGTTGAGTTCTAGGTGAAAGGGAATTTGACTATCGGTTGTAGGATTATTGGGTTGCACACATGAAACCAAACACCCATTGGAGTGCCCATCATACTTGTGCAGTCAAGGAAGGCCATAATTTATATCTTTTATGGATTGCATCTATCACAGATTGCACAAGCAAAGCAGGCTGTCTGGAGGCTAATAATTGGCTATGTGTTCGTCAATTTTGCTTATGACATTGTGAGACAATTAGCTGAGTACTGGAGGGCTCTTGTAAGAAGAGTTTTGTATGTAATTGTTTCATGATCCATGTTGAATATACAATATAAGATAGATGGGTTTTGAGAAGCATGATTTCCCTGAGAAACTATTTGTGTTGTGGTTTGATTTGATTCTTCTTCATGTTCATGTGATTAGCGATTGTGTTTTTTAATTCTGCAAAATATTTGTAGAAGTGATTTAGTATTTAAATTTAGTGCATTACTAGATCGGGTGAATCCAAGATATCCATGCATGTTGTATAATTTCTAAATGGTATCTAAGCACATGAAATTGCATAAGTGAAGTAGGAGTTGAGTTTGTGACTGGATAGAATTCGAATTTGCAGAAATAATTTCTTGGTGCTACAACTGATTCAAGATCGAAATGGATTTCAATGGCTTGAGGTTAGGGTATGCACTCGAAGGCAGTTAAAACTATATTTCTTGTAAAGACAGGATGGAGGCAGTACTTGAAGATAATGGCTTGAAGGAATTCATTGACAATGATGTTCCTAAACCCATTGTGGCAGATGCTGCAAATATTGATTCATGGCAAAATAAAGTGGCAAAGGCAAGGATGATCTTGTTGAATGGAGTACGAGACAACATTGTCTCAAGCCTCCATCGGAAAGGCACACCATACGCAATGTGGAAGGATTTGACGGATCTACTCCAAAGCAGAAGAGACCACAGGAAATTGGTGCTCAAAGATAAACTTAGGAAGATCAAGATGGAAAAGGGTGACACAATTCCAAAATATCTAACAAATTTTTTCCAATGTCGGGATGAATTGGGGAGTGTTGGAATAACAGTTGATGATGATGATTTCATGAGCTTGGATCTCCTAGGAATTCCCAAGAGTTGGCATAGTTATCAATACTTTATCAATGGAAGGGGAAAATTTCCAAATCGGGAACGACTGTGGTCAGATTTGGTGTAGGAGGAGTTCAGATGAAACAATAGAGATGAATATTCACCTAAGAATGAAGATGAAGAGATTGTTCTTTGGCTGCCAAGGAGAGGAAGGGGAAGGGGAAGAAATTCCATTATAAATATGAGTCCAAGAATGGCAAGAAGTATGATATGTCCAAGGTGAAGTGTTTTAATTGTCACGAGCATGGGCATTTTGCTACTAACTGTCCACAAAAGAAGAAGAAAAATAAGGTTGGAGGATTTGCAACTGGTTTGGCCCTTGCCTCACAATTTGAGCTTGAATTCTAATTGATTGCATGCATGGTTTCCAGTGCATTGGGGTCTATGTCATATTTGGATAGTGGCACTTCCTTTCACATGACGGGAGACAAGGAACTTTTCAATGACTTGGAGGAGAAGGATCTCTAGATGCATATTGAAATAGGCGATGACGGGAAGTACACTGCTACCAGGATTGGTACCATTACCTTTCAGATGAATTCAGGTAAACCCTTTCAATTAAAATATGTAATGCACATACCAGGTCTGAAGAAAAATTTCGTCTCAGTCGTAATGTTGGAGGATAGAGGCTATGATGTTTTTAGTGATGGAAAAGATTTCCTGCGACATAAAACAATGGGATAAACCAAGAGGATAGGGATTCAAGTTAATAATCTCTACAAGATGGAGGTATATGGTTGCGCAACAATTATGAGCAAGACGGATCAAGTGGTGAGCCAGGATGAGGGCGAATTATGGCACAAGAGATTGGGCCATCTTCACCATGGAGCCTCGAAAGTCATGCAAAAGATTTATATTGGTCTTCCCAGGGGTACACTTGCGTAGTCAGACACATGCAAGAGATGTACTATGGGAAAATATGTAAAGGCCACCTTTCATGAGAAGGAAAACTGAGCTTCAAGGATCCTTGAGAGGGTTCATAGAGACATGTGTGGTCCTTTCTCTATTGCTTTGACAACAAAACATAAGTAATATGTAGTATTTGTTGATGGATTTTCTCATAAGTGCGGGATATTCTTCATGCAAAAGAAGGATAACACATTCTCTAAGTTTTGTGAGTTTAAGTCACTGGTGGAGAAAGAGTCGGGGAAGCAAGTGAAGGCTCTTAGGAGCGATAATAGTCGAGAATACATCTCTAATGGATTCAAGAACTTCTGCAGTAAAGAATGAATTCGAAGAGAACTCATAGCGCCTCATAACCCATAACAAAATGGGTTCATGGAGAGGAAGAACAAAACTATTGTGGGTGCAACACGAGTGATGTTGCATGATCAAGGCCTACCGATGCATCTATGGGCAGAAGCATGCAACACAATGGTACATAAGAAAAAACGTTGTCCTCATAGAGTACTTGGCATGAGTACACCTGAAGAGGCTTTCACTTATAAGAAACTTGATGTTTCACACTTTAAGATTTTTTTCTCATCTGTTTATGTTCATGTGACCAAGGACATGAGGAAGAATATGGAACCAAAAACTGAGGTTGGGATTTTTGTGGGGTACACTGAAACACCCCTAATTATCATGTATATTTTCCAAACAATGGAATCATTGTTGTGCAACGGGATATAAAATTTGATGAGGAGAAAGCCATGCAGTTGTCCCTTGAGAGGGAGTTGGACTTGCATGCAGAGGAGGAATTGCTGGTTCCCAAGGACGAGTCTCAAGATGTGGATCAACCATATGAGGAGGTTCATGGAGTGGAGGAAAACCATCATGCAGAGCCATCCATCAAAAATGGCAGAAGGCATACCACAGAAGCCGATAGATTGAGACTTGATGCTGCAGAGAATGTAGGAGCCCCTACTTCAAACACAACAAGTATACGTACAATCTTCGACCACCCCATCGGATACACATGGTTTCATAAGATTAGTGAGTCGGATGTGTGATGACTCAAAAGAGCACTATATGGGCTGAAGCAAGCACCCCATGCTTGGTACACTCCGATATACAACTATTTCACCGGGCTGGGCTTCACCAAAAGTGAAGCAGATGCAAACCTATACCAACTTGTGGTTGAGGGTAAGCTATTGATCATTGTTCTTTATGTCAAGGATCTAATTTTGACTGGTGATGAGTAGCTGATACACTCATGCAAGGAGGATCTTACAAGGGAGTTTGAAATGAAGGACATGGGACTCCTTGATTATTTCCTTGGATTGGAAATATGGTAGTGGGATGGTGAAATTTTTGTGTCTGAAGGAAGTATGCAAAGGAGTACTGGGTAAGTTTAACATGGATATCTGCAAACCCATGGATACTCTTCTACCAGGAAATTGGAGGAAAGAGGATGCTACCTCTAGAGAGGTAGTGGATGCTACTATCTACAGGTAGTTAGTGGGTTCACCAATGTATTTGGTGAACACGAGACCAAATATTTGCGATGCAGTTAACCAGCTGAGTGAAGATATGGTTAAGCCTACCAAGCTCTTTTGGAAGGCGGGGAAGCATGTCCTGAGATACCTGAGGGGCACATCAGAGTATGTTCTATGGTACAGACAGACAGAGGGAGTGAAGCTTGAAGGCTTCATCGATGCAGATTGGGTGGGTAGTCCATCAGAAAGAAAGAGCACATCAGGAGGGATATTTAGCATATGATCAAAAACAGTTTCCGGGTCCAGTAGGAAACAACGATCCGTGTCACTCAGTTAAGCAGAAGCGGAATACACGACAGCAATTCAAGTTGCATGTGAGGCTATCTAGATGAGAAAGATCTTGGTTGGTTTGTTTGGTTCTTAGATGGATATGATAGTGATTCATTGTGATAATCAATGTTGGCTCGAGGGGTCCTGACCCAGGTTCAAAGGTTAAGGTTTTCCAACAAACCCCTATACTACTAGCCCTTTCGGAAGTGACCTACTTGTGCAGGCCAAAGTCTCACCCGAAGCAGTATGGGAGGGTGCTGGAACTAGGTTTCCACACCCTGAGAGAGAGTAGGTAAGTCAAGTACATCTAAGTTTTCAACCTATCAGGTTCGCAGAGAACAGGTCTATTAGTAGGTTTGTTAATAGTATAATTTGCAACTAATTATAACAGAGCTATTACCATGCGTAGATCTAGTTAGTACCTTTGCATCCATGTGCGTATCAGTTATTAGTACATAATATCATAAACACATCAATAATGGATTACAGATACAATTCATACCATAACACAGACATATTCACAACATAAGAAGATAAAAACACTGTATTCGTAGCTCCAACAGATCCCAAGGGTTCACATCAACAGTAACACATTAGATCAGATAACATAGAGATACTTTGAATATATTCGCATATATTAGCATCCAAAACCCCAGTTACAATCTAACACCGCCTGCACAGACAACCAACAGGGTCCGCACACAGTAGAACTGAGGATCTCCGTGCACACAGCCAGCAGGAATCCTTACCCAAACGACCAACATAGATCTAACAATTTTCACTTAGCATCACACTTAATTCTTGCCTACCTTAAGACTCAAAATGTTCATCTATTTATAATGACTTAGCCCATGCTTTCCTGTGTTTCGCAAACCATGGTTTGCAGACTCTAGGTCTACCCTTGACCCATTACAATGCATTTGAGGCTTTGACCCACCCCAAAACCCCTCTGCTAGACTAATTAATACCAAAAATATACAAAATTGTACAAAATTCATAGCTTTAGGGGACCCTGTTCCAACAGTCCCCCAACACAATCTTGTGACTTGTCCCGAGTCACTGCAGTCGTGCATTCTCCATCTTGGCATGCAGCTACTTGATTTCATCCACCAGCGGGGGTAGCACTCCACTTTGCGCAACGACATTCTGAGCTATCTCCACCAATTTCTATGAAGTGGGGCCATTTTTAGTAGCGATGACGCTCTTTAGAGTTTGGTTCAACTGCTTTACGGCGACATCAACATCCTGGGACAGCTTTAGGGCCTGATCCGCCCATGGCTTGACGTGATTGCTCAATGTCTTCTTCTTTTGTCAAAGAGCCTCCATGTCATCTCTGATCACATGGCTGGCGCGCAGTCGGGCCAATCGATGAGCAAGGACCATCTGGTCGAACTCTTCTTCCTTCTGGTCAAAATCATCTTCCTTATGGCATAACTCTTGGTTGATTTTGTGCAGCAGAGGGTCATGCCACACCTTGGTCCATAGCTGTATCGTTGTTTCCAATAATTGGGCACCCTGAGCAATTTTACCTGTGATCACGTTTGTGGCCTCTGTAACCAACACTGCTCACTGGGCCCATACCTCCGGAGGTGTCTCTGGCTGCAACTTAGGCTATATATCTTCAATTTGTTGTTCTATTTGTGTTTTGACCGCTTGGATATCAGTCCTTAAGGCTTTAAATGTTGTGACCAACCCCTCAATCTTGGCCTAGTGGGTGGCAATAGCCGGGATATCTTCAGTAACGTCTGCACATGCCTAGAATTTCACTCCTAAGTCGTGTGGAATCAGTATGAGGGCTATGCCCGAGAGAGGGCAGAGGCGGCTCTTTGGCATACTGATCACTGCGCTGCTATTTTCTAGGGCTAATTTGACCTGGATCATACTTGTCTGCAAGGTGTTAGTTTTTAATTGTAGGGCTCGGAGCTGTTCCTGGATGGTGTCGACCATGAATTTTTGTTGCTCTTCTAGAGCCAACCATTTATCCTCTGCAGCCAAAGTGACCACATCTACAATCTGCTCCAGGTACCCTTCGGTCACATAACACCTTCGTTGCATTCGAGTCGCTGAGATCGTTGCTTCTTTCATGAACCTTTAATAGGGTCACCAGTCCTCTTCATACCTCTAAGGGAGTCGGCACCTCCTGCCTCCTGACCTTCTGCACCCAGATCCTATTGTGAATCCTTTTGCGATGCTGCTTCTGCGCCCTTTCCCATACTTTTAACCGGTTGCGAACCCTTTTGCGATGCGGCTTATGCGCCCTTCCCTGTGCTTTGTCCCTGTCCTCCAGTTTCCTTGGTGAGGGTAGGCAGGGTGACCTTCGTGGTGCTCGTTCCTTCAGTGACCTTCACACCTGTTTTGAAGCCAAGCTTCCAATGTGGAGGCCATTGCGCAACTAAACGGTCAATCTCTTAATATGCAACCATATAGGGGAGCGAAACCCACGCCGGATTCTTGTCACCTCTGATTTGTACATTATGCATAGTTACCTGGAATGTGGCAATGATTTTATACTTATCATAAATGGTTGGTGACAAGTGCGGCTTGGAATTGATAGCTACTGCAAGCCCACTCTGAAACAGGACCTAGAAGACTTGATTGTCCTCAATGAACTGCGTGTCCTTAGAGTCCCACAATTTTTTATATCTGGCCCCCTCGCACATGTATGCGGTGAACTTAGGGAGGACCGAGTCCTCAAGTGCTTCCCAGGTGACCAACACGATGAGAAGCAACAGCCAGGAGTAACAGAATGGGTGACCTTGATCCTGGGATTCGCGTACAATTTCTAGAAACTCATTGCATAGGTACAAGGACCAATTGAAACAGACTCCCTTTTCACACAGTTCTTCCAATTGAATCACATATGCAGGGACGGTGGTAGCCTATCATTTGTGCATCATCTTGCACGCCAGCAACAGGGTACCCATCTGTGTACTGTTTTCACTGATGGTTTTGATCATGAAGCCTCGAGTGTTTCGCTCTACATGGTAATCATCATGCACCTTATCGGCGATCTTCTGCTCATAATTCTTTCCGATGCGCAGCAGAGGGTTCGACCCCTCCATGGGGAGACCAGCAATTTGATGGATGAGTGCGGCATCGATGGGGATTCGATCTTGGATCCACAAGCAGCCATAATGGACTAGGGCAAGTAATTTTCGCACCAATCGGTCTGTGATATTGTAATGGCAAAAATGTAGCATCTGTAGCAAGTTTAGGAGCCCAAAGCCAGCCAATCCTCACACCCAGTGCATGGGAACTATCTTTACCCCATCGTCTTCCAGGACCCTTTCAAGGTATAGCTCCAGCGCCAATTCAGGGAAGGCCTCTAAACTGGCCAGGTCGTGGTCATCAAATTTTACCTCATGTAGTTTTCCAAAGGGTTCTCCAATGATGGGGACCTCCCCCGGAGCTAGCGACATCTGCAGATAGGTGCACAGACCATCAAGAGTCTGTAGCGTTTGTGTCAAGGACCTGCGAGGTCAAACAAAGGATGGTAGCCAATTTATTGATTATTGCTATTTATGCCTTTTCCTGAGTAGACAATGGTCTCCTTACAGGTTTAGGCGAGCCTTCTTGGGTCGTCGCCAGTGGGGACTTCACATTTCGAGGGGATGTACGAGGCTTTACCCCAACCCATTTCGGGGGTTTCGCCGACCCCTGCGCTTTTTTTTCCCCTTCTTCTTCACTTGAATTGGCGTAGAGAGGACCTCTTCATCTTCTGATTCGACTTCCACTACTTCCTCGGTTTCTTGCTCTGTCAAGGTTACAGGCTTGGATGATTCGGCGGGATTGTTGGTAGTCATTCTGGCATGAAAAAAAAACTCAGGGTGGCTACTATCTGAGGGGGAAGCACGCTCAGACATCAGCAAGTCACAATAGGCACAAAGGCGTACAAAACATAAACTCTCAAGCTACACAGAACCCTCTTTTAAGCTATCCCTCTTCTTTTATAGCCTTGGTGATTGACCAATGGTTGGGTGAACCTTATCCGAGACTTACCGTCAAGTAAACGATAAAAATATTTAGAAATCGCCTCATTAATTGCCAGTCGCACCCTCCTTTCAAAGGTAAAATTTGATTTTTACCCAATTTTATTGCTCCAATGGCTAGTTTTCGCACCTACTATGCGCCCAGCGCACCCTTATGCTCCCAGCATACCTCCTGCGCTCGTAGTGCACCTCTATCCTTCCAGTGGACCTTCTGCACTCTGAACACACTTCTGCGCCCCCCACGCATCTCTCCGGACTTCCAGATCTATGGCCACTCCCTGCGCGTACCATGGTCCTTTTTGTACTTACCTTCCTTGGTGGGCGTACTCCACCCCATACAACGACTCCAACCATATAGTCATTTGATCCGATATGGTTTGATCCGACTGCCATTGACATAGCCTGGTGGCATATCACCGCGCAGGGTAGCTAACTGTTACATGTTATTTTGTCTCCATGACATTTGACTGTCAATATAGGTTCATGATTACGTGTATTATGCTCCCTCAGAAGTCTAAAACCCCAATGTTCCTAAACCAAGTCTTGGAATTGGAGAAAAGCTCATTAAAACCCTAAAATGTCAAACTCCGCACTTTTCCTAGCCCTTGCCCTTGGATCTGCAGATATTTGCTCTATAGCCTGTGGAACATCCCACACGTTTTGCGTATTAAACTTGCGGACCCCTGTAAACAATCAAATAAAGGAAAAAGTAAGTTCTATAAGCCCAGTTGGACGAATAATCTCCCAACTTGGAGGTTTCTAGAAGCGTGTTCAGTTCGAGCTTTATCCTATACTCATGAGCTATATCCCTTTACTTATGGAGCTTATCCCTTGGTATATGAAGCTCAAATCCTTTCATGAGAGGAATCCATCCCCCTCTTCATGGAACTGAAACTACCTCAATTTCCCTATAAATTGAGCTCATGTTTCAGTCTCAAGAGTAGATGGTAGCTTGTAAATGGTAGACATACATATTAGTTGCTGAAGAATTTCTTAAAGAGAGCATACTATCTATAATAGCTATTTTTTATATGAGAATGATCACACACTCATGTGCATAACTTTATGCTAGTTTAGAGAGAAGAGGGCTTGTCAATTTGAGAGAGAACGATTTTTCAGGACCCCGGAAGAACATATATAACATCAAGGTGAAAGGTTGTAAGTTTACTTATTATTATACAAGATAATACAAATGGATTTTATTTTCTCATTGAATTGTTCATGTATCTATTTGAGTATTTCAATTCTTGGATTCCTTGAACACTGAGATAGATTAGTGTTTTCTCAATTATTATACCTTGCAGGTGCTTTTAATCCTTTTATCTGTCTTTGATTGCAGGTTTCACATGCTGAAGTGACCTCTTTTGGAGCGACTGGATAGAAGAGTTCAGCAAGCGTTGGACTTGAGGTAGGGGCATGTCTTCACACTTTTTTATTTAATAATTTTGAATCACAAATGATATAGAGAAAATGGTATGCATTTGGTTGTTTGTCTCTAGATATCTTTAGGATACTAGGGAGATCGTTCTTGTCTGCAAGAAGGATTTATCCACATAACAAAATGGCGACCATACTGGGGAATAGAAATTAGTTTCTCTTTTTACTTTTAAGTTTGATTTTTCGATTTTGATTAGTCTAAAACTAGGTTGGGTAGGTAACTTTCCAGAATCCCTAAAAAGTAAAATCTGATTTTTTATTTTTTGTGTTTTTCCTGGCCTCCACGATTTTTGTTTAAAAACGGTGCAGTAGCCTTCGCAGTTTTTAGTTTAGAACAGTGCGGTACCGCATTGTGCTCTATTGAAACCTGCAGACTTGTGGAAAAAATTTGAAAAATTAAAAATTATCTTTCTAGGAGCAAGATAACCAGATTCTCTGTGTTTTCCCCAACTTCTCTTTATTGTCAAAATCTTATGTGTGAATTTATTTCAGCAATTCCCGTGTCTGAGTGTTTTTTCATCTGATTTACATTTTATAAGTAAGTGTTTGCTCTAATTTCTTGTTGCTCTTTATTAGAAACCATCATATACCTTAGCTTACTGGTATGTTGTTGTTTTCTTGCTGAGCCATTGAACTTATTGCAACCCTTGATTTTATGAAAATTGAGTTCCATTTTCATTTGCAAATTTAGAAAACTCTTAAGCTTACTAAGACCTAAATTTTACTTAAAACGATTATTGAATGTTTTGATTTTTGCTAAAGATAAGAAAAAATTCTTCTTTCTTCGATCACAAACTAAGAAAAACATTCTCAAAAATTTCTAGATAGAGTTCAAACATTAGTGTTCTATTTTGCTTTTGAATTTTATGTTTCTAGGAGTTTTCATAAGGTTCTTTTTTTGGAAAAAGTTTGTTAAAAGATTTTTAGTTTCTGATCTGATTGATAAAGGATTTTATTTGAATGAGTAATTGATAATCATATGAAATTGAGTCCTCAAAGGAATAATCTTCTTTTCAAAGATTTTTTATAAGAGAAAGAATTGGTGTTTTGAAAGTTATCTAAATCTCTCAAATATTTCCTTTAAATAGGTTTCATTGAAAAGAAAAGAGTTGCACTCTCATTTTGATGCCTTTAGTATATTTTGATTCGGGTCATAAAACATCATTGAAGTTTCACTTCCATACCTTCTGTCTTAAGAAACAGCCAAACTAAAAACAACGCTTTAATTAAAATCAATCTATATATTTTTACATTTTCTAGGGCTATTTTCCACCAACATAGCTTAGGCTAGTGTCTTGGAATAGGTTGTAATTAACATTCCAAGACAGTTAAAACAAACAAGTAGCAATATTGCAGTAGGAAAAAAAACAAGTAGCAATATTGCAGTAGCATGTATGCTTTGGGAAGCTCTTCTTAAAAGTGTCAAGCACAAGATCATGTCCAAACCAGTGAGGTAATCGTACCTTTCTCATTGGGAAAGATAGAAAATGTTCACATATTAAAAATTATAAACCTTAGATAGACCATTGTCGAGGAGCTTGGGGTCACTTGTCGGTAAAACTTGGATTATATCAAGGAGCCTTCAAGGGTATTGAGCTTGTTACTCTTCCCTTGCATGTATATCGGATCGTAGACTATTCCCCTAGGTATATTGGTTCCCGTTGGTGACTTTAGTGGCTATAAAATTTAGGATTCTTTCCCAAGGTGACGGTGGAGGGAAGGTCCCACTATACCTGGAGTAGACGTTGAATAGACTCACTTGGACTTTCCAGAGGGTTCTCTTCACTTCGAGATGGTTTAAGTGGAGAAAATTGCACTGGACTGTTTCATTAAGCAGGTTGTTAGGGTAACTGTTCCAACTACTATTTCTGCATTAAAATCCTATGAAGTTGGATTTCATCACCAACTAGTGTTTTTAGTGCGAGAATCTATTGTTTGTGTGTGGATTGATCTCTTAGATTTTGTAGGTGTGTGATCAATTTGATTGTTTCCTTAGAGACTTTAGGACATTTTATTGAAATTTTCTTTGATTTCATGTGTTAAATTTTTTAATTGTGGAAAAATTACCTAGACAATCATGTAGAATGCAAGGAAAACCCCCTGAGTAGACACCAAACCAGTTAGAAAAACTTGAATTTGAGAAAGGACAAAAATCAGGGACTGGATCAAATGAACATGAAGAAACATCAATAATTATTCATCCTGAATATGAAGTAGATCAACCTCGAACAACAGAGAGTACTCCAAGAAGAGTTTCAATTTTTGAACTAGCTGAACTTGTTTCTACAACTAGTGAATTATCAGATTCGAATCCTGAAATTTCTGAACCAGAAATCGCAATCATTATATCTGAGATTACTTCTCCGTTCATTACTCCAACCCCTTGTTGTCCTGATTCACCCGGAGTGAAGTATCGTATCACTGAAAATCTTCCTCCTGGTCTCATTAGTATTGAAGAAGTTACTGACTCTGAAGAAGAAGTTTTTATTCCTCCAAATCAGTTCTCTTTATATCTTAGGCCAAGTGAATCGATTTAATATAGCCCTTTCAAACAAGATCCTTGGTATTCTCAGTTGGTAGACTTTCTACACAATATCGGTCTAAATTATTTGCCACCCTGAATTCCTTTTTATGCTATACCAAGAGGTTATAGACCTCCATTAAACATGTCTGGGGAGTCATCCATGTTTTCTGCATCACCAGAAACATATCTCTATGGTGGTCCATATGTTCCAGTAGGATACCAGTTGCTTTCTGCTACATTTTCAGGAGCAGATCCTCCTCCCAAAAGACATATACAATCATATGGTCCAAATGAATCAAATACCTAAAATTTCAGTACGGAACACGTTTACATGATGGCCGGAAACATTCCTAATGTTGACCATCAAGGTAGTAATTTACCGCCTGGGGGGAAACCTCAAGGATAGTACATACCTCAAGTACCATATCAACCACAAGGACAGTACATATGTCCAGGTCAATACATACTTCAGGGTCAATATCAACCTCAAGGTCAATACCCAACTCAGGGTCCGTAGCCTCTTCAAGGACAATACCCTACACTAAGGAAAGCATATTTCCAGGGACATCAACTTCCTTTAGGGCCACAGTTCTACCTGGAACAACAATTTTTTCAAGGAAGTGGGAATTATCCAGCTAATTATCAAACATATGTTCCAAATTATCAACACGGTTATGGTCCTTATGCAACACAACCTTCATACCCCATAGTAAACACAATGTGGGATTCATCACAAGTTCAACAGAATTTGCAACCTAAAGTACAAGTACCTTATTATCAACCTGGTCAGCCAATGGGTTACAGTCAAATCCAACAACCTGTCTAACCTACGATTCAGGTACCTGCATCTGGTACAGTTCAATAGCCTGGTCTGAGTACACCTAAAACTCCCACTCAAACTACTGCACCAACTTATGTTCAGGCTACCACACCTATTCCTGGAGTTTTTTCACCTCCTATTTCTACAACCCCTCAAGTATCACAACAAATCCTTGTAGTCTTTGCACCATAACCTGGACCTACAATCTAGACTACCGTTCAGTTTCCTACGGGACGACATGGTACAAGTACAATTGTAACAAGCCAACCTCATTTTGTTTATCAACCATATCAAGGGAAGTATTCATATGGGCATGCATCACAAAATCCACTGTACTAGCATCAGCCGTACCCTAGTTACATGTATCAGATACCAACTTAACCCCAATATGGTTTGGCTAATCCTCATTATCGGGGAGGTATTCCAATCCCAAATGCATAGGCTATTGTAGGATATCCTGGATATCCTCCTCCTAGTACTGGTATAGTTCCACAAGGTTATCAAATTGCTTAAGAACCTAACCATCGGTTTCCATTCATAGCAACTTTGGATTTACCTGATTTGTCATGCCTAACAAATGATCCCATCTATTATCATCCGTATTGACCGCTAATGCCAAATAAGTTGCCTAGTGATATCCCTAAATTTGAGGGAAAATCAGGAGAGGACCCATCGAACCATGTCACGACTTACCACCTCTGGTGCGCATCCAAATCTTTGATTGATGATTCTATTAGATTAAGACTATTTTATAGAACACTGATACGCTTAGTTGCTAAATGGTACATTGAATTACTGTGTGGATCATTCAACAATTTCAATGATTTAGCAACTACTTTCTGAACACATTTTTCATTTGCCAGTCAGATACGACAATGACACGAAATTATTGAATTCATTAAAAAAATCTACTTCTGCGTACATATCTGATCACATACATGAATGGAGATGTAGAAGATGTTTGGTGAAAGTTTTTATTCCGGATCAGATCTTGGTAGAATGGTTGATCAAATCATTACTTCCAAATATCACTGAATATGTGGCTAAGGGAGGAGTTGTTACTGAGGAATGGGTCATTTCTCAAGCTCAGTACTTAAACCTTGTATATACACATTCTGGTATGAAACAATTCCTGATTTACCATGCCCTAGTCAAATAACTATAAATCCTTCAGGTTCTCATGCTTCAGATGGTGTAATTGGATTAGTTACCACAAATAAAAGTAAGAAAAATTCATCAAAAATTACTTCTCCTATAATAAATTTACCTGATTCACCGAAAGGAGATTCTTCCCTTGAAACTTCTGCCGACATTCACGTTGTTGATTCATTTACAACTAAATCCAAAATCAGTAATAAGAAGAAAGGTAAGAATAAAAGCAAATATACTTCATCGCCCAAAGAGAAAACCGAAAAACCTGAACCATTTGATGATAAACGAAAACCTCGTTATCCTTGTCTTATCTGTGACGAGGATCACTTTACTAAAGAGTGCCTACATCGATCTAAGGTCTCTAAATTTGTTAATTTTTCACCCACACCAGTTGTCTTGAAGGATCCTTCTCCTACTCAAGATAGCAAAATGATAGGATCTTCTTCACACTTATCAGAAGATATTTTAATGATGTCTGAGGTTATGGTTGCGACACGATCGCAAGACTATGGAAGTAAAAATCCTGTTACTGGTAAAGAAGTAGAAAATTCTAATTCAACACCAGCTACATCTCCTTCGATTTCTGATCCACTCCATATCGAGAAACCTCATCCTAATCTCTCAATTAAACCGCTTGCTATAGGTGTACTTCGGAAGTCAACTTTCAATCCACATGCAAGAGTTGCTCAGAACTACAACATTGTTGAAGACTTGATGATTGCCCCTTCAGCAATGTCAGCCTTAGAGGTGCTGCAATCATGTCCAACACAAAGGAAATTAATTTTATCAGCCATTGGAGCAATAGATCCTCAGGATTCTAACCTTATGGTCTTCGATTTAGAAAATTTTACACCGAGACTAGCCCATCAGATGGCTTTTCAGATTCCGGTATTAGTAAAAAAAAGACGAATTTTTTGTACTGTAATTGATGAGGGGGCATCCACATGCATTATGTCGTTAAATTGTTGGAAAAGTCCTGGTTCTCCAACGGTAAACCAATCTCCGAAAATCCTTAAAGCTTTTGATGGAAGAGGATTCCATCCGTATGGAATTTTTCAGGATCTACCTATAGAGGTCGAAGATAAAACTGTTAATCTAGATGTGGAAGTAGTTGATGCCCCTCTGGATTACAACCTTCTTCTGGGTCGAAGTTATTCTTATGCTATGACTGTTGTCGTGTATTCCATCTTTCGGTTAATCATGTTTCATCATAAAGGAAATATTGTGAAAATTGACCATCTATCATATTATTCGTCTGATCCAGCCTCTACAGATAGTATTCAACATTTTGGAAAATTGACTATTCCTTATGAAGATGTTGGAGTAGGTTTAGTAAAATATTATGTTTTTATGGGAAATTTTTCTATGCCTCCACCCAACATACCACGTACCATTGCTAACATCAATATGATTTCATCAAGCACTGTTCCATTTGATGATCCTTGGATATTGCCTTCAGAGTCATAAATGGATTCTTTCAATGGCGAGATGTTTTTGAGTCCTTTTGAGATAGCATATATAGCGGTACAGTCATTTTATAACACACCTTCAACTAATCTTGATCCAATGAATGTGGTCACTGAAGAATCTTCTTCACTATCAAGCTCAGCCTTGAAATCTATTTTCGATCCTTTTCAACAAGTGTTTTATATTGATGAAAGTATTAGTGAAATTTTGTCTATGGATGAATCACCTTGGGATGATCTACACCATATATCTTTGTTTTTAGCTGAACTTGATAGATTTGAAAATGATTTTTTGTTGATTTTTCCAATTGATTATTTCAAGGAACCAATGAGTTAATAGTCTTCCATGTTTACTATCTAAAATCTATCAAAGTATCATACCCAACCAACAAACAAACAAACTTGTACTTAACATCTAGCCTAAAATCAACCTCTTAAAAGCATCGAGCTATATTCTTACAAACAATTGAGAGATCCCTCTCTGAGACTAGGAAGGCTAGGTCCTAGGTCCTAGAACTCTAAAGCTTGGTTTGATGTTACCCTTGTCAATTTGTATCTCAATCAATCTAGCAAATTAGAGGGAGCTAACATAGTGGAGATCACGGTGGGACCTTCTGAGTTAGTGACAATATAAGTATTCCTTAGGACTTCAGAAACCCTTGTTAAAGAATATCCAGTGAATTTTCCACCTCATTGCCAGCTAACATAGTGGCGATCACGGTGGGACCTCTGAGTACATAATAGTCTAGCAAACTCTTGTAGACTCGCTAAGTCCTTCAATAACCATAGAAACTCAAAAAACCCCAAAGACATTTCAGATTGGTTTCATAATAAACATTGGTGGTGGGCCATATAATATTTTATCTCCAAAAGAGCTAAAAATTTCCACCTAGCGACTCCACTGGCCTCTAGTAGGCCTATTACTTCACTAGTCCTTGTAAACTCTCCTGGGAATGCATTGAGAAATACCAATCATGCTGATGGTGGACAGCAACCCATTTAAATTTTTTTTTTGAAATCCTCCACCTGGCAACTCCACAACTCTCAATAGACCTAAAGACTCCACTGGGAAACCCATTCTATCATAACATTGTTAGAAGTATTGTCATTGATGCAAAGGACATCAACAGAAGCAAAGGGAAAGACAGTAGGTTTTTGGTAAATGGTATAGTAACATTTATAGGGAGCATGAGAAGAACAGAGGGAGAGTTTATTTACAGAGATAGGGAAACAAAAAGAGAAGCAAAGCAGAGCAAAGGAGACAACATAGATGGCAAAGGAGACAGGTGGAAGAAGACTGTTGAAATGAAACGGTCGAACAACAAAGGAAGCAGAGACAGAGAAAGGAGGTAGAGCAGCAGAAGCAGAGACAGAGAACACAGAGGCAGAGCCATTAACCAATAGTGAAATGATTACAGGAGATGCAGAATCATACAGGAAGGGCAGAACCAAGGCTCTGTGTATAAGGGTTAATACCAAGAGTTAAGCAATAAAAACTTAAGACAGGTGTTAAACCTTATGGTAGTGTTACATTAAAATAACAATGAAACAAGAGTTTATGTGTTAAGGCAGAGTTCATATATTGAAGTGTTGAAGAAATATGAAATGAAACCTTTGAACAGAGTATATATTTACGAAGGTGTGAAGAATTTGATTAAGTGGAACCATGAATAAAAATGGAACCCTGAACATGAACAGTAAAACCGGTGCTCAAAAACTAGTGGGTTCGAGCGATAGTTGAAGTGGTAAGAAGTATTGTCAAAATGAATACGATATATGTCATTGATGGCCACGTGTCCTAAAGCGGTTTCCAAATACAACTTTTTTCGCGTGAATTTGGAGCGTTAATGCTCAGAGATTGAAAAAACGCGATAAGCATTCTATCCGTCTGATCAAAGGTGTTGGGGAATCAATGGTGGTCACGATCGCGCGATGGGCAAGAGTTAACTCGAGAAAAGTAGCTGTGGGGCCAACATTTTAATTTAATATATGGGTTTGATATTCAATGGGTGATATATATTTATATACTATGATAAATTCGAAACCTATATGAAATGAGGTGCAGGCTGGACTTATATTAAAGTTAATACATTGGTCTTCACATTGGTCGGGGAATTATATATATATATGCTAATACATATTGGTTGGTACGAGATAATGGAACCTTGGGCATGGAAGGGTATGGAGTGAGTTGATAGTGCGGTGGTGGCATATATAAAATTGCACATATAATGTGCTAACCAAAGTTGTGGCTTGGACTTACAATATATCATATGAAGGGTAAGCTTGGAGCATTTATATATATAGTGGGTCGAACTCTGCCAGGGTGAGAACCTTTGGGTTATTGAGCTATTCAAGGTTTATTTCATATATGTATGTTGATATGAATCAGTATGCGGATATATAAGCTGTGGGGCCGAAACCTTATGTTAATGCTTGAATATAAACCAAAGTTAATATGCAAGTGGGACCCCCTACAAGAAATTCCGAGAATCTTAACCCAAGCTAGAGGATACATTAAAGATGAAGCAGAAATTTTATATATATGCAGTGCTTTATATATGTTTCACTTTATATACAAAGGACCAAAGCATATATATATTTATAAGTAGCGCTCTATGGTTCGAGCTAAAACAAACGAAGTACCACATGGTCGGACCCTCGAGTATCACATCAGAGAAACTAATGGCAGAGGAACATATTAACAAAAGTTCCGATTGAAGCAATGGACCCAATTCAATTATAAATGATGAAACTTATATCTGTTTGAATTCCGACTTAAAGCACATCAGAGCGATTCATCGCATTGGAGGTGAAAGAGTATCGACCAAACTGAAAGTTTCGATTTCGACTTAGTGATTGGATGATAGCCATCAGATTCACTGAGGGATGGACGGCGGAGATGATTCGATTGACTATATGGTGGGCCTTTTCTAATCGCATCGGCGGAAATCTAAAAGACCAAATCACAGGAGCATTGTGAATGTTGCGATTGCGATTGAAATCAATGAGCGGAGTATAGCTCGCATGTGGGGCCCATCAAAAGATAAGGCTAATAACAGGTTTGCTCCAAGGTTATTAAACCAAAGATAAAGACGAAAGAAAAGCACAACGGCATATATATATATATATATATATATATATATATATATATATATCTGTGTGTGTGTGTGTGTTAAAAAATACATACGTGTTTCCATATGTGAACAATAAATAATCGCATCGGAGAAGGAGCACAGTATAGAAACATATAATTGGAAGTTGCGATTGTGATTAATCATAATCAGAAGTATTTGAGAGGTGATACATCGCATCAGAGAATAGAGCAAGTTCGACAAGTGGGCCCGTAAGGGCATTTTATGTATTAAAATGTTTTAGTATTGCTATAACACCGAGAGTTGAATTGCACAGTTACATATATGCGGCAGTTATACCACGACAGAGAACAGGAGAGCAAGCAGAGTCAAAAAAGACATACACAGTCACAAAAAAAGACAAATACGCAGTAATCCAAAAAGAATGAATGAGTTCAGTTGGAGTTCTCATTGTATTTAAATGTAAATGTATTAATTGGTTTATATTTTTGTGATGCACTAGAAAGTCTCCGTAGGAAATAAAACTCCACTGTAAACTAAAATTTGTATAAATTGCTGTGATTTTCTAAATGAGCTAGAAAAAGAAAGTGAGGAGACAGAAGGAAAAAAGTCAGGGCTATTCACTTTGGATTCCCTGTGGAATACGAACTGTTATGTGAAAAACAATATAAACAATATCACATTGATATGCAGAGAGAGGTTAGAGAGTTCAAAGTATGAAGAAGTGAGGCAGAGAAGATAAGAAAAAGGAGGTGCAGAAAGAGATGCTACAAAACAGAGTTGATATCTGAGGTAAATGAAAAAATATTTTATTTTCATTATGTAAGGAAGTTGGAGCTTCCCTATCAAGTTGAAGCTTGATAGCTATTAGTTGTAGCTGACTGAGGTTGGAGCCTCCTGTAATTTGGTGCCTGTAGAAAATCAGTGGTGAGAGGGAGTTGGAGCTTGCCTTTGCATCACAACAAAAATAAGACGTGGTTTTCTCCTTTTATGGGTTTCCACTTATATCTGTTGTCTTTGTGTGTATTGCCTATGTGTTGATATGTTCTATCCAATCTACTTAATGCTTGTTGCTCTCATAATAATTTTGGTATCACATTAACTTAATACTTGCTGCAACATATTAAGACTGCTCACATATTAAAGTTGGTTATAAAATTAAGTTGTAAATCAGCTTGATGAAATGTTTGAAAAGCTCATGTATGTGTTAAACTGATTCACCCCCCCCCCCTCTCAGTTTAACTAAGAATTCAACAATTGGTATCAGAGCCAGTTCCTTTTGTACCAGTTTAACCACTAAAAGGAGATCCTAGGTCCCCAGGATGGCTAGTCAGGAAGGAAGCTCAACCAATAAAGCCCCTTTTTTCACCGGTGCTAATTATGCCTTCTGGAAAATCAGAATGAGAGCATACATAATGTCTCTAGGAATAGAGGTTTGGGTTGCTGTGGAATTTGGATATGCCCCAAAGTCAACTGACCCAGAGAGAGAAGCTAAACAATAATTTGTTGCAAATGCAAAGGCCATGAATGCAATCTTAAATGGACTATGTGAGGCTGAATTTATCAAAGTAATGCACAACAAGACTTCCAAAGATATGTGGGATACCCTTGAAAACATCCATGAGGGAAATAAAAAGGTAAAGATAGCCAAACTTCAAGTATATAGAGCTCAGTTTGAAAATTTAAAAATGAATGATGATGAAGATGGTGGCAACTTCTTCTTAAGAGTTGCAGAAATTGTTAACAATATGAAAGATCTTGGAGATACCATACCAGAAAGTGTAATTGTACAAAAGATTCTAAGATCTCTTCCACCTAGTTTTAACCCCAAGGTGTCTGCAATAGAAGAAACAACTGATTGGGAAACCTTGACCATGAACTATTTACTTGGAAATCTTACAGCCTATGAGATGATACTCCCACAGAAGAAGCTAAGTGCGACGAAGGCAGCTTTTAAAACAAAAAAGAAGCAATAAGAAAAGGAAGATATATGTTCTTGCTCTGATGAAGAAGAGGCCAAGTTTGTCAAGAAACTAGACAGAGGATCAGGTAAATATAAAGGTAAACTTCCATTCAAATGATTTAACTGTGGAAGAGTTGGAAACTATGCTGCTAAGTGTCCTCATAAGAAAACAAGGAATCAGGCTCATGAATCAGAGAAAACTACATCAAAGAACTGACAGAAAGGAAAGAAATTCAATAGAAAATCTTACTATGTTCAACAAGACAACAGTGCTTCTGAAGACTCAGATGAACCCTCAAGTGAAGAAGGAACCTCTGAATTTTTATTGATGGCCATAGAAGAACTTGAAGGACTCCTGCTAGAAGATGAAGAAGAAGGTGAAGTTGACCTTGAGGGGGAGATAAGAAGTAACCTGGAGGAGATTGACAGACTCAAACTAAAGTGTAGAAAACAAAAGGACATTCTCCTCAAGTATGTAAGAGAAGAGCAAAATTTAGAAGTCCTCATGCAGCTGAAGGTAGAGCTTGAAGAAGCCAAGAAGATAGAAGACATGTTACTTAAGAAAATCAAGGATAAAACTTAGGAACAATAGAAGTTGGAAGAAGAAGTATTATGTCTTAGGAAGAAATTAGAAAATGCTCAAAGGAAAGTGTCTATAAACTCTTCTCAAACAACAAGCTCTGGTAAGTTGAACAAAATTATGGATTCTCAAAGATCTCCTCTTATAAAAAATGGAATAGGCTATGAAGGAGAATAAAGTAAAAGCAAAGAAAAGGAAAACAAAAATATTACTTTTGTAAAAGCAAAGAAGGTTGATGAAGCAGATCAAATAATTCCTACAAAAGAAGAAACATGTAATGAGGGAGACATAAACCAGAAGAAAACTCTAATAACAAAGAATCAAATAAATAATAAGACAACAGAAAAAGGATCATATACCCCTGAGTATGTCAAATTTGGAAGCCATCAAAGGAGATTCTTCCCTCCTATGAAAAATGCTACCTATTATGCGTGCCACAAGCTGGGACACATTGTTGCATACTGTCATACAAGGAGGAGTAATTCAAACCAACAAAAGATGCAAAAAGTGAAGAGACTGTCTCAAGCAAACAAATAGAGAAGACAACTTCACATCAGGTATGCAAATTATTTCTATGGTTATTGTTTTTATTGTAAGGAATTTGGCCATAAAATCATTGAGTGTAGAAAATATGGACAAATATTGATGTTCAACACCTCAAGGAGGTTTATGAATCAAGGAAATTTTGCTCATACTCACAATTCTGCGAAAATTATGATCAAATGTTGTGTATGCAATAAAATTGGACATATGCCTTCCAAATGTCCTCTAAGAGGATGTATTTCATCATCTCACAAAAGATACCAAACAAAAGGATGCTTCCAGTGGAAAAAGAAGGTGAATAAATGTGACCTGGCTCTAATTTATCAAGACCTGAAAAGCCAATGGTATTTGGACAGTGGCTGCTCAAAACATATGACTGGAGACAAAAGCAAGTTTATAACTTTTGATGAAAATAAATCTAGTAATGTTACTTTTGGCAATGATAAATCAAGAAAAATCAAAGGAAAGGGCTCAGTCAGCCTAGACAATGGCAGAGGAAAGGCCCAAGATGTACTATTTGTAGATGGGCTGAAAACAAATTTGCTGAGTGTTAGTTAAATGTGTGATAAAGGCTGTGAAGTTCTTTTTAGAGCACAAGACTGTGAAGTCAGATCAAGCACCATAGGAAAGACTCTGCTCAAAGGTGTTCGAATAGAGAGTAATGTTTACATAGTGAAAGAGGAGGATGAAGCATGCCATCTTAGTAAACTTGAGGAGTCATGGTTATGGCATAAGAGATTGGGAAATCTCAGCATCGACCATATCATCAGACTGAGCAAAAAGAAAGCTGTCAAAGATATGCTAGAAATAGAAAGGCCTTCAAATACCATATGTAGATCTTGCCAATTGGGAAAACAGACCCTCACATCCTTTAAGAGCAAAGAAGAGCTATCAATAAGAGGACCACTCCAGCTTGTGCACATGGATCTGTGTGGACCTGAAAGAACTAAAACACCAAGTGGAGAATCCTACTTCATGCTGATAATAGATGATTTCTCTAGAATGACATGGGTTGCATTTCTCAAGAATAAATCAGAATCACAGGATAAATTCAAGATATTCAAAGCATTAGCAAAAAATCAAACAGGATGCAAGCTAAAATGCATCAGATTAGACAGAGGAGGTGAATTCACAAATTATGACTTTGCAGACCTATGCAATGAACATGGGATAAAGCAACAATTTACTATTGCTGGGATACCTCAACAAAATGGAGTAGCAGAGAGACAAAACAAGTTTGTATAACAAATTTCTAGAGCCATGATGCAAGAGAGTAATATTCCTCAAACATTATGGGTAGAAGCAGTACACATAGTCATGCATATCCTAAACAAAGCTCATTTAAGGCCAAGCAGTGACAAGACTCCCTATGAACTATGGCATGGTAAACCAACTTCAATCAAGCACTTTAGAGGCTTTGGAAGCAAGTGTTACATAAAGAATAATGATGAAAATCTGGGGAAATTTGATGCAAGAGCTGATGAAGGGATATTTCTAGGATATGCATCTAAAAGTAAAGGGTACAGGTGCTACAACAAGGCTCTATGAAATATTGTGGAAAGCATTGATGTAAGATTTGATGAAGAACTTCCAAACAAGACAAGAAGTACAGACTACAGCAGTCCTTCAAACAATCATGAAGAAGAAAACCAAGATGATGATGAAACAAGCAAGACAACAGAAGATTCTAAGTTGAGCTCAAAAGCCCCCTCAAGATACACTTAAAAGAACCATCCAGAAGATCAGATCATTGGAGACAAGAGTGTATGAGTCCAGACAAGAAGGCAGCTAACTGAATAGACAAAAGAGGTATACATAGCTATGTTATCACAAATAGAGCCAAAGAAGTTTGATGAAGCTAGCAAGGACAAGCATTGGGTGAATTCTATGAATGAAGAATTCGATCAAAATGAGAATTACAATACCTGGGAATTAGTTCCTAGACCCACTGAGAAAAATATCATAGGCTCAAAATGGGTATTCAAGAATAAAATGAATGAGCAAGGAAAGGTAATCAGGAATAAAGCCAGACTTGTTTGCAAAGGATATTCACAAATCGAAGGACTTGATTACGATGAAACATTTTCCCCTGTAGCTAGAATGGAAGCTATCAGAATGTTTCTGGCCTTTGCATGCTAACAAGACTTCAAGGTATATCAAATGGATGTGAAATCTGCATTTTTGAATGGAGATCTAGAAGAAGAAGTCTACATGGAACAACCAAAAGGTTTCTCATTAACAGACAAAGAAGACAATGCGTGCAGACTAAAGAAGGCTCTATATGGACTGAAACAGGCTCCTCATGCTTAGTACTCAAGACTGGATAAGTATTTGTAAAAACAAGGCTTTAAGAGAGGTGGAGTAGACAACAATATATACATAAAAGGCCATGGAAATGAACTCCTGAATATTGTAGTATATGTTTATGACATTATGATTGGAAGCAACAAAGATGAGCTAGCAAAAGGATTTTCTGAAGAGATGAAATCAGAGTTTGAGATGTCTATGATTGGAGAGCTCAGTTTCTAATTAGGACTTCAAATTCATCAAAATAAAATAGGTACATTCATCTCACAGGAAAAATACTTAAAAGAGATGTTGAAAAAGTTCAAAATGGAAGACTGCAAACTTGTGTCAACTCCCATGATCACTGGATGCAAGCTATGTACTAATGATGAATCTGCTGATATAGATCAAAGAATTTACAGATCCATGATAGGAAGTCTGATGTACCTAACAACATCAAGACCAGACATTATGTTGGCAGTAGGACTTGTGGCTAGATATCAAGCAGCACCTAAACAAAATCACCTTCTAGCAGTCAAAATAATACTCAGATATCTACAAGGAATTGCACAGCATGGACTTTGGTATCCAAAAGGAAAAATATTCACTTTGACAGCATACATAGATGTAGATTGGGCCAGCTATGTGGATGATAGAAAAAGCATAAGTGGAGGTGCATTCTATTTAGGACAAAGTCTGGTGGCATGGCTAAGCAAGAAACAAACATCTATTTCTCCATCTACAGCAGAAGTAGAATACATAGCAGCAGCAACATGCCGCACACAAGTCATGTGGATGAAGCAAACCCTCCAAGACATGAAGGTAAGCATTGATGAACCTATCTCTATCAAATGTGATAATACAAGTGCTATAATCATATCAAAAAATCTTGTGCTTCATTAAAAAACTAAACATATCCCAATCAAGTATCATTTTCCCCAAGAACAAGTAGCTCGAAGGTAGTGAAGCACTGTTCCATTTGATGATCCTTGGATATTGCCTTCAGAGTCATAAATGGATTCTTTCAACGGCGAGATGTTTTTGAGTCCTTTTGAGATAGCATATATAGCGGTACGGTAATTTTATAACACACTTTCAACTAATCTTGATCCAATGAATGTGGTCACTCAAGAATCTTCTTCACTATCAAGCTCAACCTTGAAATCTGTTTCCGATCCTTTTCAACAAATGTTTTATATTGATGAAAGTATTCGTGAAATTTTGTCTATGGATGAATCACCTTGGGATGATATACACCGTATATCTTTGTTTTTACCTGAACTTGATAGATCATACCCAACCAACAAACAAACAAACTTGTACTTAACATCTAGCCTAAAATCAACCTCTTAAAAGCATAAAGCTATATCCTTACAAACAATTGAGAGATCCCTCTCTGAAACTAGGAAGGCTAGGTCCTAGAACTTTAAAGCTTGGTTTGATGTTACCCTTGTCAATTTGTATTTCAATCTATCTAGCAAATTACAGGGAGCTAACAGAAACATTTATTGTATTAACTTTGTCAAACCTTCCATGTCTTCTTTTAGGTCATTCTTCATGTTTTCCATTTTTTCTTCCATGTCATCCATCTTAGCTTCCACACCATTATTCAAAACATCGATCTTAGCTTCCACGCCTTTCTTCAAAACTTCCATTTCATTTTTTGTTGCTCTTTGCGAGAGTGAAATTTGGTGCACTTTCTCTTGAAATTTTGATATGTCATGTTGCAATTCTTCGTCCTCATGAGTCATACTAGAGCCTTCTGAAGGATTAATGGGTGTTGAATCCTTTTTAGAAGGCATTCTAGAACCCAATACTGATATATATTCTACAATATGCCCTTCGAATCATTTCAAACTAATTCTTCAAACAAGACTTATGCAATTCAAAAACAAAATACACACTTTTTTCTTTCTTTTGAGGAGCTCGATATTAAAAATGAATTATATCTGTGATTTTGGATCTTCAATATCTAAAATTTGGTCCTATAGTAGCCCTATGAACTGTCTTTCGAATATCATAGGTCTGACCTGATTTGGATTCTTCAAGGAAAAGTTATGCCCAATCTCCCACAATGACCTAATTATGGATTGGTTTAGTAGAGTGAACTTGTACAACGTGCTACGTGTCACAGTTTCCTCCTTCGGCTCTGAAATTGATACACAAGAAACTATAGTACGTGATTATTCACCTACTTTTTATGGAATTCCAATCCTATGCTCTGTAAAAGGAAACTGTGACAGATGCACCCCCGAGTCCACCTCTTTGAGATTAGAGATGAAATACGAGGCTCATGTGTAAAAACCTAACGTCCACAGATCATATCTCCGAAAATATTGCTAACCAAGATCTGAAACTTCTAGAGGAATTTCCTCAAGAAATCGGCTTCGCTCTATAAAAATTTGAGCTTCTAATCCTTCATAGAAAAAATTTTATAGGACAAATGCCACAATGACGTGTTTTAGGTGAAATTCAGGAGCCTGAAAAAACCCCAAATTCCATAGATCATATCTCTGAAAATATTGCGAACCAAGATCTTAAATTTTGACACGACGTTCCTCAGGATTTCAGCTTCACTATGTAAGCATTTCAGCTTCTGAAACTTCTTAGAAAAAACGTTATGGCGACAATGCCACGATGACCTGATTAGAGGAGCGAAACCCTATAATCCAAAGCTCTCATATCAAATTTTATGAAACAAACTCCAAAAATAGAAGAAAAGAGAGATCAACGCCTTAGAAATCAACCAATTCGAGGGGGAAACCTCCAATACATTACATAAATAAACAATTCTTGAATGATAAAAATGGAAAAAAATCCTTCTATATATAGGAGTCCATGGGATCACAATATAATATTAGCCGACCTAACAATAATAATGTAAGGGCACAATAATAACAATATTGGGGTTATAGGGGTACAAAAATAACAATAAGGGGGTTACACTAATAAAAATAAATGACTATACTAGTAATATAGGGAGCTAACAGCTCTCGATACATGATTTGTGGTATTTTATTGGCCCCACCTACCTTTTCACATCACATTTTCACAAAGTTCACTTGCCGTATTCACTTCTGCTTCCTCATTTCCCCAATTGCGATATTGAGAGGGAACCAATCATATATCACAATTCACAAGCTCAGGAGGATGGGTGCTCCAGAATCCGTTATAAACGCCAAAATGCGATTGCAATTTCCACCAGCCGTTACACCTCGTGATCTTCCCTGCCCTTTGATCCACAGTTCTCATGCCTTTTCGAACCCCCTTCTCCATTCTGATTTTAACACTGTGGGGGGTGGGGGGGGGGTGGTCCAAAAAGCTGCTTTCTCTGTCACTCTTCCTACTACATGTCCTCCTCTCAGCATTTTGCACCCCCCTCGTTCCAAACATCCTTTCCACGTCATCACCCCCATCACAAATCGCATTCCCTCCTGCTTGTGTCTTATGCTAAAATGTTCCTGACCCCGATCTGTGATTGCGATATATGTACAAAAGGTTTTCTCCTCCCACTCATCATTTATTTAATAATCTCTCCTGCTAATAAAATGAATCCCTGCTATCTCTTTCAATCCGCCTCCATAACTTGTTTAACCTCCATATTTCCCGCTCCTCTTTTATTTCTCCCACTGGCCAACAATTTAACGTGTCTCCTTCTCATATCTTTCACATGCTCGTTCCTTTTGTTTGAAACCTATCTATATAGATTTTTCCACTCCAACAATATTTCTGAGTTTATTTCGAAACCCTATCACGACAAACAAGAAACCAAAGGAAAGGAACAACAACAAAGTTTCTCTGAAACAGATTTCTACCATTACTCTCAGCACCAGAACATTTCCACAAGGCACTAGGAAGCATTCAAGAAGCAGTCACAGGTTTACAGAAAATCTGGCACAAAGGCTTTAAAGATTCGACATCTATCAACAAATAACAATATCTTCTTAAAGCTCAAAGACAATTTGTTAATATGATTAATTCCATCGGAGTTCTGATAGGATTGTAAATGGCTAAAAATAACCGACAATCTACTTTTTCTCCTTCTTATCTATTTTCTGTTAAGTTTTTATGAAATGAATCCGAAGGTATAAGCCTTGATGTCATATCTTTTGTAAAAATATGAATAGACAAATGACAGAGGAAGATAAATGGGGGGTGGGGGGGGGGGGGGGGGTTGTTGGTGGCACAGGGCCGAGTGCCATGTTGCCGATTCTCATGTCATTCCTGAACAGTGTATTGTCGAACACATAATATATTTCAGTTAAAATCTGGAGGATTCACAAAATCATATGGTGTGTGTATTGTTTTCCCTTCTATTTTTACATACTTCATCTGTCTTTCCATATTTATCATAAAAGTTCTATCTTATGTTTTTATGTCTTATGAACCTCCAAGACATATGGATTTGTTTTTGTAAGTCTTGTTCCAAGCTTTCCTGATTCAGTATGAATTGAAGATTGTTCATAAGCATTCCTTGATGTGGAATTAAACCCTGTTTCATGTTTTTATAAGTCTTTTGATCTAGCATGCATGTTAATCTGTTTTTGTCAGTCTTGAATGACAAAGCATTCCTGATTCATGAAGTCATGTTAGTCAGAATCATTCCTTGAAATATGATTCTTAAAATGTAGAATGCGATTTTTGTAAGTCTTTCTTAAATCCTTCTTTCATTATACATTATTAGTCTGGAATTTATGTCATTTTTTCCTCCCAGCATGGATTTCTATCCTACAGACCCGCTATCTTTCTCCCGTTCTTCTAATCATTGAACTACAAAATTTGCTACCACATCATATATATGAGTGCCCTCATATGTGTCAAAGATTTTTATATATTAAACGTTCCTTTCATAGTGCTTGAGATCCAACCACTTTCCAGAAAGCCCAATCAAATTATAAGAATATCCCTTGAGCTTAAGATGTGTCTGGCTAGGCACTTGATGCAGTCCAAGTGCTGATTCCAGCGCTAACATATTTTGGTGTGTTTGCCGGGAGACGAAGGCCTTGAAACGAAGTATTCTCCCGAGTCTCTTGTTTTAATTGCTGAAGATCGATTATTGAAGGTGAACAGGAATTGATAACTTGAAGAGGACTGCAATTTTTTCACCTGGCGACTCCAGGATCTAGTGGTGACTTCATAGGAATGTAGAGATCAGATTTTAAGTGGAAGCTTTGGATAAACAGTTACACCTTTCAAAATTCTGAAAGGGACATCATTGCATAGGTAACATTTAATGTTTTTCCTCATTTAGTAGTTGATTATTTGGAGTCTTCTTATAGTGCAAACATTCAATTCTTTATGAGTATCCCGTGTTGTGATTATTTCCATCATGAGCTTCACTATGTTATGATATGGATTCTTTTAGTTTCACTCTTAAGATTCAAAATCCATATGAGGTTTTTTAAGCTATTTGAATGGTTGTACGTTAAGTCCCATATTGCATGAAATTTGTCATTCAAATCAGATTAGAAGAAGAGGAATGAATAAGCTCATTGTTTTGAGCATTTTTTTTTTGGAAAGTTAGATTTCAGTTTTCAATTAGAATCTAGCCTCAATTTGGAGAAATAAGTTGCAGAATTAAAATGATTCTTTTGAATCCATTACCGAATGGTTAGGCATGATGGTTTTTTGAGTTAATGAGCAGGATCACTGGTTTGAGAGATAAGAGTTGAATTCAAGGCACTAGTCTACGGTTCTTGATAGCCTGCAGGGGGAATATCATCCCCAATTAGAGTGACTGTTAGCATTAGTTTTGATTCCTTTGAAAGTTTCCCTCTTTGTCATTTTATTTGGCCTCTAGCTCCTTATGCTTCAATTTTTCTTGCCACTTCTCGCTACATCCTCTCCATCCTATTCAATCCTTTCCTCATTTTCATTTTTGCCAAAATGCTAAAATGCCGTAAACTATTCCTATTTGGCCATTTGCGTGTATAAAAGCTACCTAATGATATTTTAATGTTGTCCTATCTATTCCTTATTCTAGCCAAATCTTATCGAAAAGGGAAAATACAATTATATATTAATTTTATATTTATATATATAAAATTATTATAATTTTTAGCAAAAAATAAAAAATAGGCTTCATCGAGCTCCCTAGGTCTCAGCTCAAACCCTCATCACACAACGAAGTGTCATATAATAATGGAGAGACAGGTCCAAGTTCAAACCAATGTTCAAAACTGGATACCCTCAGGCTCATAATCAAAACCCTCATTCTCCTAGTTGTGATGTAAATTGGTCCCACCCTCCATTCTCATCACACATCGCACCTCGCGAATTTTAACCTTTAACTCCCGTTCCTCGTAAAAAAACTCCTGATTCGTGATTTTTGGTATTTTCTGGGCCCCACCTACCTTTTTGCATCAAATTTTCACAAAGTTCACTTACCACATTCACTTCCACTTGCTCACCTCCCCGATTGCGATATTGAGTGGGACCTAATTGCATATTGCAATCAAAAGCTTAGGAGGATAGGCACTCAGGAATCCATTATAAATGTCGAAATGCGATTGCGATTTCCACCGGCAGTTACACCTCATGATCTTCCCTGCCCTTTGATCCACGATTCTCATGCCTTTTCGGCCCCCTTCTCCATTCCGCTTTTAACACTCCCCGGGGGGGGGGGGGGGTCCGAAAATATTTTTTCTCCATCGCTCCTCCTACTACCTGTTCTCCTCTTTGCATTTCGCACCCCCCTCGGTCAAACCTCCCTACCACATCATCAGCCCCATGCAAATCACATTCCCTCCCACTTGTGTCTTATCCTTAAATGTTTTTGACCCCGATATACAATTGAAATATATGTATAAAAGGTTTTCTCCTCCCACTGATCATTTATTTAATAGTCTCTCCTGCTAATAAAATGAAACCATGCTATCTCTTTCAATCCACCTCCATAACCTGTTTAACTTCCATATGTCCTGCTCCTCTTTTATATCTCCCGCTGGCCCACAATTCGCTGTGTCTCCTTCTCATATCTCTCAAATTCCCGGTCCTTTTGTTTGAAACCTATCTATAAGGGTTTTTCCACTCAAACGCTCTTTCTGTGTTTATTTCGAAACCCTATCACGAAAAAACAAGAAACCAAAGGAAAGGAACAGCCGCAGAGTTTCTCTAAAACATATTTCTACCATTACTCTCAGCAAAAGCATGATTCCACAAGATACCAGACAAAATTCAAGAAGAAGTCACAGGTTTACAGAAAATTTGGCAGCAAAGGCTTTAAAGATTCAACATCTATCAACAAAAAAATATATATTCTTAAAGCTTAGAGACAGTTTGTCAATATGATCAATTCCATCAGAGTTATGTTAGGATTTGAAATTGCTAAAAATAGCAGAAAACCTACTTTTTCTCCTTCTTATCTATTTTCTGTTAAGTTGTTATGAAAGGAATCCGAAGGTCTAAGCCTTATTGGCAGATCTATTGTAAAAATATAGATAGAAAGAAGATAGATGAAGAAAAATGGGGGGGGGGATTTGGTGGCACAGGGCTGAGTGCCCTGTTGTTGATTCTCATGTCATTCCTGACCAGTGTATTGTTGAACATATAATATATTCCAGTTACACTCTTGAGGATTCACAAAATCATATGGTGTGTGTATTGTTTTCCCTTCTGTTTTTACATTCTTTATTTGCCTTTCCAGATTTATCATAAAAGTTCTATCTTATGATTTTATAAATCTTCTAAACCTCGAAGACATATGGATTTTTTTTTGTAAGTCTTTTGCAAAGCTTTCCTGATTCAATATGAATTGAAGATTGTTCATAAGCATTCCTTGAGGTGGAATTAAATCCCGTTTCATGTTTTTATAAGTCTTTTGATCTAGCATGCATGTTAATTTGTTTTCGTTAGTCTTGATTCACTAAGAATTCTTGATTCATGAGGTCATGTTAATCAGAAGCATTCCTTGTAATGGGATTCTTTAAATTTAAAGTGAGACTCTTGTAAGTATTTTAAAATCATTCTTTCACTATACATTTTAGATCTTGAATTTATGTCATTTTTTCCTCCCAGCAGTGAATTTATGAACTACAGATCCACTGTCTTTCTCCCATTCTTCTAAACATTGAACTACAAATTTTTCTACCACATCATATATATGAGTGCCCTCATATTTGTCAGAGATTTTTTATTTGTTCAACGTTCCTTTCAGAGTTCTTGAGATCCAAACAATTTCCAAAAAACCCAATCAAATCATAAGAAATTTTCTTAGAGCTTAGGATGTGTCTAGTCAAGCACTTGAAGCATTCTAAGTGTTGATTCCAGTGCTAACACAATCCATTCAAACAAAATTGCTTTAATTGTGAATCAAACCATACAATAAAAACTAAAGACAACGATAAGACTCGACATCACAACTGAGCACCACATTGGAGTACTATGTACAATAGCGCCAACCATAAAACATCACAACATAGAGCTATGTTAAACCAAAATTGTGCAAACCATAAATCAGACTTTGTAAGAGAGAGCCACATCAAACCACAACAATGTTAGACCAAAAATGTGCCAAATTCATAACAGAGAGTCAGGTCAAACCAAAACAATGCAAATTATGCAACAGGGAGGTATGTCATACAAAAAATGTGCCAACCTCATGACAAAGACACACATAAACCCACAACAGTGTTAAAAAAAAAAATCTGACAACCTCATAACAAAGAGCCATATCAAACCAAAATAGTTCCAACCATGCAATACAGAGTTATGTGAGACCAAAATTGTTCCAAGTGCACCAACCATAACAATCCCAATAATAAAACTTCACCAACTTCATAATAGAGATGCATGTCAAACCACAACAGTCTCAACCATACAATAGAGATACATCAGACCATAACTACAACAATTGTGCCAATCTAGACAATGTCAACCATACAACTATTCCAATGTCATAATAGAGAGCCACATCAAAGGACAACCATTCCAACCATGCAAAAATGAGGTACATGAAACAAACATTTTGTGAACTATGCCGACCAAAATAGTGCCAACCATACAACTTGTGCCAACATCATAAAAGAGAGCCACATCAAAACATAACAATGTTAACCATAAGATAGTTTTGATATTGCAAATTCCTTCTACCCATGACTGTAGTGCCTCATCCAAAACATGAGGGAACACCCTTTTCTTGTTACAAAATGTAACACATGACATGTTTTATTCCATGTAATCAGATTGCATATATATACATGTGTTGGGAAAACATTGATACGAGGCAAACCCTCAAAATTTTATATAATCATATTATGTGAGTTGATCCTTAAAGGTCCATGGTAAAATTTGTGTTGACGTTAGCATGCAGACATAATAAAAGCAACATGACACTCTTTGAGTGGTGTCACATGTCACCTATATTTCACACTATTGGCCAACCAAAAATGTTGTTTTGGAATGTTTCATGGCATCCAATTGTGCTGCCAAATCATCCACCATATTTCCACATCATTAGTAATGTTTATGTCCATGTAATTACTCTTGTACCAACCTCATGTTGCCACATGTGACCAATATTTTTCTAATGCCATGAATCCATGTCGGAGGGCCTGAAATTAGTCGCCTATGTTGGGAGGTCTACATGGCATCTTGTTAAAGGGTCCACCTAGAACCTCCGAGGAGTCTCCATTTCATGGGTTGGAGAATCTCTGCGTGGAAGTCATGGGGGGTGTGACCTTTGTTAAATGTTGTGCAAGTCTACACACAATCCACTATTTTTGTGCCAAAATGCATCCATAACCATGGCATATTCCTAAAGTTGTGTGGAAGATAATGTCATTAAACATCACACAAGTTTATGTGCCAACAAGCATCAATTATCTATGAGTGAAATTTTCTTCCTTAAATATGCATGAACTTCAATGAAATTGGTGTTTTGTTAACAAATTTGGTTTTTTGATCCCTTTTCACAAATTTCATTTTTCAAATTTGCTTGTATTCTCATTCGAGAGGAGTTTGACCAAGTGTATAATATTTTCTGAAAGGTCTCAGAGAGGAATATCCAACCATACCATATATATATACCATCTATATATTTATTTTTTCATCACAACCTCAACAAAAACTCAATAATATTTAGGTCATCTTATCTTCTTGTCATCACATGTGTCAATCAACTACTCAATTATCTTTCAAGAAAACCTTACATCATTTTTTTTTAATCAAATTCTCAATGATCTTGCAAGGAAATGTACCTCTTTTAACATGAAAAAAATATGCCCAACAACTTCCTTTCTTTGACATCTAAAAAATTGTACCATCTTTAAGATCAATGACATGACATAGATTGTCATCAATGGCAACACTATGCCAAAAAATATTCTTCCTTGACAACCAAAAAATTCCACCTACTTTGAAAATAGTGACATGACATTGGTTGTCATCAATGGCAACACTATGCTTAAAAAATAATTGTGACTCGTCTTTGATGATTTGAAAAAGGGTGACTAAGTGATATTTCCATTGACCAAACCAAGTACAAGTGGTACAAAATCCTATTGCAGTATACCAAGGAGTTATAAGAAGAGGGAGTCTATGGGACTATGGGTTGTCATGATGAAAATATGAAATGCAAGTGGTGTTGCCTCTAGTTCAAAAACAAACTACACTCCCAATCCAAAGGGGCTTGAACAACATGGGAAACCAAATGTAAAAATGGTAATGGTGTTGGACTCCGCATGTGAGGAAATCTATCACACTTGATAGATGGAAAATGAAAAATATGGATGGGTTGATCCATCTATCAAAGTGTGGGGGTCCTTAGTGTGATTTCCTCTAAATGATAATAAAATGCAATGAACATGGTGATGTTTCTTATATGTAAAATTCCACAGGAAATGGGTCTAAAGGAGACTCAATAAACATGAGTAAAGATGGTTTTCTCATCATACAAATCCACATATAATTCAAAGGGTATTAAGAAAAGGTGGTGTCATAATAAGAGAGATACATGTGAATATTTTTTCTTTGAAAATAAAGGGACTTGACACCTCATAGAAAAAATGTCTTCCAAGTTCTTGATGGTGTTGGATAATGCCAACATACAAAGGGGTATCCCCGATGTGACTTCAACTAACAATGTTTGGAGTAGGAGAACTATCCAAGGTATCGACGTGACCACCATAACTCAAGGTTTGACTTGGTTTCAATGGATAACATAAGATATTATTCACATAACCCTTGAAAAAACAAGTAATTTGACATTGTTAAACACCAACTACAATGTGTGAAAGGACGCCTTCACAAGAGGGTAGAAAAGAGTGAGTCTCTAGAAGAAAATTAATAGTACTATCCTAAGAGAGGAACACGAGAGAAAATAAATATTCATTAGTTTTCGAGTTGAATAGTTCACATAGAGACAATGATCATTAAAGCATATAAAAGATACATTCAACAAGATGATCACCAAAGCCAATGAACTAGTTCAATTTATTTAGTACTTATGAGCACAACATATACTACAAACATATAAAGAATATTTTTACAATATTAATGATACATGCATGAGAATGTGTTGGTTCTCTAACACCCTCCTCGCACATTTACCCAAGCTACCCGGTCCACTAGCATAAACATGCCACGAGAGGATACTATGATGTGATTCAAATCCCCATGTACAGTTAAGGAAGTGGAACTGAAAAAAAATGAAAAAACCTTCCACAAATGCTACAGAACCTCCAGGAGCCAACCACCATTTCCAGGTGACCAACCCTTGAGGAAAATTATCTTTCACCTATCTAACTCCCCATTCACTCCTTTGACAAGCCATGCATGTGATTTTAGGGCCCTAGTCACACCCACAACAATGGAAAGCCAATGACTATGGAATTTTTGAGCTAGTTCTGTGCCACTACCCCAGATTCTCCTTCACTTTTTCAAGGAAAGGACTCACAAAAATTCCGAGAACTTCATGAAAGCTTTAGAAATGATAAATAACATTGACACAAAGGTACTTATGCAAACATTTGATCATCAAATTAACTAGACCCATACAAGCCATGACAAGAATTTCGTCAAACATGTCAAAAATATGCATTATGCAGGTCATAATAACATATCTGAGCATAGGGGTCCCATAATTATCTGAGAATCACTACACATCATTGATGCCTTATCACATTAGCTGCTCTATAATCTATTAGGTCATATTTTCATTGTTCATTCATTTACAAATCAAAACATGATGAAATCCATACATCATCACTATCATGAACTTACTCATAACCATTCTATAAACAACAAAAATAATAAGGATACAATAGCCATAAAATCCACATATGAACCAATACATTTACAGATGAAATACCAAGGAGAAGAAACTAAAATTAATGAATGCAAAAGCCAACCATATTTGGGACTTTCACATTCAACCCAACCATAGATTGGGTGAACCAATTCATTCTTTCAGCCAATCACCCCCGTGCCATATTCCAAGCATGAATGTAGGACTCATAACAAAAATTAACTACGGTTTCTAGAGGATACACCACCTCACTACTATAAATAGAACCAGGCTTCACTGTAATCCACACCGGATCACTAGGCCCTAAAAATTCATGGATTCCACCATATTTCTCCACCTACATAATGAGGAATTTTCGTGTCTCCTGTTCTCCAAAATTTACCATACATCCCGCCATATGACGGTCAAAGATCCCTAAGCCTAATAAATACTCTAGTCTCCAGAATTTACCGTACATAACTCCATTCACTATTTGAGGATTCTTAGGAATGATTGAGACTCGACTCTCCAGGCTTTACCACAATCCACACTATATCAATAGGTTTGACCGAGGGAAAAAACCTCCAAGCTTTACTGTATGCTCTTCCATTCATCGTTCGAGGATACCTAAGCCCATCGAGGCACACAATATTTTTCTTTACCAGAACCCATAGTTCATTTTAAGGGTTACTAGGCTAATGGATTTACCGTAATCCATAGTCTAGTTAAGGGATCACTAGGCCATGTGTTCATTAATTCATAGACCACCTCTCTCAGTTTTGAATCCATTTGACAATATAACTCAACCAAAAACATGAGAACCCCATCACACCATGGCTATTTGGAAATGGCAAGGTAAGGTTGAAGAACACTGTCACACATGGTAAAACCCATTCCAATGACAACAAGAGAACCAAGAACACACATGCATAACCATACATGCCAAATATAGAAAGGAAACCACACATGCAAATACATATCTGCAAGTAAAATGATTGTAGCTACTTCATCGACTCTTCCTTGCTTGATCTTTTCTTCCTCTTTTCCTTCTTTTCCTTTCCTAGTCCAATACATAAGTGCTCCAAGAAAACTCTAAGTGTCCAAGAGTGCGCGAGAGAGAAAATAGACAAATAGCTCCATAACTAAATTGGAAAAAGGTAGAAACTAATCCTCATAAGCCTTTTTATTAATGAAGCCTCTATTTTCTTCATTTTCCAATATTTTTTGCTTCATTATCCTCCTCAGATGAAACTTGTGACATTTCACTTTCCTTTTCTCCTAATTTCCATTATTTTCATAGATAAATGCCAATAAATGCCACTTTAACTTTCCAAATCCTTTACCATTTTCTTTTCCAATTTCCTCTAATAAAATAAATGAACCCCCACACTAGGATGTATCTTCCCAACAGTCACCTTGGACTAAGTGTCCCATAACCGAGGTTATTATTTTTCCTTTATTAAATTTTATTACATGGGATTTTCACCAGGGTTGCAACAAAACCATCCCCCTTTGGTGAACACCATGTTCGATGTTCAACTACACCTACAACCAACAAGACTGCTAAAAGAAAAACACATTTCCCATGGAGCTTTATACCTTAGCTCGTTGCAGTATTTCGAATGATCAACTTGCTGAGAAGAAAACAACATGACAACATAATAACATGGAAACCATAATTATATGACACCCATACCACTTATTGGAGTTTTATAACATAACTCATGGGGGTATTTACATCCATATAAATATGTACATATACCAAAATCATATATCAAGGAAATTGGCTCAACCAACGAATAGAGGAGGATACATAGTTTGCATCAGATTTTCCATCTCCCATGTAGCTTCATCTGACCCAAAGTGCTTCTAGTGTAGTTTGACCTGCTCAATTTCTTGATTATGGAGCATGACCATATTTCTATACAAAATTCATTGCGAATCTGGTTGAAATTCTCCTTCAAGCTCCACTTGCAATATAGAACAATAAATCACATGATCAACATATTTAACATACCTCTTAAGCAATAAAACATGGAAAATATCATAAAATTTCATTGTCGGATGAAGTGCAAGTCAATATGCTATTGGTCCAATTCTTTCAAGAATATTGAAAGGTCCACAAAACCAAGGTACCATCTTGGCACATGATCCAGTCCTCAAGGGGCTCTTCTTGGGCTTTGATGCACAGGAACACCTGTTCCCCAACCTAAAACTCTTTAAAAAAGATGTTCTTATTTGTATATATTTTCTACATGTATTGTGATTCATTTAGATTCTTATTTATTACTTGCATTTCCCGTTCCATTTATAATAACATGTTCATTCCAATCAATACCCTATTCACTAGATCACTCCAACTCAACCATTGTTGTAAGAAAACTAGAACAACGCAAGGTACTCCTCCCATTTCCTTAGTTGATGCATTGCATGCATCCTCAATATGTCCTCCAATATATTGTTGAACCTCTCTGTATTTCCATCCTTCTATAGATGATACATTGTGCTAAAGGTAAAATTTGTACCTAAACCTATGAACAACGACTTCAAACACTTTTTAGTGAACTTAGCATCCCTCTCTGACACATTATTCTTCATAACACCATGAAATCTGACCACATCTACGATGAAGACCTATGCTACATCACTAGCTGAATAATCAGTCTTTACTGGAATGAAGTGTGCTACATTTGTCATCTTCTCTACCACAACCATGATTTAATCATGTTGTCTACATGTCGTCAAAGAACCCATGATGCAATCCATGGAAATGGCCTCCCACTTCCACTGTAGAATCAGAATCAGAAGTAGTAATCCACAATGTTTATTACACTCTACCTTTACCTCTTGACAGTCCAAGAATCTAGCCACAAACATTGCCACACCCTTTTTCAGAGTCGGCCAATGATAACAAATATTCAATGTTATCAATGTCTTTTAGTATCCTGGGTGACCTGAATACTTTTTCGCATGAAACTCTCTCAAGATAATCTTCTTGAGCTCACTAATGTCTGGCACATATATCTTGTCCCTAAATCTGATCAAGCCATCCACTCTGAGACGATAGTCCACGTCCTGTGCACCTGTACCTGCACTATGTCGTAACCTATGTCTAAGCTCCATGTACTTGTTATCCTACTGACCTGCCTATAAGATCCGATCTAGTAATTTTATCCCATAAGAAATCATACCTGCTATATGACTCACATGTATCCGCCTACTAAGAACATATGCAACCCCATTCTATTTACCCTTGATCTACCTAATCTCAAAGCCAAACTAACTGATCATGGCCAACCATATAGCTTATCTAGAATTCAAATTTAGCTGATCAAAGAAGTATCTCAACCCACTGTGATCAGTCACCAATACAAACCTCCTTCCAAGAAGATAGTGCCTCCACATCTTAAACACATGAATGATCGTTTCCAACTCAAGATCATGTATCAAATAATTCTGCTCATGCTCATTCAATTTCCATGAATCATACCACACTACCTATCCCTCCTCCACAAGCACTCCACCAAGTCTTCTCTTGCAAGCATATGTACACACCACAAACTCTTTGTCTGGATGTGTAATATTTAAAACTAGAGAATTTGTCAACAATTTCATCAATTTTTCAAAACTCCTTGCACATTCCTTTTTCCATTCAAATTTATTACATTTCCTCTGCAATGATGTAATAGGATATTCAATCCATGAGAAGTTCCTAATGAACCTCCTATAATATCCTACTAGCCTTATAAATGATCTTACCTCATCCAAGTTTCTAGGAACTTCCCACTCCATGATATATCTTATCTTCTCTAGATCCACTGCTATACCTTCCTTGGAAACAACATGTCCCAAGTAATGTACCTTTTTCTGAAATAAACTCCATTTTCTAATCTTGGCATACAACTGATGCTATATTAGCAATATCAACACTGCTACTAAATGTTTTACATGCTCTTACTTATTCTTATAATATATCAAGATGTCATCAATTAATACAATAATAACTTGTGCAAATAAGGACGCAACACACTATTCATCAAGCACATGAAAGTAGTTAGAGATTTATTCAAACCGAATGGAACTACAACAAACTTATAATTCCCATAACTTGTCCGAAAAGTTTTTCTGTAAATATCCTCTTCCTTGATGCATACCTGATGATATCTTGATCTCAGACTAATCTTTAAGAACACTACTTCTCCCTTCAACCGATCAAATAAGTTGGCATAAATTATCGGTAACAGATATCTATTCTTGATAGTCACCTTGTTCAACTATATGTAATCGATGCATAAACTGAGAGCACCATCCTTCTTCTTTACAAATAATAATGGCGCACCCCACAATGATACACTTGGCCTAATGTATCCTTTGTCAGTCATTTCCTTCAAATGCAACTTTAGCTCTTCAAACTTTGGATTGCTTGTTCTATATCGTTCATTTGATGCTGGTGTTTCCCCTGGTACCGATTCAATAGAAACGTATACCTCCCTGTGAGGCAAAAAATCTGAAATATCTCCTGGAAACACATCCTGAAACTGTTTTAAAAGTGGGTACTTGTTCAATACCCCTGCATCATCATCCTCCTTACCCTTATCACTAGAAATATGCACTACAAATAACACGCGTCCTATTCTACAACTATGTTTTTTCTGCATAACTGTCACCATCCTAACTAATGTTGGTTTCTTCTTACCCTGCAAGATTCTATTCTCTCCATTTTCATCCAAGAACTCAATGTATTTGTTATAAAAATCCACTTTGGTCCTATGAATATATAACCAATCCAAAAAAAAAAAGATACTATATGACCCCAATAGTAATACATTCAAATGTGTTGATGTAGGCATACCATTCAACTCAAATGCACAAGCTCTTACCCAATGATGAACTCTCTTCTTGGTACCTGTAGCTAACTGCACTAACCAAGATTCTGCATGCACTTCTTTATTCAAACCACAATTATCCACGAAGTCAGGGTTAATATAACTATAATTAGATCTAGGTTCAATAAAAATAGAAACAACTTGATTACAAAGCATACCATCCATCTCAATGATATATGCCTAATGATATGTCTGCCTATTATTCAATGTTGCATAGATACAAGGAATGCTTTGCCCGATATACCCAATAGTATATGCCTTCTATGCACTATAGATCTAAGGCCTACCAGCCTGATTCTGTGGATAATATCTCTTAAGATGTTCCTTACCACATGTCCAACAATCCAATCGCCATGTAACCTCACATATATACTGTTGTTGTGACCCATGTATTTGTCTAGCTATGTTTAAATTCTTGTATGGTGAAACATTCTATTTCTCTTCTACATTCTAAGGCCACTTTGTTTTCAGCTGCCACTTACCTTTACCTTTATCTTTCCCTTTCCATCCCTGATGAGATTCATTATTATGCTTTGAATACTCATAACAGTGTTTGAATTTCCCAATAAATTCCTCAAGTGACTAAGGCTCATCGTACTCAATCCGTTTCTAAATGCTAATGGTGATCCACTGAAAATATCTGAAATTTATCTTTCTCATCTTTAAGATACAATACATACTTCAATAAATCCAGGAACTTGGTCTTATATTCCTCATGTGTCATCAATCCCATATTAATCTCGTAGGATTCCTTTGATTTACTATTGTAGTACCTTTCTAACAAGTATTTCTTCCTAAAGAGCCTCTTTAATTCATGCCAAATCAAGTCCTATGTCCTAATGTCTCTCACCCATTTTACATCTTCCCACTAAATTTCTTCTTTCCCTTTGAAGCTGAAGATAGCTATTATAGCCTTCATATTCTTTGTGTACTCATACAACTCAAATAACATCTTCATGCCAAGTAACCAAGCCAGGGTATCCTCATACTTCTTCAAATATCTATCAATGGTAGGTGGCTTATTTTTCTTAAACTCATCCGTAGAATATCCCCTATCACTCCTCTTGTAAGGGTGATAACGATAATGATCATGGTGATAGTTAGAACTAGAACTAGAATAGTACCTATGTCCATCACCTCTCCTATCGAGAGTATCCAAGAGACTTCCATCTCTAACCACGTCATCCGTATCTGGCATGTGACCACCATGAGACCTACCACCACATGCCCCATTGGTCCTATCCTCCTACCCATGGATAATGAAAAGTGTCCGTTGTCCTTGCAATTATGAAAAACTCTGAAGGATTACTACAATAAATTCTTCTTGTTTATGCTTCTCTTGCATGATTCTATCATTGTCTACTTTACGACTTCTTATTTCTGCCTTCAAAGTTCTCAATGTATCTACTAAGTCAGAAGAGTGCCCAACACCACGTTGCTAATATGATCCATAAGGAGAATCTCATGAACTATAGTATACCATATTTTTATTCACCTTGATCTCTTTCTTGCAAGGCATAGTATGTCAGCTAAACCAAATCATAAACAAACAAACGTACTCATGTATAATTCGGGGAGGATATCTCATCTGCAAGATCAACTATTTTAGCGCAATACGTGTATGAACATTACAATAACAACATGTAGATATCATCCTTACCATAGCACAATACTCAATGCATGACCTTATCAACCACACCTCATGACCTGATGCATGACAATTACAACCATATCAATGCCTGCTTAGCAACATGTAAACACCGACATGCATAAGCAATGCATAACCAATCATACACTTATGATGACACATTACACAATGACATCATCAACTTTCACATGGCGACACCACTGCAACCATGACCATCACCATGCATATGAAACCAAATCATAGACCATAAGTATAAGGAACACATATGTCACCGACATGAATGCATGACCAACACACTGTCCATCCATTCCAAGGGGTGAGCCATGCTCCAATACCACTCTATAACACCCTCCTCCCACATTTACCGAATCTACCTGGTCCACTGTGGTAAAAAAGCGAAGAAAGGCTACTATGAGGTGATTCAACTAACCATGTACAGTTGAGGAAGTGGAACCAAAAAAACAAACCAACAGAACTTCCACACATGCTACAGAACCTCCAGGAGCCAACCAATATTTCCAGGTGACCAGCACCCAAGGAACCTTAGATTTTCACCAGTATAAATCCCCAGTTTCTCCATTTACAAGCCATGCATATGAGTTTAGGCCACTAGTCACACCCAAATAAAGGTCAAGCCAACGACTATGGACATTTTCAGCTAGTTTTGTGTCAGTGTCCCTAGATTTCGTGCCAAATTTTTAGGGCTAGGACTCATGCCACAACCTAGAACTTCATGAAAGCTTCATAAATGATAAATAACCCTGAGACAAAGGTACTAATGCAAATTGACTGGATCCCCACTAGCCATAATAGATAATTCGTCAAACATGTCACAAATATGCATTGTACAAGTCTAATAACATATTTGAGCATAGGGTTCCCATACTTATCGGAGAATCACTAAGAATAATTGATTCCTTATCACATTAGCTCCATTATCATCTATTAGGTCATGTATTATTTTTTCATTCATTTATAAATCAAAACAAGATGAGAGGCATACATCATCAGTGTCATGGAACTTAATCATAACCAACATATAAGCAACATAAATAATAAGGACACAACAACCATAAATTCCACATATGAATCTAGACATTTACACATGAAATACCAAGGAGAATAAATTCTTATTAATGAATGTAAAATCCAACCAGGTTTGGTACTTCCATGCTCTACTAGACCATAGATTGGCTGAACCAAGTATTTCTTTCAACCAATCACCCCTGTGCCATATTCCAAGCATGAATGTGGAACTCATAACCAAAATCAACTAGTTCTTCTTGAGGCTAACTACCTCACCCCCATCAATAGAGCCAGGCTTTACTGCAATCCACACTAGATCATGAGGCCCTAAACAAGAATGGATGTCACTAGATTTCTCCACCTACACCATGAGGAATTTTCTTGTCTCCTAGTCTCTAGGCTTTACCATACATCCTACCATACAACGGTGGAGGATTCACAGGCCTAATAAAGACTCGAGTCTCTAAGATTTACCATATATCTCGCGATTCACTGGTCGATGATTCATAGGCCTGATTGAGATTCCACACTCTAGGATTTAAATCAATCCCCATCGGATCAATAATCCTAATATAGGGAAAAAAATATATATTATTTATCGTATATTTGACCATTCATTGGTCAATTATAACTAGGCCCACCGAGGCACACAATATCTGGCTTTATTGCAATCCATAGTCTAGTTTAGGGGTTACTAGGCCAGTGGATTTACTATAATCCACTGTCCAGTTCAGCAATCAGTAGGCCATGTGTTCATTCATTCAAAGAACACCTCACTCGGTTTCGAATCCATCAGGCCATCGATCTCAACCAAAATCATGGGAACCCAATTACACCATGGCTAGAAATGGCATGGAAAGGCTGAAGAACATTGTCACACCTAGAAAAGCTCATGTTAATGAAAAAAAGAGAACCAAGAAAACACCTGTATAACCCTACATGCCAAATCTAGAAAGGAAACCAAAAATGTAAATCGATACCTGCAAGTAAATTGATTGTAGTTTCTTGATCCACTCTTCCTTTATTGATATTTCTTCCTCTTTGCCTTCTTTTCCTTTCCTAATCCAATACTGAAGTGCTCCAAGAAAAATCTGTGTCCAAGAGTGTGTGTGAGAGAGAGAATATAGAGATAGCTCCAAAACTAAACTAACAAAAGGTACCAACCGATCCTCAAAAGCCTTTTTATTAATGAGGCCTCTATTTTTTTCATTTTCCATTATGTTTCCTTCATTTTCCTCCTCACATGCAGCCTGTGACCTTTCACCTTCTTTTTGTCCTTTTTTTTAATTATTTCATAAATAAATACCAAGAAATTCCACTTTTACTTTACAAATCCTTTTCCATTGCGTTTTCCAACTTACTTAGCCATAATAAACCAAATGAACACCTGCATGAGGATGCCTTTTCCCAAAATTCATCTTGGAATAAGTGTCCCATAACTGTGGTTATTATTTTTCCTTTATTAAATTTTATTACGTCAGAGTTTTACCAGTAGTGCTACAGGCTCAATGGGATTTTGATTATTAGTTGAATGATCTAAGAATATCGTTACAATGGTGATACACTAGCTATAGTAGTAGAGTATTAAGTCACTTATTGCTTCTCCAAGGAATGCTATTATCTCCTATTCCAAGCTCAAGAAGCAAAGGATATCTCTCCAAATTCTAAGCCTCCAAAAATCCCTTTGATTGAGTTATGAGGTTTGTTTTATAGCAAAGGGAATGCCATTTCATATCCCCTATGAGTCTTGAGATACCCTCATGAGTCTTGGACTCCTAAATGACCTTTAAAATCCTATAAGACTCTTTTTTCCACATGTGACTTTACATATTCCACATATGACTCTTGGACTTCGACCTCTTTTACATTTTGTCATTTTCCATTGGATAATACATAATTACATTCCACATAATGTGGGAATACACATTGATACATATTGTAACAACCGTGCTTAGAAATCCATGTAAAAATTATAAGACTACGGGTATGGGACACCTGTTCCAAGCTGAATGTTTGGAAAACATCCTAGTGTGTGTTGATTTCAGTTATTATGGCTAAGTAAATTGACAAAGGCAATGGAAAAGGGTTTGCAAAGGGAAAGTGACATTAATTGGTATTTTATTTATGAAAATAATGGAAATTAGGAGAAAAAGAAGGTGAAAGGTCACAGGTTGCATGTGAGGAGGAGAATGAAGGAAAATAATGGAAAATGGAGAAAATAGAGGCCTAATTGATAAAAAGGCTTCTGATGATCAGTTGGTACCTTTTGTGAGTTTATTTTAGGAGTTGTCTCTCTATTCTCTCTCACACACACTCTTGGAAATTTAGAGTTTTCTTGGAGCATTTAAGCTTTGGATCAAGAAAGGAAAAGAAGGAAAAGAGGAAGCAAAGATCAAGAAAGGAAGACTGGTATCAAGCAACTACAACTTATTTTCTTGTAGATATCGATTTTCATGTGTGATTTCCTTGCTATATTTGGCATGCATGGTGTTTCATGTGTGTTCATGGTTCTCTTGTTGTCGTTGGCATGAGTTTTTCCTGCTGTGAATTTTTTTTTCAACCTATCCTTGCCATTTATAGATATCCATGGTGTGATGGGGTTCTGAAGTTTTGGTTGACCTGGGTTTCTAGATGGATTCAAAGCTGAGTGAGGTGGATCTATGAATGAAAGAACACATGGCCTAGTAACCCCTGAACTAGACTATGGGTTGCGGTAATGCCAAATGTTTTGCTACCTCGGTGGGCCTAGGAATCCTCGTTTGGTGAATGTCAGGATATATAGTACAACCTAGAGGTGAATTCTCCCCATCAGAACTAGGAATCCCATAGTTAGGGCCCAATGATCCGGTGTGGATTGCGGTAAAGCCTAGACACTCAGAGACGAGAAAATTCCTCACGGTGTAGGCGGAGAAATCCGAGGGCATCCATGCTTTTTTTGGCCTAGTGAACTAGTGGAGATCATGGTAAATCATGATATTACATGTGTATTATTTGGCCTAGTGATCCTGTGAGGATTGTGGTAAATAATGTTTATATTGCTGAGGGTTAGGTGGTTTAGATTTTGGAAGTCCTGTTTGGTGATTGTCTAAAGAGAGATTTGGCTCAACCAATCTATGTTTAGGTGGAACATGGTAGTCCCATACCATGAGTTTTTAACCATTATACACAACAAAATGAGTTATTATACCATTATACACAACATAATGAGCGGTCACTTTATTTATTATGTCTTTGTAAGTGACATATAGTGTCGATGAAAAGCTATTAGTTTTTTTCCTTGCACAATTTTTTTTGGAGTTTTATAATGTTAACGTTTGTTTTCTATATAAAATTTTCTCCAACGTCATTGCGTCATGGCATGCCCAACACATGGTTCAGAGGATGTCGTAAGTAATTTTTTTCCATTGTATAAAATATTTGCATTTAAGTTTTATATTTTCCAATGTTAAACTTTAGGTTTGAGATTTTCTATGGAGGTGATGTATCATCGCCACTGGGTAGTGCTCCATACCTCGAGGCATTAGGTCATGTAGTACATTTTCATAAATTTCAATTACGGATTTTCATTAAACACCCATTGGTTTCTATGATCGAATTAAACACCGATTTGAGGAACAATATTAACATTTACTGGTTTTCAATGTTCGAATTAAACACGGATGTTCCAAATATTATTTGCATTTACACTTCGGTCTCTGAGATCAACAAACTATTATTTTCCTGCTCGTGGGTTTGCAGGTATGCATTGGTTTGCAGATTGCAGGTGTCTCAAAAAAAAATTCTAAAAATATTTTGATCGTCCAAAGAAATAGAATTTTCCTATAGTGTCATAGCATAAGAAATTATAAATACCTTTTATTCATCCAAAGAAATATAATTGTCTCATGTCATAGTGTAGTGTTTGTCTCAGCGCCATGAAACCCTATGTTCTTATTTTCTACTTACAAAACCCTAGAAACAATAACCCTATCGATTAAATTTCTTCAAATGGTGCTGCCATTGAAGGATTTAGATCACGTGTGATCAGGAGTTCATAAATTTTGCTCAAAATTCAAAGTTACAGGATTGGGTTGAAACCAAAATGGTTGTGTATATATCGTCTTCCTGATTTCAATGCCATGACCGGTTCGAAATCCCAAATAGGTAAAATTTGTGACAGGTTTGACTGGGATGCACAGTCAGTAGGGTGAAGGTATAGTCATCAAAAGGGGAATATTTGAGGAATATTCCTTTCCTTAGAACCAACACGAGGATTAAAAGTGGAAGCCTTTTAATGGTTGAATGGTTGTACATTATTTTTTTTGGGCCAATCAAGGGGTGACACGTGGCTAGCCCTGAGGCCACCATGTGTCCCCCAAAAGGCTTATTAAAATTTTGGTTGAAGGTCCATAGGGCTCGATCCCGTGACCTCCGACAAAGCACGTACACAAAACAACCACCCGAGCTACACATGATTCTTAACATATATGGTAATCAGGTTCTATTTGAAGTTCAATGAAATGGTGTTTTGGGGTTGGGGATCACCGACGGTCCCCGAAGGAGCGTTCAAATTGCAATGAATTAACACCAACCATAAACGTTACAGTCAAAAGCTTAACCAAGAGCACTAACCACTAGTGTTGCGACCACGTGTCACATGCAATTGTAACCACTACATTCTTTGTGCAGTTAATACTAAGTCAACCAGAGTATAAACAAAGCTTCAACCTTATTCATAGTTTCGATTATAGTTCTACCAACGGTTATGTAACCGTGTTATGTGGGTCATGTTCCCAACCAAAAAAATTAAATGCAAATGGTTATTTTGGCGAAGATTTGGAGCACGCCTATTTTTGTTCAGATTTCACTAAATTAACTCCAGTTAAGTGGAGCTCTCCACTTTTAGTGGAGCTTTCCTAGGTGTAACTAGGAAAATGAATAGGAGACTCAATTTTTTCCCATTCTGAGTGAAGGAATAGTCATTTTTGACTAATTGGAGCATTGTGGAGCCATTGGTGTAGAGAAAAAGAACTATTAGAGGCCCATAACTACATGTATTTGCAAATTTTTTAGATTAATGAAAGATGGACATGCCATTGGGAGTTGGACCAATAGATGTAGCCCAGGAGGGGTGAACTAATTCATCATTCCTGTTGTGTAAATTATATGTGGTGACTTATTTCTGTGTTTTACATTGATGTTCAGTGTTATTTGTTCTTATTTCATGCTTCTAATTTACTAAAATAATCTACAATTCATGGTTAAAATCCTCAATCCTTAAGCAAACTAATGAGACAAGTATGCACATGTTTATAAACTGAAAAGACACTTAGCACAACAAAACTAATACTGTCCTTTCAAATCAAAATGGTATCAAAGCTAGATTTTGTTCTCTAGTTTTGTTTCGTGCAAATAATTTTTTAACTGTTTGCAAGTTTTAGATGCTTACAAGGCTCAAGCTCAAGAGAGGAGAAGGAAAATTGGTGGGAGAAGAAGGTTCTAAAGAAGATCAAAAGAAAAGGAGAGAAAAATTGCCACAATCTCCACCACCTAGTTCACCTCCTGAGGAAGTAGAAGCTACATTAAGTATGCCTCAAGTGGAAGGAGAAATCCATGAAGAAGTTTATCCCAAAGAGGAAGAAAGAGTGTTGAGGAAAACATTCCTTGACATGACTGAGGTGGTTAGAATCCTTTATCAAGAAAGGAATGAGATACTAGAAGGAGAAAGATCCAAACTTCACAAGGAAGGACATGGATCTTCAGGAGGTCACAATGACGAAGATAAGTCAAAGAAGGGAAATGGAGGAAATGGAGGAAATGGAGAGCCATCATGCTCACCCTCATCATCATCATCCTCTACTTCTTCTTCAGTACATCAACCACACAAGTCAAAGAAAAATGGTAAAAGTCCTTTTTTAAAACTTGATGTTAAGTTCGAATTGCCTATGTTAAGTGGTGAAGTAAATACAGAAAATATTGATAATTGGATTATGCAATTAGAGGTCTATTTGAGAATCCATAACCTTCAAGATGATGATACTAAAATCCGACTAGCTTCATTGAGAATGGAAGGTGCATCACTTCTTTGGTGGGAATCCAAGATAAAGGATGAGATCAAAAAACATGGTAAGATTATTCTATCATGGTAAGATTTCATTACTGCTATAAAACAACAATTTTATTCATTAGCTCATATGCAGAAATCCATAATGAACTGTCAAAACTTTAGGCAATTAAAGGGACAAAATGTGCAAGAATACACCTAAGAATTTAGGAGAAGAGATCTCTTATTAGGGGTATATTTGCAGAGACAAGATACTTTTCTCAAGTACATAGGAGGCTTACATAGCTACCTAAAACATACTATTCTCGTGTTTAACCCCACCAGTCTAGATGAAGTATGTGTTCATGCCACACATGTAGAAGATAGAGGGAAGAACATTTCTGAAGAGGGTAGAAAGAAACCTTTTAAGGGTAAAAAAAAAAGTGAAGACCTCAAAAGGTAAAAGCAAAAAGAATGCATCTATTAATAAAGAGGGATAAAAATAGGTTTGTAAACATTGTTCAAAAGAAGGCCACGATGAAACTCATTATTGGAAATTACATCCTAAAATGAGGCCAAAGAAACCCAATAACAAAGGGAAACAAAAAACTGCAACTACAACTAAACATGATTTAGGAGATGATTCAACTGATGAATCTAAGATTATAGCCATGGGATTGAAGAAAATGAAGGGAAAATAAATTAAAACTAAACCCAGTACTAGTACATCAAACTATCACATACATGCTCCAAATGAAGAAGAAAGAATTGAACTGTTTCAAGTGAGGGTCATATTCAAACATACCAAGATTGACACATTGTTTGACAATGGGTTACAAGAAAAATTAATCTTTGAAGACTTGGTCAAGAAACTTAACCTTGATACCATACCACATCCAAAACCATATCCATTAGGTTGGATTTGTTTTGTAAGGATGCAAATTTATGGGTTTCAAAGAAATGCATATTGTGGATTGCAATCACTGCAATTTTTGTTGACACGGTTTAATTAGATGGGGTTTCGCTTGAAATAATAGGTATTGTGTTGGGGAGTCCTTACTTGTATGAAAGAAAAGAGATATTCAATCGCCATGAGAAAAAATATCATTTATTCAAAGATGGAAAGGAGTACATTTTTAGAGCACATCGCAAGAAGACAAACATTGCTATGGTAAATGCTGTATAGGTAAAGAGGATGGTAAATTCAAGTAAGAATTTCGTTCTTCTTATGGTTAAGCCTAAAGATGATGTTAGTCATGAATGATTCGACGATGTGATCCTAAGTTGAAATCAGATTTATATGATGTAGTTAATGCCCATCATGAGATGTTTCAGGAGCCAACATGATTGCCTCCAAAAAGATAGATTCAACATGAGATTTTGTTGCAATAATATTTTCCTCTTCCAAACATTGGTATGTATCGCATGTCGATAATGGAGAATGCTGAAATAAAGAGGCAAATGAAAAAGATGTTGGAAAAAAGAATCATAAGGCTAAGCACTTCGCCATGCGGTTCACCCATAGTCTTGATACCAAAGAAAGATGGGAATTAGCGCATGTGTGTAGATTTTAGAGATTTGAACAAGATTACTGTAAAGAATCGTTACCCACTCCCAAGAATAGATGATTTTCTTGATCAGCTGAAAGAAGAAATTTTTTTCACTAATTTGTATTTACGAAGTGGATATCATCAAGTAACAATTGCAGAAAGCGTTGTATGGAAAACTGCATTCAAAACCAAACAAGGACTCTTTGAGTGGTTAGTTATGCCATTTGGTTTGTGTAATGCACCGACAACTTTCATGCGTGTTATGGATAGTGTTTTGCGTCCATTCCTTGATGAATTTTTTATTGTGTACTTAGATGACATATTGATTTTTAGAAAAACAAAATAAGAACATGTCTTGCATGTGAATAAAGTGATTGATGTTTTGAAGAAAGAGAAATTGTTTCTTAAGATGTCAAAGTGTGAGTTTGGAAAGACTTCTTTGGTCTATTTGGGACATATTGTAGGAGGAGAGTTGAGAATTGATCCTTCTAAAGTGGAATCCATTGTGAATTATCCCATACCCAGAATAGTAACCGAGGTAAGAAGTTTCTTAGGTGCGGCTCAGTATTGGAGAAAGTTTATTACTAACTTTTCGTCCATCGCAGATCCTATGCATGCAGTGACAGGTGTGAAGAAATAATTCCAATGGGTAGGCAAACAAAAACAAGATTTCGAAGCTTTAAAAGACAATATCAATTCAGCTCCAGTCCTTGCATTACCAAATTTGAGACAACCATTCGAGATTCAAACCGATGCTAGTGATTATGCCATGGGCGGAGTACTTTTGCAGCATGGTAAGCCTATTGCTTTTCATTCTTAAACATTTAATGACGCTGTGAATAATTATCCTACATATGAAAAAGAACTATATGTGTTGGTACAAAGTGTCAAAAAGTGGAAAAACTACTTGATGGGTAAAGATAATATTGTACATACCGATCACCAACCATTACAATACTTGCATTCATAAACAAAATTGCAGTAATCAAGACATTTCAAGTGGATGGGATTTCTTCAATAGTTTCACTTGGTTATAAGGTACAAGAAAGGAATTTTCAATAAATTTTCTGATATGATTTCAAGACCAATCATTAGTGCATCTACTTTATTCAAAAATTATTCTATTGTACATGAGAGTTACATAGAACAGGATGCACATGACATTGATTTTCAAGATGTGTATGAAACAATGTTACCGATGAAATAGGTAACCGCAATGTTACCTACTTTTTTTTGGTAGCATAAAAAACACCCGATTTTGAAAAGTGGTGATGCAGAATCACCGTTTTTTTTTTGTGCACATTTTTGACACACTAATATTTTTATTTATGAAGTATGAATATTTGTTTTAAAATGTTAGTGATTTTCATGCTAATTTTGAAATGTATTGATGTAGCATCAACTTTTTTTTTTTTAGAGCGGTGATTTTCATGCTAATTTTGAAACGTATTGATGCTGCATCAACCTTTTTTTTTTAGAGTGGTGATTTTCATGTTGGTAATAAAACACAAAACTTAGATAAAAAAAAATATATAAAAACAATAAAAAAAACCAATAAAAATGTAAAAAAAAACAAAAATAGCTCATAAAAATAAAAAATTTAAACAAAAATAAATAAAAAAAACAAAAATATTTGAAAATTATATCAAAGGAAATAACAAAATTTGAAAAAAAAAAACACATAATTTAAAGAAAAAGAACAAAAATTGACCAAAAAAAAAAAAAAAAAATCAAAAACATTTTTTTTCTAACTTATTAAAAAAAACAATATATTAAAAAATATATATATATTTAAAAAAAAATTAAATTTAAAAATTTAAATTAAAAAAAATAATAATAATAAGGAAAAAAATACAAATTTTAAAATTAACAAAAAAAAACAAATAAAAAAAAACAATTAAAATTGAAAAAAAAAATTAAAAAAATATCAAAAAAAAAAAAATTTTTATTTTAAATAAAAAAAATTAAATTAAAAAAAAATTAATTTTTTTGAAAATTAAAAAAAAAAAATCAATTAAAAATAAAAATAAAAATAAAACTATAAAAAAAATCAATTAAAAAAAAAAGTTAAAAAAAAAAAAAACATTTAAAGACACATTATTATTATTGTGTGTGTGATTGAAATTTTTTTTTTAATTTATTTTCTATTTAAAAATAAATTTTTTTTTTCTAAATTTTGTTTTTTATTTTTTTTAATTTATTATTTTTTGCTATATATATATATATATATATATATATATATATATATATATATATTTGTTAATAATTTTTATTAAATTTTGCTCTTTTTTTTTATTTAATTGATTTAAAAAAAAAAATTCATAATTTCTCTTTATTATTAAGTTATACGTTTCGATTTTTAATATAATTTTATAAAATTTAATCAATTTTGTATTTTTTTTTAAATTTATTTGGATTTAATATATTTTTTTAAATGTTTTACTTTTTTATTAATTTTTTTTTGTTAATTACATAAAATTTTTATATTTTTTTATTTCAATTAAAATTGTGTATTTAAAATTAGATTTTTTTTTAATTAAACTTAATTTTTTTAAATTAATTTGTTTTAATTTTTTTTTTTAATATATATATATATATATATATATATATATATATATATATATATATATATATATATATATATATATATATATATTCCATTCTCTATTTTGTTGATTTTTAAAGTTTTTCTTTTATGATAGTTTTTTTTTTTTTCTTTTATATTTAAAATTTATTTTTTCTTTCAAAATCTATTTGTTTATTCATTTATTTATTAAAATTTAATATTTTTGTTTTTAAATTTGATTGTTATTTTAATATTAATTTTTTTTTTAAATTTAATAAAATCTGATATATATACATATTTTAATTTAAGTTCATATATATATTTTATGTTTTTATAATTTAAATATAATTTATTTTTTATAGTTTATTTGCTTTTTTAATATATATTGTTTTAATTTTAATATTTTCATTGTATTTTATTTTTATTTTTTATTTTTAATTAATTTTTCATTTTTTTACTTTTAATTTAAATAATGTTTTTTTTTTTTTTTTAATTTTAATTTTTAATTTTTAAATTTATTAAAATTTAATATATTTCCTTAAATTTAATTTTTTGTTTTAATTTTTTTTTTTAAAATTTAATAAGCATTTTATTTTTCTTTTTTAAATTTAATTTCTATATTTTATTTTTTATAATTTCCTTCTTTTTTTAACTTTTTTTTTTAATTTTTAAATTTAATATTTTTATTTTGTTTTTATTTTTATTTTTTAATTTCTATATTTTTTAAATTTCAATCTTAATATTTTTTTTTTTTATAATTTTTTTCCTTAAAGTTTAGGTTTTTTTTAATGTTGAATTAAAATTTTTATTTTCTTTTTAGTTTTATTTTTTTTATCTTCATATATTTTTAAATTTTAAGCTTTTAAATGTTTTTATTTTTTAAATTTATTTTTTTTCTTAAATTTTAGGTTTTTTTTTAATGTTTGAATTTTAAAAATTAAAAAAAGTTATTTCTATTTTTAAAAATGCCAAAAGTATAACACAATTTTTTTTTTTGTTATTCAAGCATCAACTTGTTTTGTTTTGAGGGTGTTTTTTCAATCCTTTTTTCAAGAAACAATTTTTTTTTTACCATAATTTTATAAAATGTTGAAATTTGACCTTAAAAAAAAAAAACGAAGTGGTCTGAATACTTTTGTTTTTAGGGTGTTTCATGTTTTGAGTCTTTTTGAGCTGAAGTTCACAGGTTTTGACATTGAGGTTACCTATTTGATCGGGCAACGGTGTTTATGATAGTTTGGTGAAGAGATACGATTTGAAAAAATATTATCGTGCATAACGATTTTCGGTTCATTTTGAACTGACTATGTGTCCACAACGAGGAGAGGCTGGGGTGTCTGTGAGAGAAGCTCATTCATTTCTTATTGTTGGACACTTTCGGGTAAGCAAAACAGTGGTGCATCTATAGAGGTATTTCTATTTGTCTCGCATGATAGATAGTGTGTCACGTTTTATAAGAGGTTGTTCTATATGTGCAACAAGTAAGCCTAGTAATAGGAAGCTTGGGTTGTACACGCCACTACCGGTACCATCAAGGCCATGGGAGAGTGTCTCCATGGAATTTGTTGGAGGTCTACCTATGTCAAGAAGACAACATGATTATCTTTATGTAGTTGTGGATAGATTCAGCAAAATGTGTATACTTATGCCATGTAAGAAAACCATTACTGCTGAACAAACTTCTAAACTTTATTTTCAGCATGTTTGGGTTCATTTTGGATTGCCAACTTCTATTGTTAGTGGCAGGGATTCCAGGTTCATTGGGAATTTTTGGTCAAATCGATGGAAGATGGTGGACACAAAGTTGAAAAAGAGTACTGCTTTTCATCTGCAAATAGATGGAAAAACCAAGGTGGTGAACAGAACTATTGTGTATCTCTTGAGAGGGTATTGCAGCAAACAACCTAAGTTTTGGGAGGAGAAACTGCATTACATTCATCATGCTTACAACCGGGAAAGCACTCTTCAATACAAACATCGCCTTTTGAAGTATGCTTTGGGTATTTTCCAAAATCACCATTAGAATTCATCTTTGGGAGGATGTTGCAATTGAGGGCCATAGTGACATTGACAAGGCTTGAAAGTTCATTGAGAAAATTTAGATTATACGTCAACAAGTTCAAGAAGAGCTTGAGAAAAGTCAAAGAAAATATAAAAAGAGGCATGAAAAACATAGAGTTGATCACATGTTTCAAGAGGGAGATGAGGTATGGTTTCACATTAGCAAAGAAAGGATGCAAGGGGAAGGTAAAAAGCTCAAAACCATTCGATATGGTCCTTTCAAGATCGTAAAGCAAGTTGGTAATAATGCATTTCAACCTAAATTGCCTTCTTATATGCAAATGTATTCAGTTGTTAATGTTGAAAACTTATGTTTGTATGAGCCACATTTGATCGATGATCAAGGAAGAGATGTTCAACTACCTTATATTGAATGTTTCTTGCTACAATTTCTAGATGAGCTCAAGGAAGATACAATTCTTGACAGGAGGACAAGAGCATCCAAGAGGGGAAGTGTTGACTACCTTTGAGTTGGGCTCAAATGCACTAAACCAAGAAAGGAAAAATAAATGGAGGTTGGAAAGGTGAAGGAGTTGTACCCTCATCTATTGAACAGGTAATCAAGTATTTTGGGGTCCAAAATCTTCCCAATGGGGAGGAGTGATCAAGAGTTCATAAATTTTGCTCAAAATTAAAAGTTAAAGGATTGTGTTGAAACAAGGATGGTTGTGTATATATTGTCTTCCTGATTCCAGCACTGTGAACGGTTCAAAAAACCAATGTCGTATGAGGGAGATATCACGTTCTGATCAAAATCCCAAATAGGTAAAATTTATGACAGGTTTGACTAGGATGCACAGTCAGTAGGGTGGAGGTATAGTCAGCAAAAGGGGAATATTTTGAGGAATATTCCTTTCCTCATAACCAATCCTAGGATGAAAAGTGGCAGCCTTTTATTGGTTTAATGTTTGTATGTTGTTTTTTTGGTCCAATCAAGGGGTGACACGTGGCTAGCCCTGAGGTCGCCACGTGTCCCCCAAATGGCATGTTAAAATTTTGGGTGAAGGCCTGCAAGGCTCGAACCCGTGACCTCCGGTAGAGCACGCATACAACACAACTTCCTGAGCTACACATGATTCTTAACATATATGGTAGTCGAGTTGTATATGAAGTTCAATGAAATGGTGTTTGGGGGTTGGGGATCGTCGGCGATCCCAACCTGCCAGCAGTCATTGAAGGAGCGTTCACATTGAAATGAATTAACACCAACCATAAACATTTCAACTGATGGCTTAACCGATAGCACTAACAGCCAGTGTTCTGACGTTGTGTCACATGCAACGGTAACCGCTACATTCTACACATAGTTAATGCTAACTCAACTGGAGTTTAAACAATGTTGCAACCTTATCCATGGTTCTGCCTATAGTTCTGCCAACGGTTATGTAACCGTGTTAGGTGGGTCATGTACCCAACCAAAAACATTAAGTGTAAACAGTTATTTCGGCGAAGATTTGGAGCATGCCTATTTTTGGGTGGATTTCACTAAATTAACTCCAATTGATTGGAGTTCTCCACTTTTAGTGAAGCTTTTCTAGGTGTGACTGGGAAAATGAGTAGAAGACTCAAATTTTTCCCATTCTGAGTGAATGAAGAGTCATTTTTTATTAACTGGAGCATTCTGGAGCCATTGGTTTAGAGAAAACAACCATTAGAGGCGTTTAACTACATGTATTTGTCATATTTTGAGCATAATTAAAGATGGACATGCCATTGGGAGCTAGACAAATAGATGTAGCCCAAGAGGGGTGAACTGCTTCATCATGTTAGCTGTGTAAATTACATGTGGTGACTTATTTTTCTATTTTACACTATTTTTCAGTGTTATTTATGCTTATTTCATGCTTCTAATTCACTAAAATCATCTACAATTCATGGTTAAAATCCTCAATCCTTAAGCAAACTAATGAGACAAGTATGCACATATTTATAAAATGAAAAGACACTTAGCACAACAAAACTAATATAGTCCTTTCAAATCAACGTGCAACAACCATGTCTTATGTTGAAAAATATCATCATCCTCCTCATATACTCGACCAAAACCCTATGAAGCACTGCAAGTTAACTTCATTGTGGGACATCCTTCAGTAAGAGATTTAGGTTAGTTTTATATTTTTGAATATCTTTAGATGTAACCATTATTATTTTAGATCCACTTGTTAGTATTTATAGCATGGGGTTTCCACTACCCTGAAATTCAAGCATTCATGAAATATGTTTAAAGGGTTTTTCATCCTTCTAGGAAATGAAGAAATGAGTTTGCGTGTAGGTCGAGCCAACACTGGTATTTACTGTGAAATATTTTCGTATTGGAAGTAGAGATGAAGGGGAGAACACCCCTTTTATAGGTAGGGAAGAGCCCTCCACCTTCAGTTCATACAATAGTCAGTCTACATCTTCCAAAACAAAGCCAAAAGAATAGGTCTCTTGCATGGCTCACCACCATGGTGCAGTGATGCCAAGGATGGCCACTACATGTTTGAACTTGGAGAGAATTTGATGCGTTTATGTAAGAACATGTATTTCATCATGGTGCTCCACGTTTTGTTTGTGCTAGGTTTTTCCTTTTGGAGTCTTAGATATAAACAAGGTTTCTACTATTGATATTAAAATGTAGTTTAAAAATATCATTTTTACCTGATCTACTATAAAAATTTGGCCAAAATATCATGTTCTTTTGCAGACAAAATACTTAGTAAAATGGGTAAAGGTAAGAGTTTAGGAGTCCAAATTTATTGTTTTTTGTTATTATTGAACATGTCACATGGGTTGATCTAGGTGGATATTGTTTGCCACCCGCATATTCCACCTATTAATTTTCATCAGTTTTCCTATTTACTATTTTTAGCAGTTTTTTGGGTCCTGAACTTCTGGAGCCTTTTTGAGGCCCCAAACGATACTTTTTGGCCATGATTCTTCTAGAAATTTCAAAGAAATCACGTCAACAACTGTATTCCGAGGAGATATATTTCCAAAGAGGTATCATACATGTCAAAAAAAGATAATATGACCAAGTTATGACCCTCAAAATTTGGTTTCCCAACTAACCCTAATGAGGCCCATAAACTCTTGGTGTTACATCTACTCGAGTTAGGCTTATGGTTGTTTAGGGTTTTCTCTTATTTTTCAATAATAAAAAGGCCCTTGAGCCTCATTTTAACACAGTTCAAAGGCATGTAGCTACCACATCTCTTGTCAGAGATAAGCTACCATCACCCAAGCTAGTTTATTTACCATTCTATCTGTAAGAATTTTTCAGTATTTGATATTAATGAAATGAAATGTTATTCCTGCTACATCTCTATGTTTATGTTTATTTTTTATTTTATTGTGTTATTTCATAATTCTATATCAGTGGTATCAGAGTGGTCTTCTCTTTCTCGATATTTCTTTACATGTCTCCAACGAGGTCGGGGTATAAGGATTTGGGGCTCGATCTTATTGAACCTTGGCAAGATCAGCCTCGCAAATCTAGACGGCATCCCATGGTGGAAGAAAAGAAAGACGAGGGAGCAAGAGATCCTTTAAAAATATTACTTGAGGAGGCCCCGGAGAAACAAAGGAACATGATGATGGGCCCAAATCCTTCAACGACTACCCATCGATGGCGCATCTCCATCCAACAACCACTCTGGAGGCGCCACTCCTTTTAAGATACAAGTAAAATTTGACATTCCCATATTTGATGGCTAAATAGATGCATGTGTCATAGATATATGGATGAATTTTATGGAAGGGTATTTTTCGGTCCATGATTTCTCTGATCTAGAAAATATTACCTTTGCACTCCTCAAAGACGACCCCTATGTCAAATATTGGTGGGAAACCTTTTGTGAATAGAGGTATGAGGAAGAAACCTAACTTTTTTCAGCCACATGCACTTGGAATTCATTCCGAGATGACATCAAGAAACAATATTACCTCATGAGGAGCCATGAGGACAAGTACATGCAATGGACCACGCTGCGGCAAAAAAGGGAGCAAGATGTGCACGAGCTGATGAATTCGTCTACCTTTATCTATGATACATCGAGGAGGAAATGGATTTCCTCGACATTACTTCGCTTGGCATGAAATATCGATATGCAGCCAAGATCAAGAATAAATTTAAGAAGAAGAAGAGAGACTTTGGATCCATGAATCCAAAGCCAGGTAAAGGCACCCCCAAATTGTAGAAAAAGGGGAAAAGCCAAAGTGCGGCTACTCTGGACAAGCCACCAAATAAACAAGAGAATAAAAAAACCACAAAGCCAAAGAAGGACATGGGGAAGTGGTGTGAATTTCATAAGAGTTCCACTCACAAAACAAGTGAGCGTCAGGCCAAATAGTCATCAGTGGTTGAGCTGAAGGCATCCAAATTAGATGCATCTTCTAATTCTGAGTCATAACTAGAAAATGGGAATAATAAAGGGAAGCAAGTCATTAATGTGGAACCCAGTGCCATCATTTCCACCACAAAGATCTAGCAGGAGGAACCTGAAGATCCAGAGGAGGGGGAGCACCTCTTCCATTCCCAGATGTGAGTGAAGGGTTCTCCACTACAATTCCTTATCGATAGTGGAAGCCAAAAGAACCTCATTTCAACAAAGTTCATGAAGCATCTTGGCCTACCGACCACAACACACCTGCAACCATATACCATCAGGTGGATTCACCAAGGAAGAGATCTCTGTGTCATCCAACAGTGTACAACATCAAGCCCTTCATAGATGAGGTACTCTGCGACATTTCTCTTGTTGAAGTTTATGATGTATTATTAAGCCAACCATACTTATGCATGTGAAATGTTGTGTATGAGTTTAGGCCTTGTTTTTTTATTATTAATTTGGGAAATAATTTGTATAGGATATCGAAGGTAGTACTGCCTTTCTCCATCTCTTTGATTACTGCCAAGCAATGTAGTAAGATTATTTCCAAAACTAGGAATTTTTTTTTCATTAAGATTCGCCCACAGGGTAAGAATAATATTGTGGCTACAACCTAAAAGTAGGGTGCCCTTGCATGGCAACAAAATATGGACTAAGTCATGGAGGAATACTAGGACATTTTCTCCTCACCCATAGGGGTTCCTCTACATTTTCAGGTCAAGCACTCCATTGATCTGACCCCATGTGCGTTGCTGCCTAATGGGTAGATCTATCGACTCTCTATTATGGATAATGACGAAATCAAGAGGCATATCCAAGATTTGTTGCAAAAAGGGCACATTAGGCCAAGCTACTATCCCCGTGGGATCCTGATCGTGTTGGTGCAGATGAAGGATGATAGCTGGAGAATATGTATTGACTATCGGGTGTTGAAAAAGATCACAGTCTAGAATAGGTATCCAATCCCAAGGATAGATGACCTCTTGGACCAACTTAGGGGGGCCAGATATTTCAACAAGACTGAATTGAAGTCCGGGTATCGCCAGGTACCAATCGAACTCTTCGATGTGTTGAAGATTTCCTTCAAATGCAAGGATGGCCTCATCGAATGGCTCGTCATGCCATTTGGGTTAACGAATGCTCCCACAACCTTCATGCAGCTGATGGATGACATATTTTAGCCATTCACCAACTCATTTTTGGTGGTGTACTTGGATGAAATCCTAATATTCTAGCAGACTTGGGAAGAGAAACTCCACCACATCCGATAGGTCCTCCAAATACTGCAGAAACACAAGTTATGTGTCAATTTGGAGAAGTGCACTTTTGGAATGACCCAGGTTCAATATCTGGAATAAACTATTGATGAGCGTGGGGTTCATGTGGATCCAACCAAGATCCAAGTCATTTGGGATTGGCCATCCCCAACCACTCTAACAGAGCTTCATAGTTTTATGGGTCTTGTTAATTTCTACCATAGGTTTGTGTTGGGATTCTCTCATATCACTTGGCCTTTGAGTCAAGTCAGCAAGGGAGGAGCGAAAAAGAAATTATTTTGGTGTGAATATCAACAAAAGGTGTTTGTAGAGTTCAAACATCTCCTCTTCTCCGCACCAATTCTCACATTACCTAACTTAGAACAACCATTTGAGATCGAGACAAATGCCTCTGAATATGGTATTGGGGTAGTTCTTACTCAACAGGGGCATCCAGTGGCATATCATAGGGAGACACTTTCTGAAACAATATGAAAGTATCCTACTTATGACAAAGATATGTAATACATTTTGCAAGCTTGCTAAAAAAGGAAGCATTACATTTTGGGGAAGGAAACAATCATCCACAGAGACCTCTAAACTTTACAGTTCATACATACACAAGGGAAGTTGTAGAATGATTGCCATCAGAAGTGGTCTGCATACCTGGAAAAATTTCATTTGAACATAATGTAAAAGAAGGAAAAATATAATAATCTTGTAGACTACCTCAGTCAACCACCGAACGTGGCGCTAACCACCGTGCTCAACTCTTGTGGGCATGAGACTTCTGATTCACCACTTCTCTACAAAATGGATCCAGAATTTGGCCACACATACAAGACAATCTTGGAAGGTAAGAAAGTTCCAAATTTTCACTTCTAGGATGCACTTATATGTCACAATGGACACCTTTTTGTTCCTTCAAGCGAGTGTGCCAAGATGTTTTTGGAGGCACGCTATAGTTAGGTCATTGGGAATTTCAGGGTCGAGAATATAATGGCAGTACTGTAGAAGTATTTCTATTGGCCGAACCTTCGACATGATGTCAGGAAGTACATCACATCGTACACTACCTACGCCATTTCCAACTTGACCATCAATAAGAGAGGCCTTTATACTCCACTGTCTACCCCTAGTCAACCATGGGAATCCATCTCCATGGATTACATGACAAACCTTCCTTCTACTAAGCATGACAAAGACTGTGTTTTTGTGGTCTTCGACAAATTCTCGAGATGGTCATTATGGAGGACTGCAAGAAGAATATCACAACAGAAGCCACTGCTAAACTCTTATTTGAATGTGTGTGGGTAATCTTTTGGATCCCATAGTATATCATCTCAAATTGGGACAAAATTTCTTGATTACATTTTGGTCTAGCCTTTGGTTGATGCTGAACACCAAGCTTACCAAGTCCACAAATTTCCTTCCCCAAACCGATGGACAAACATAGGTCATCAAAAGGATGATTGTACACATTCTGTGCATGTACAACTCAAAGCATCCACACACATGAGATGAAAGACTCCCATATGTACACAGAATCTATAACCGGGCTCTTCACAACTCAACCGGCCAAAACCCCTTTCAGGTGGGGCTGGAATTCCAGCCACTATGTCCTATTGATGTCACCATGCCATTTTCGACTACTCAGGAAGGTTCAACTCATGTCCAGTCTGAAGCTGACAAGATAAACAAATTTATTGAGCGCATTCAACACATCTACCAACAGGTTCATGACATATTGGATAGAGCCAATGATAAGTAAAAATAATGACATTATCAACAGCGGGTGCCACACAAATTCGACGTGCGTGACAAAGTGTGGCTACATTTGGAGAAGGAGCGCCTTGCTGGACCCCAACACAAGATTAACCTACTTTTATATGGGACATATGCCACCACCAAGGATAGAGGGGACATTGCCTTCGAGCTCAGTGTTCCACCATTCCCTTTTCTACACTGAGTGTTCAATGTCGACCGCCTTTGGCCTTACTTTCCACCACTACTAGACACATCCAACATGGTAGAAAAACTCACACCAACATACTTAAACCAAAAATACATGGAACAAGTCAAAAATGATCAAATCATTGATACATAGATCAAGAACACCCACCAATAGAGGATCTAACTATACCGAGTTGTCAAAGCAGGCCAACTCCTTCACTAGGGAAAGTGGTTCACTAAGGACTATGTTTAATAGAAATTTCCCCACCTTATGGAGGCTCTACAAACAATGGGGATCATTGCTTCCTAAGGAGGGAGGAATGATCCAGGTGGATATTGGTGGCCATCCACCTATTCCACCTAGTGATTTTCAACAATTTTCTTATTTACTATTTTTAGAAGTTTTTCAAGTCCTAATATTCTAGAGCTGTTTTTAGGCCCCAAACAAAATTTTTTGGGCATGATTCCTCCAGTGATTTTAAATAAATCACATCAGAATTTGTAGTCCTCGGAGATAAATTTCCAACGTGGTATCAAACACGTCAAACAAAGATAATATGACCAAGTAACAACCCCAGGAAGTTGGTTGCGAGACTAACCCCAACGAGGCCCATAAACTCGTCGTGTTAAATCTCCTTGGGTTAGGGTTTTGGTTGTTTATGGTTTTCTCTTATTGTTCAATAATAAAAATTCTCTTGAGCCTCATTGTAACACAATTCATAGGCATGTATCCACCACATCTCTTCTTATAGATAAGCTATCATCGTCCGAGCTAGTTTATTTTCCATTCTAGCTGTAAGCATTTTACAATATTTGATATTAATGAAATGAAGTATTATTCCTGCTGCATCTTTATGTTTATGTTTATTTCTGTATTTTTTTTTGTTACTGCATAAGTCTGGATCATGGGTTTCCTAGGCAGAGTGAAAAGTGGGGTGATGTTATTTTCCGTCCAAGGGTTCAATTCTCCAAAGATGTGACTTGTTATCACATCGTGTGTCATTTGTGTAAAGATGGGATGGGTTGGGATGGGGTTGGAATTCTAGTTAAGTCAGGCTGAAGTCTCCAAATATGTGACTTGTTCTCACCTCATGGATCATTCTTGTTAAGCTGGGCTACGGTTGCCATGCCTATTAAGTCTAGCTAGGTTTGTCACACCCATAAAGTGTGACAGTAAATCCCGCCTCTTGATAGGAGTAAGATGACTCGGACATTAAGAGATACACGGGTCAGCATGTAGATGCATTTTTTGTTATATGGTTGGGATATCAAGAGTCTCAAGGGGAAATTATTTTATTTTATTTAATTTCTCCAACGTGTATATGTTTTTTTTATTCTTGAACATGAGATGGATGAATTTTATCGTGATGGAATCATTACCAATGTTTATAGGAACATTTAGTCAATTGTTGGATTATTGGGATTGAAAATCAAAGGACATCGTGGCCATAAAAATTGTCCATGGATTACAAAATTACCAAGAGGAAGAAATGATAAAATTTTATGTCCTTCATAAAGTCATACAATATGACAGAAATGATACTCAGTATGACTGCAGATTTTCTTTCTTGATGCTTGGCTTCGTTGTATTAATTATACTTGCATAATTTAATGTATGGGAATGTTGGGTAACATGCAAGGATAATTCCTTGATTTAGATATTTTTAGAGCTTGCAAATGGTTTCTTGAGATGTATGCCCTTTCACAATAAATTTGTGTGCAGGTGCACGAACGGTTTGACTACTAGAAGCACACTTGCATAGTCAGTATTTTGTAGTAGTTTATATGTCCATTAGTTATTTTCCTTAGAACCTAAGACTAGTCTTTGATATGTATATGGTTCTTAGTGTGTTTAATATTTTTGTTAAATGCAAAAACAAGTGTTTGCGAATCTTATCCCAAGATTATATGATTTCTTATGCAAAAACAATTACAACCCATTTCCCATTGATATTGTACGGGAGGTTAGAAGGAAATTGTTGGAATATGTAGCATGCGTGAGACGATACTCACACTTATATATTTGAATTTTCAATGGGAGGGCTTAAACATATAATTTATTATTAGAGTTAATGATTGTCTCCTACCATTTATTAGATTGCTTAGTTGGTCATGTTATCTCACAATTTATAAGAGTGTATTGAGCCTTTAGAAGGGCACTAATAACATTATCCAAGATTTTCTTATCCTAATATTACCAATAATCTATGGCAGATATGCATGAGCTGAAAATCGTTCACATGGATTTAGAGCCTAAAAATATACTTTTTGTTTCTTCAAATTATGTGAAGGTTTAATATTGCAAGGTATATTGATGGTGTATTGTTTGTGATTGAGATTTCAATGGTTGGAATAATAATATCAATTGACAATAATTCTTTGTAATACATCAAATATTGTCTCTAGGAAAAAGCTAGAAATAAATAACATAATAACATCATTTCTACCACAACCATGATGGAATCAAGTTGTCTAGATTTCCTCGACAAAAATGTGATGCAATCCATGGAAATGAACTCTCACTTCGACTTTGGAATTAGAATCGGTTTTAGTCATCCACCCCGATGCCTACACTGTGCCTTCACCTATTGACAGTCCAAGCATCTATCCACAAATGCTGCCATGCACTTTTCGAGATTCAGCCAATGATAAAATTTCTTCACTATTTTCAATGTATTCTGGTATCCTGGGTGACAAGAATATAGTTTTGCATGAAAGTATCTCAAGATAGCCTTCTTGAGCACACTAATGTCTCCCACATATATCTTGTCCCTCAATATGATCAAGCCATCTGTTGTGAGACGATATTTCACATCCTGTGCACCTATACTTGTACCTATACTCTGTTGTAACCTATGCTTCATCTCCTTGTACATGTTATCCTGCTGAATTTCCAATAAGATCCGATTATGTAATTCTATCCAATATTAAATCATACTTGCAATATGATTCACATGTATCCACCTTGTAAGAGCATCTGCAACAATATTCTATTTACCCTTGCTGTACTTGATCTCAAAGTTAAACTCACTGAATGTGGCCAACCATCTAGTTTTCCTAGAACTCAGATTTGGCTGATCAAAAAATTATCTCAACCCACTGCGATCACTCATCAATACAAGCGTCCTACCAAGAAGATAATGCCTCCAGATATTCAATGCAAGAATGATCACTTCCAACTCAAGATCATGTATTGAATAATTATGCTCATGCTCATTCAATTTCTGCGATTCATAACACTCTACCTGTCCCTCCTACATAAGGACTCCACCAAGTCCTCTCTTGAAAGCTTCTATACACACCAAAAAATCTTTGTCTATATCTGCAATCTTTAAAACTTGAGCATTATTCAATCTTTAAAATTAATATCTATTTGATCTTCACTCTCTTATTGTTAAGCAATGTTTAACCATAAAACGGACAATGAAAAATGTTTGAAAATCAATTTCTTCACTAAAATGAAAATTACTTAATACTCTTTATAGCTTTTATTTAAAAACATTTTTAAAGGACATGTAGGATTTTAAATTTGGTTCCCTGGTAGTAAACCCAAATTAAAAATTCCATTGTAACACTATAGAGAAATGGTGCATTATTATGCCATTATACATGACATAATGAGTGGCCATTTTATTTATTTGAATAATTTATTCTAGGTTAGTGGTGCAAACAGGATCCTTTTGACATATTCTTTAATTTCCATATCTTGTGTAAGTGTGAAACTGTCTCCTTGCTTATAAAATAGTTTCATCGATCTTCCATAGTAAAAAATGAGTCTCTTTCATATGTCTGGCACATCTTTTACTTTCATAAATTCCCCCTTCAATTTTTTAAGGGAATTTTCCATGAGATTATAAACATGTTTGAGAGCATGTTCCTTTGACAATTTCAGATGGCACTTCATATTACACAATATGGTAGAAGCCACCTCGCCTTCACCTCTCTCTGCTTGCATTAATAATAGTTAGCAACCCATCAAGTATAATAGAAGTGATTAAGGAACCAACTTATAATATTGGATTGTAAGAGATTGAGTAGCCTTCTCGGTAAGTTTTGGTATCATTTATCAAACTCCCTGTCAACCCCATGAGATATCCAAAATTAGATTGAAAATAAATTTGGGAAAAAAAGTGATATGTAAGGACCTCTCTAGTTAAAATAACACCAATCACAACGAGAGTGGCCCATGCTATTGAGACATCACAATTCTCTATGTATTCATGGAAGGATGACACATATTTAACTTTTGACCATTATGCTTCTCTTGTGAATTTATGTAAGCAGGCAAAGGGTTTTTTAGCATATTTATTTCCCATGGAAAAATAATGTGTGCATGTGTGTTATTTATAATTTCATGTATGAGATTGTTGTTATAAATTCTAAATTTATTTCTGCAGAGCACCGGAGTAGGTTTGTGTCTTGTGATTTTGATTAAAATTTCATAAGAAATTGCAAATGTACATCATGATTTCTACAAAAAGTAAAATTATTGGCCAATATTCAAATGCAAAAAATACATTATCGAAATTTTGATGTCTAAAATGGGCCTTCTAAGGAAAATAATAAAAAGTAGTCAAAATAATAAAATAAGGGATGATTTTTTGAAGATAACTAAAGGAAACTACATTTTATTGTATTTTTGGCTTATCACCTTATATATTTACTGAAATTTGAAATGTATACACCCATTGGATGAAGAATTAAATTAAAAATCTAACGAATACCCACTTTTCATACTTCTGAGAAGACCCAGATTGAAAAAAATGAAAATAAATGAAAGAAAGTTTGTTCATCACATTTTTTTCATAGATATATATATATATATATATATATATATATATTATGTGGGTCTTCTTAGGAGTATGTAGATTGGGTACTTGTTGGATGTGGAATTTAATTCTACATTTGAGTGGAGCTATGAGATGATAAGCTGAAAATACAATAAAAACACAATTTTCTTCTTTTCTCTCCAAAATGTTTATCCCTCAGGATGACATGATCATCCTGAATCCAATTGGTCATTTTAAAGCTAATTTTCTTAATAGATTTTTTGTTTTGAGGCCCATTTATTCCCCTCAAAATTATCCTAATGCTAGGGAGTGTTATAATCTTTCCACCCATGAGCTTCAACTTGAATTTTCCTCATGCTATTATGGTTGTGGTTTTGGTGCACAAGTGTAACAATCCAAAATTGCTTAAGAGGAGTGGTCACTACCTCTAAGCCTTGGTCACAGGAAAATAAACAAAAGAGTTAACAGGTTAGTGAACATGCTATAAAACATTAAGCACACTAAATCATGATATAATATTCATATGTTGAGAGTAAACAAGACTAAACTAAACATAAACAAATAATTTTATAAATATTCAAACATAACAATAATACTAACGGTGGCATCAATTTCCCCTCTTATTGCTTGTTGTTAGGAAGAAAGATACTACATTTACACGCTTTCCAAGGGGCCCTTAGAACTATGTAGCTCTAAGACCTGATGCAACGATGTTTTTAACTTCTACTTGATTGGTGTGAGGTCTCTCTCTCTACTCCAAAATATTGAAGTTGTTGGATGGCCAACAACTGAATCCTCTCTCTAATTCTACTCTGGATTGCATCCTGTTGGATTGCCTCAAAGAAATTTTGGCCAGCATAAAATTGTGCTCTCTTTGATCATCCCTTGGTGGACTTTTATATATGAATTCAAATTCTCATTCCTTCTCTTGGTACATTGATGGATGGTGACCCAAGAGAGGAGGTTGATTCCATTTTGTGCCACTTGATTCCTTTGTGTGCTCCCTTGAGGTCCCAAGGAGGCTTGCGTGGTTGTCCTTGGGTGACCTCAAGTGTGGGATCATTTCTTGGAGTGTGCCTTGTGGTGCTAGAAAGTGACTTTTTACACTCCCAAGATTGCATGACTTTTCAGTGGAAAGACGCGAAAAGGCATGCTATTGAAGAAAAATGCGCGTAAAGGCGCATTTTTCCTGAGTACTTGGTGTACAGTTTGATTTTTCCTCTGGACCTTAGGGATTTTTAAAAATTTTCAGATCCTCTAATGTGCCTCAACCCTGTAAATCCTTCTACTTGAAATTTAATAATGTCATATTTGCTTGTCCGATTTTACAGTGATAAGAGTTTCCCCCTAATGTGTGAGGTCTAGGAAGAAATTTATAGCTAAAATACATTATAGTTCCTTTTCTATGTACTGTGTGGAGAGAGAGAGAGAGAGAGAGAGAGAGACCTATGTATAGATAAAATTTGGAAACACCTTACAATGGGTCGAAGAGTGACCATTTACTATGGTAACCCTCTAAGAAATAATATGATACAATAAATGCAATTTTTCTACAAGGCGTATATGTCCCATGCTCGTGAGGCTTTGGCTAGATAAACAAATCTATCTAACAGATAAATATTCAATTTGTGTCACTAGTATGGTAGTGCTCTGCTGATTTGGTTGAAGATGATGATTGCTGATGCCCTGAGGGGCGTTTTTTCTTTGACAATAGGTGGAATGTGGTGTACACATGCATAATATTGGTATGGAATATAAATTCTTATTGTATGCATGGGTGTATGACTGGGACCTTACCTTGTAATAATTGCTGAAAGAGATGCTTATAATGGCATGGGTCTTCGAAAAATTTGAGCAAAGTGCAATGGTTGTAAAGTACGATACCATCTTGACATGGAATATTATGTTTTAGTCAAATGTCAGGCAGATCGAAGACATCTGTGGGAAATGATTCTCATAGTGCCACCTAAGTATACCCCTATTGTGGTGAGGGGCCATCCAAGGTACCGCTTCCTTTTTGGAAAATGGGAGTTGAAGTCGACAAAAAGGAAGCCTCATTCGAACAATAGAGTCACTAATGCAAGGTAATAGGGTCTCATATTTGATGGATTTAGCATAGGCATGATGGCAAGGGGTTTATGAAAACTGATGATAAGGATTCAGTGGCCCAAGGTCAGAGTATAAAAATCAGCTTGGTGACAATCATAACTATTTCTGATGAGGAAAACCCTGGAGTTGGTAGGACATCCAGGGTGGGTATATGTTGGTTATGAATGTCATCGTGGCTTATGTGTGAAAGGTGTGATACTTCGACCAGGGGTGACTAGGGACTGTTTCCATGGGAGGAAAAATGGATGGATGAGTGGGGGACTTTGTTCACCATTTGCGGTCTTTTTACACTTACCAAAAGAATGAAATAATGGGATTGGATTGTACAAAACATAAAGACGGGTGCCCCAAAACATGAAAGTTTTCTCTCACTGATGATTTGAGGAGGTTGTTTCTGCTGAGGGTGGGGGCCCCATTGGTTGGTCTGTTCTGTGGGGGTGATGAAAAGGATGGAAAATATTGTAGGTTGGCTATGCCGGTGGAGGGATGGTAGGCCAAATGCGAGACACGGTCGCACACTTTCAATATGCTTGCAAAACATGGTAGTTAGGGAAAGGGGTTTTATTTCGATATGGTAAAACTTGACTTGATGCATGGTGGATGAATGGGCAGGAAGTGCTTCTCAGACTAAAGTGGTGTGGCCATGGCATCATGATTTTTCTGATGTATAATCTGCTTTGAGTGACGGGCACCATGGAGGGAAGGCTCTACCGACCAACAATGATGTTTATCATGTGCAAGGTGGGGAGATGATAAACATGGTCAGGTGCTTGGAACCTATGGTTAATTTCCTGTGGAGAAATGATGTCAGGATATGCAGAGTTTTTCTGGTACTCTATCATAATGAGGGAAAAAAGATACCTACTCTGGTAATTTTAGTGGATGGAGAGATGGATGATTTGTACAATACCTATAGCAAAAATACCCCAAGAAAAAGCATCTTCCTCATTAAAATATTATTGAAAAACATGTGTTGAATGAAAAGAAGATGAGAGAGGGAATACCTGTTGGTACTGAAAAAATTATTTTTTCGGAGGTGTGAATATGTGGAGCCTCCTTTGGGCATTTCGAGGTTCTGATCATTGTGTTGCTTTCAGTTCTGTGATCAGATACTTTGAGCTCCAGTTTTCCCTTGGGAGCTGTTACTTGGCTCCTTGTTTTGATTTCAGTTGGGGTTGCCCCCAGACTGGGATTGCGGGGGGCGTTTTTGTTTACTGACCCCTATCTAGGATCTCCCTTTTTTTGTTCCTCGAATTATTTTTATAGTATTTGGAGGATTATCATAGTTATACTAATTGTATGGTTGTTGATGAACCTATGAAGGTTGCACTAGATTCACTGGTGTACCAATCTATTGCAGTGGTCCATTCTGTGCGCAGAATGGGGGATATTGGTTCCCTTGTCCATGGTTGGTATATGAGCGCAGGGGTGACTTTCATGATAGCCAGGTTGTGATACATTCTGAGTAGAATCATATGAGTATCCAGGGTACTGATTACTATTGCCTAGGTATCCTTGTGCCAAAGACCCGATCAAAACGTCTACAGTATCGACACGCATGGTACTACTTCTACCTAGGTGATCTTGAGCCAAAGACCATATCAAATTGTCTGTAGTATCGACGGACATGGTACTACTTCTGCCTAGGTGATCATGGACCAAAGACCAGATCAAACCGTCTACAGTATCAATGCACATGCTAACTCCCTAAGTCTCATAGGTACTGATTATTTCTGCTTAGGTGACCTTCAACCAAAGACCTAATCAAATCGCTTAAAATATTTTATGCACTTGCAAACTCCTTGGGTGGAAAGCTCGACAACTCAATAGAGTGAGGCAACTAGGTTACCATGTCCCTAGTTTGTGAATTAATGCTGGGGGGGAGCTCTTTCGTCAACATTTCTAGATGTGTACTGGGTCCCCTAAGCTAGAGGGTATGAACCTCCTTGCTGATGATGGTACGACTGTGCCTTATTGGTCACATTCTACAGAGGTGCATGATGCATTTGGTAGCCGGGTTGCAGGATGTGCTGGTTAGGATCATACGCCTAACTAGGGTATTGACTATTTTTGCATAGGTGATTTTGGGTCAGTGACCCAATCAAACCGTCTGCACAGTTTGAAGCACCTGGAAATTCTTTATAAGTTTGCAAGTGCAAGGTGTTAGGCATGATGTTATAAATGTATCATGACTGCGTGTAAATTAGCTTGAGATGTTGAGCTTTATTGATGGCATCCTCTTTGGATGTAGGTTTTTGGGTTGCTACATATTTTAAAATCTCTAGAGTGAAAATTTTCAGGAATAGGTGCAACAGAACTCAAACTTTGATTTTGGATTTTCAAAAAATATGATGTCACTGCCATTCATGGAGGTGGTTTGAGATATGGACAACTGGTGTGTGTCTAAAATGTGTTAGTAATTCCATCCCGGAATCATGGTGGATTGGGAACTAAAAATAAGTTAGGAACATGGTAGTGAGGGCGCTAAAGGTTCCATGTGAAGCAGAAGGCTGCTCCACATACCATTTCACAGTGGGTTTGGCTAGCATGCGCTCAAATACTCTCAGTTGAATAGTATCATCAATGACCTGTTTGATGAACACCACAGGTGGAAATTCATTATGTGATTTCTCGGGTCTTCCACTTTCTTCCCTTCAAACTTTGGAAAGTCAGAAGGGAGCTCTGTGGGCATTAGGGACCATGTTGGGTTGTGTGCAATAGGGTCGTTCGTTAACTTGGTTAGATCTGATAAGTTCAACGATGCTAATAACGATGACTGCGGGTTGAGAGCCATTAAAAACTGTGAATACACTGTGTTCTAATTAGGGCTGGGGTTTGTCTGTGACATGCCCGACAGTGTGTTCACTTGGATTCCAGAATGGGTAGTGCTCCTCTACCCCCTAGGGGTTGTGGGAGGAGTGGTATGTGGTGACCTTGTGGGGGTTTCCACTAGTGTGGAGTTAGGTAACCCTCGAGGGTTCCCAAATAAATATGCCTCGATAAAGGATGAACCTATAAGGGTGTCAATGTTCTATCTTTGACGCCTAAATGGCGAAAGACCTAGAACCCCTCCCGGTAATGGGGGGAGGTCCAAAAGGCATCTAGATCGACGAGGTCCTGTTGGGTTCGTTATGGTGTTGAATAGGTTTGATTTTGGAAAAAATATTCAGTTCTATGAGAGGTGAAGTATCAAAGCAAAAATGGTGACCACATACATAAGTCAAAGAGAAAACGAAATTTAATTTCCCTTTAAATTATTTCTATGTGATCAATCAATCAAAAAAGAGGTTTTTGTTATTTTTGGTGCATGATACTCAAAATCCTAGAGACCTAAAACATCCTCACACTCTCAGTTGTAACTGGGACTTGCGAAGATATATTCTGATGGGTACTAGGGCTAACATCCCAAAATAACTGGTGACACCTTCTAGCAGCTGAAGGATCGACCAAGGTAATGGGTAGAGGATCCAGTGCTGTCTGCACCATCACCTATAGGGGAGGATAGATTTTTCCACTAAGTACCATCATCTCACGTAAGCGTTTGAGTCTTGAAATTCTTGGTAAATCAGCTACCAGCACTGAGAATTATATGGGTCAAGTAGCCCCAAATAATACCACACGCACTAGGCCTAAGCTTAACCCCCTCTAAATTGGGTCTCTGTGGTGCTCGGGTTTTCTTTTCCGTGGGTGGATAGATGGATTTTAAAGATCCCTAATTAGTAAAATTCTATGTCTTAAGATGTAAAATTACCATGGCGACTTATTGGATGCCTACCCCCATGGTCCTAACCTGAACTATAATTTTTTTTGTGCCCCTGTGGGGAAACTAAGTGAGTTCAGCTCAGTTAGTTTTAAGGAGTCTTTACTTCACTTATGGTGTCGAAGTGTGTGAGAAAAAAGTGAGAAATTGCATAGTTTTAAGATGTGGATATGTGATCATCTTTTACACTTCCCCTGTTAATCTATGTTTTATTGTTCCTTTCTATAAGGAAATAATGTGCGGATAATGGGCCGCTTACAGTTTTTCCTAGTTAATATAAGTGATCAACTAAAGGGAGATGGAAAATTATTAGAAGAGAGCTTTCATACGCTTTCCTAGGGTCACCAAAAGTTGCAAAGGCAACATATATTACTTGCTTCTCTTAAGATAATTAATTCCTGGTCCCAACTCGTAGTGCCAAAAATCAAAATAAAATTAATGAATTAACTAGGACAAATGAAAAACTAGCTAAGCATATGTGGATTAGGGCCACTTACTCCAGATATTTATATATGTGTTTTTGGTGTCTATTTTTGCAACAATAAGTTATTTTATATTGCAAGTAAATTTCCCCCTAACTAAACTATGTGGTTGTTTGTGAAGATAAACTTTGAAATTTAAAACTGGCAACTAGCAATACTCAAACATAAGCAACATCAAGAATTAAACAATCATGGGACACCTTACACAGTGCTGGCAGTTTCTCTCGAGACTACTAGCCACTTTACAAATGGGAAATTGAGGAAAATAGCAGAGATTTTCATCCTCTGGTTTCTGCATGAAAATGTCTCACAAAAGCGCAAAATTTTTCGAACAGGTTAGTGCTGAATGTGCACAATAGGGTGCGTTTGTCTGAGTGAAATGTACGCAAATTTCCTTGAAAACAAATTTCCTAACCTTGTAAACCTTAGACTTTCAGTGGGGGTGAATGAGTAGAGAAGAAAAGAAGGAGAGCTATCCAAGAAACACTCTAGAGTTGCAAAAAGTTCCCCACAACAAGTGCAACCACATTAACTAAAAAGGTAAAGCTAGTGGACTCGCTAATCCTGTGGTTGTGGTTTTGGTGCACAAGTGTACCAATCCGCAATTTCTTAGGAGGAGTGGTCGCTACCTCTAAGCCTTGATCACATGCAGATAAAAAAAATAGTTAGCAGGTTAGTGAACATGCTATAAAACATTAATCACACTAAATCATGATATAGTATGCATATGTAGAGAGAAAAAAATACTAAACTAAACATAAACACGAAAACTCATAAAGAGCCAAAAATAACAATAATACTAACATTGGCATCAATGTCCCCTCTTATTGCTTTCTGTTAGGAATAAAGATACTACATTTACACAATTGCCAAGGGGCCCTTAGAACTATGGAGTTCTAAGACCCGATGGAAGGACGTTTTTACATTCTAGCTACTTGGTGCAAGGTCTCCCTCTCTACACCAAAGGATTGAAGTTGTTGGATGGCCAAAAACCAAATCCCCTCTCGATTTCTACTATGGATTGCACACTTGTGGATTGCCTCAAAGCAGTTTCGGCCAGCATAACAATGTGCTCTCTCTTTGTTCATCCCTTGGTGGCATTTTATAGCTGAATTCAAATTCTCCTTCCCTCTCTTGGTACATTGATGTATGGTGACCCAAGAGAGGGGGTTGACACCATTGTGTGCCACTTTATTTATTTGTGTGCTCCCTTGAGGTACCAAGTAGGCTTAGGTGACTGTCCTTGGTAGGCCTCAAGTGTGAGGTCATTTCCTGGAGTGTCCCTTGTGGTCCCAGAAAGTGACTTCCACCACTCCCAAGATCGTGTGGCTTTTTAAGGGAAAGACGCGCAAAGGCATGCTTATCAAAGAAAAATGCGTGAAAAGGAGCATTTTTCATGAGTACTTGGTGCACAATTTTATTTTTCCTCTGGACCTTAGCGATTTAAAAAAAAAATTAGATCCTTTAATGTGCCTCAACCATGTAAAACCTTCTGCTTGACATTTAATAATGTCATTTTTTTCTTGTCCAATTTTCCAGTGATAACACCTATGATCTTGGCCTTCAAGTCATCTCATATGAAAAGATAATCATCATCGTATCTTTGATACTCTCAAAACCAATCCCTATGAGGTATCACATGAAAGGATGAACATGCATTAACCACCCATACTTCATGATCTACATGTGTAATTGAAGAATCCAAGTACCGATCCCCTCCTTCATTTAAGGCTGGTTTTCCTTCTACAAAAGAACATCTTCAAATCCCTTCCCCTTTTCAGTAATTTTGGATCTATAATATTTCATCTAATGTCCTTATTTTCCACATATCCAACATACATTGACGAATTTTCACGTAGACTTAAATCTCCCACTAGAGGACTTATTTTTTTCTTTTTATTCTAGGAATGTGCACTTACAAACAAGGTATCTAAATTATGACTTTCCATGATTTTTCATCACATATCCTCCAAGAAAAAGGGTGAGACTATTTCATTGAAGGTTAAAGTAGTTTCATTATTATATATGATATCAATAAGACTATCCTACAAGTCTCGTAAGGAACACACAAAATGGATACACTCATCTTCATTTGAAATATTAATGTCAAAATATAATAGATGACTTACAACAATATTGAAGACGTTTTGATTCTTTATCATCAAGTCTTCATTATTCATCCTCAGGTTGTAAATCTTTTACTACAGGAACAATTTTTCACCACAAACATAAAGTGATATAAAACTCTCAACTTATTCCAAAAAGCCTTTGTTGTAGCTTCTTTCATAGTTAACGATGAAATGAGAAGGTTACCGATTACCCATTTTTTGGAGGTACGAAAAAAAGCACCAAATTTGGAAAAGTGGTTATTCAGAATAACCCTTTTTTTAGCGTATTTTTGGCACTTCAAATTTTCTTATGTATGCAACACCAACCCCCCTTTTTTAGAGGGTTCATTTTTTACACTTTAAATTCTCCAATGTATTAAGTGTTGATATTTTTTTTTTAAATGTTGATTACTTTACCATTTTTGTCTTATTCATCTTCTTGTTTTTCTTCCTAAGATATTTTTTTTTTTAACAATTTTCCAAACATGTTTTTTTTCTTTTCTTTGCAATGTTTTTTTATAATGAAAATTTTAATTTGTTTTGCAAATTTGGAAAAAATGATAACATTAATATTTTGAAGTGATGATCATTTATATATTTACATATCGTTAATTAATACTTCAATCAACATAAAATAATTGTCACTAAAAATTAACAATTTTAAACACTTGATAAAGAATACACATTTTGCATATAAATATAATTAAAAAAAATATATATTTTAGGAAATTTTCACTAAAAAACGAAATTTTAAATAAAATATTTTTGTAAGAGAAATAAATAAAAAAGTTCAAAAAATAATAAATTATCTGAATTTTATATTCAAAGATGATGATATTATAAGTATTTTTTCGAAAAAAATGATTCAAATACGATTTAAAATTTTTAAAACAAAATTGTTAAAAAAATATAGAACATATAATTTAAAATAACCAATAAATTAAAAATAAATAAAAAATAAAAATAAATAAAAATTAGAAACATAAAAAGTTAAAAAAATAAATAAAAATACAATTAAGTTCAAAAAAATTGAAAATAAAAAAAATTAACAAAAACTAAAAAAAAAAACATCAAAACAATTTAAAAAGAAAAAAATTAACTCAAAAACCCATTAAAAATAAATAAATTGAAATTGAAGAAAAGAAAAAAGAAACATATTAAAATTGCTAGATCTAAGACTTTTGTGATCCATAATGTAGATGAATGTCTTTTCGATTAATCACATCATTAGGATTTGGTCGACATTTTGAACCAACTAATGTGGTTCATCCTCATGAAAAGGTGAGAAAACTTATCGATCTTTAGGAATAAATAGCAAGGATGCATCATTGCCATGGAAAGCTGTTGAAAACTAGCCATTAAAAACTAGTAGTTAGTGAATTAGTTTTTAAGGTAAATCATATTTAGAAATTGGTTTAAATAATAGTTAAATTAACCATAAATTACCAAAGGTTTAAGAACTAGTTGTATAATAAAATAAAATTGTATATATATATATATATATATATATATATATATATATATATATATATATATATATATATATATATATATATATAGATATAGATATATATATATAGATATATATATATATATATATATATATATATATATATATATATAGGTTGTGAAATTAATATTTATTTATTATAATATATAATTTAGTACGAATAAGATTGAAAATTATCTAAATAAATAATATTTATATACAAATTAGTTATATATAAAGTAAGCCAAAGTCAAAGGGATTACAGAAAGATCAAAGAATTAGTAAAGAAATAAGGAGTTTCTTTACATTAATTATTATATAATATTGCAAATTTCTTTTATTAATCATAAATATATAGGTTTAAGAACGGTCAAAGAATATTAATAGTAAATAAAAAAATTGCTAGGGGATTATTAAAAAAGAAAAGAAACAAAGGAAAGAAATAGAAAAAAAGAAAAAAACACAAAGAACTAATAGAAACCAGGCTTGAGGGGGAGGAATCAACCCGACAGAGCCAAAATATAACTCTTACTCAATTTCCAACCATCATCCCTGTTGAGATTCCTATCATGTCTCTCAATCTCAATAACCTCTCTAACATTCCTATGGTGGAAGTGATCAACCCTATTAATTACTCTCGAGTCCTTAATACAAACATGGTGACATGATTTCTCGACATGTTCAACAAGAGTTGACGTGCGTGAATGACTGTTCCTAATGTCTGCATTATGCTCATGGATCCTTTGATTAATGGACTGGCCCATTTCTCCAATTTAGGGAATAGCATAAGAAAAAGGAATCAGGCAAACCCCTTTCATGTCCTTAGGGTCGACAGGGTCTTTAACAGATCCAAAGGAATTTCTGATGGTATAGAGAGGTTTGAACAAAGAGGAGACATTATTCTTTCTTAGGTTGAGGAAATCATGTCCGTGGTCCCATGGATAAATTGGAGATGAACCTTGGAGATAGTATCAACCCAAGGATATTTACCTCTTAATCCTTTACAATATTTTTGAAAGGCCTTGAGGCCTTGAGATCTACTATAACCATTAGAAACTATTAAAAAATAAAAGTAAAAATAAAAAGATAAAAAATACATAAAAAAATTTAAAAAATTTAAAACATAAAAAAATTAAGAATAATAATTTTAAAAAACATAAAAAAATTAAAGAAATAAAAAACATATTAAAAAAAAAATTAAAAATGGAAACAAAATAAATTAGTGAAACTCATCACTTGGCATGATGTTGAAAATATTTAAATTATTTTCTACAAAATGCACCAACATAAGCATATTGGTCTTTCTATGAGAGTGATTGTAAAGGGAAGACGAGTCTTTTCCAAAAAAAACAATGATATTGCTTGAACTTGTAGGGTTGAAACATGAAGGTGTGTTACACTTTTGTGAGAAATGTGCCTGAAAATTTCACTCTCCCAAAATTTCGGCCGAACATCCTAAAACTTCATCCAAACTTTTGAGATTAATTTTGCCGAACCTTTTCCACCGTTTGTCGAACTTATTCCACCATTTACATTAACAGAGTTGGTAACCGGATTTTTGGACGGAGGTAGAAAAAGTGGCGTTAAAATTTTGACCGAACATTTTCTTATAAATATAGCGGCCCTTAGACAACAAATGGGTTTTCCGCAATTTAATTTTAACGTGACCTTACTTTTCCATTTCTTGACTATTGGAGAGTTGGTAGGTGAGTTTAGGTGATTGTTTTTGGCAAGTTTGGTGGTTTTATTGTCTTTTTTTATCTATGATAATTTTGTTATTTTGGCAGTGTTTTTGCAGGATTCTTGGGCATCCTCATCTCCTCAGCATCCTCATTTGCTCGTCCTCAACATCTGCATCTCCTCAGTGCCCTCGTTTTATCTTCCTTATATTCTCTATGTCCTCGGTGTGCTCATCCTCTTCTGCTCCGAATCCTCGACGTGCTCATCCTCATCTCGATTCCAGGTAAGTCTACCGAATAATTATCTTCCTACAATTTTATAGTTACGAAGAAAGAAAAATATGGAAGCACCCAAAAGATTTTGCACTGGGATGTATTTGATTGTTTGAGACATATTGGTTAAGTGAAATGTTTTTTTTTTAATCAAAGAAAAATTTATAATATTGGTGAATAATTTGGAGGAAGTCCAAAATGAAATAATTTGAATGATTTTCAATGTGGTCAAGATTTTTTTTTTGTTTCCTTAAGAAAAAAAGCTTTTGTATTTTATTAATACAAGAGATCCTTCATGCATTTAATACAAAATGAGCCATGAATACAACCTATACAACTAAGGCCACAAAGTAAAAGTACCTTGCCTATTGAAATTGTTCATGTAGGACATGATGTGATGATATTGGAACTCTAAGTAGATTACTTTTTCTAAAATTGTACCTTACACTTGTAGTTAATCCTTCTCACCTGCAACTGGGCATTGTCCAATCTACTAGCCACCAAAACCACACTAGTCAATAAAAGGGTGTATAAATTGCAATCGGATCTCATAGTGCCACTAGAGGTCTTGTATATAAAGGTATTATCCACCTGGCCAAAGAAATTGATTCTATCGTATTGCATGAAGAAGTCGTCGAGCTGAATTTGAACCCCGCAGGTTCAAATATATACCATGGAGATCTACGACACGGATTACTTGATACAATTCACGTAAACGTCACTTCCCAGGTCGCCCTAGCAGTCTGACAACCCATGCACTATGTCGGCCCCGAAATCCATGCTAGAATTGTAGTAATCCATGTTGGATGCCTCCCTGAGAAATTTTGAGAGGAGTAAATTTATATTATTCTCATAGTTACTTCTAGAGTTGTACTTCTCCTACAAACATCCCTTGTATAAGAAGCTCTAAGAATCTATAGGTCATGCACAAATAAGACCCAAAAATGTGAGAGGCGCTATAAGCCAAAACACCCGTAGAGAAATTTCCATTATAATAATATTCTCACTAAATATTTCTCTCTTGAAATATAGAATAGTCTTCTGTCAAAAGCGCAAAAACGTAAAAAATGTCGTGATGCTTCAATCAAGAAGAGCCTTGAGAGTCCTTAGAGGCATTGAATTTATGACAGGCAAGAGGGTGCATTCTTGACAGGAAGGAGGGTGCATTCTTAATGGGAAGACAACCTCTACAGCTAAGGTCACAATGTAAAAGTACCTCACCTATTGAAATTGTTCATGGATGACATCGTGTGATGATATTGGAACTCTAAGTAGATTAGTTGTTCTAAAATTCTACCTTACACTTATTGTTAATCCTTCTCACCTACAACTGGCCACACTCCACTCTACTAGCCACCTAGAGCAAACTAGTCAATAAAATATAATAGTTATTATCTTTATTTTATAAACCCGGTGGTTCCAGCCCATAGTTTCAATCCTAATCCATTTAAAGGCTTCAATTGTTGAATAATATTGGTCAATAATTCAAAGGAATTCCAAAAAGAAATGTGGATAGAATTACAATTCTCTGATCTATTTTTAAAAATAAAATAATAAGAAAATAAAATTGATAATGTTACCTATATGTTAAGTAATTTGGACAAATATCGAGATCAAACCTTTAATTTTTTTTATTGAGAAAAGTTTCCTTTAAATCAGGGATGTTTTTCGAATGCTTGATTTTTTTTGGAAGACTCGCTCTTTTTTGAAATGTTAGAGTGAATATCCTTTACATTCATTGGTGAACACAAATAATTTACATTCAAAGGATCCTTTATAGAACACAAATAATTCACATTCAAAGGATCAAAGTAACTATTTCAATTCCAGTCTCTGCCTCACATACACTTTTACTTGTTTCAACTGTAAGTTTTACAGTTTTACTATTTTACTATTTCACTACTTCAACTATATGTTTTACTGTTTTATTGTTTTACTATTTTACTTGTTTCAACTGTATGTTTTACATTTTTACTGTTTTCAACTATTTTAAGGGGTCGTTTTTGTAGCCTTAGCACACGACACCTCTGTGTATGCTGCCTCTGTGTGGAAATTAATAAAAAGGAATTTCCTCATGCTTTTAAAAATATTTACAAAGAAAACATAATACCAAACCTTCACAAATATCTCTCCAAGATGATGGCTTGATCTCTGGAAATAATATCTCCGTATTCACCAAATGCCTTTGTTAACTTCAAAATGATAGATTTGTGTGGAAGAGAAATTTAGTATGGGACATGAATATATGTGTTTTAGAGGAAGGTGGCTCATTCTTTGAGTATAAACTGTCATGTAATGTTGTTTGGTAATATGCCCCATTATGGTGTATCGATTTCCTCGTACTTTTGGTAATAATCAAAGATAGGAAAACAAAACCCCTTTACGAACATGTTTCTCATAAGAAGACAACTTCATGTCTGAAAATAATAACTCTTTATTCACATGGCCATATTGTTATAGTTTTGAATTGATAAGGTTATATTGAAGATAAATTTAGGGTTGGAGATAGATCTCCATCATTATAAAGGAAGATAGCTCACCTTTTCAGGAGAGCATTTTCTGTTAAGGTAAATTACTTGCACCATTTTCATGTTCTGAATGTATTTGTTTGCGAGAGTTTTGCATGTTGATGATATGGTATTTTAAATAAATATTTTTTTTTATTTTATGGAATCTTATACCGCTTAGAGTTTTTTTTCTTTCTTTCATTTTATGTGTTTAGTAGGTACCTCTGCTCCATTTATTCCCTCTTGTGATATGCTTTCTATTTTTTGTGACATTTGATGTTATCCTTGTCATGGCATGGATGCTATAATGTGAATTTTTTGTTAAGGTAAATTACCCACACTGTTTGCGTGTTATTAATGTATTTGTTTGCGGGAGTTATGCATGTTGATTATATGGAATTTTAAATAAATATTTATTTATTTTCTAGAATATTATACCGCTCAGAGTATTTGTTTTCTTTCCTTTTCTATGTTCATTAGGTACCTATGCTCCATTTATTCCCTCTTGTGATATGATTTATGTTTCTTGTGAAATTTGATGTTATCCTTGTTGTGGCATGCATGCTATAGTTTGCATTTTTCATTAAGATAAATTACCTGCACTGTTTTTGTAATATGAATGTATTTGTTTGTAGGAGTCCTGCATGTTGATGATATGGCCTTTTAAATAAATATTATTTATTTCTATAATCCTATACCGCTCAAATTATTATTTTCATTCATTTTTTGTGTTCAGGGATGGATGTTCTTGTGCAACTATATTCTCTTGTTTTCTTGGGTACAATGTCCAAGCAACAGGTTTTCTATCACAAGTTTTCTTGCATTTTTTGAACTTCCAAAAGTTTTCTTCTTGTTGAAGGAGCTTTAATAATATTTATTATTTCACACGATATATAGGTGGAACAAGAAACTCTTCTAAAGTATTCAAGGGTGGTATTATTAAGATGCTTGATATTGATATGAATATCTTACAAAACATTCAAAAAGATGAAGTTTGCAGGCCCTACTTAAGTCTGTTCATACTATTGCAACAAACTTATACGACATAATTTTCTTTGGGTTGCTTATTCGATGTTCAATATTCATGAGATTGAACATCAATCTCACCACATAAATTTTATTTAGGTTCCTTTGTTTATCATGATTTCTTTTAAAGTTCATAAATAGGTTGGATTTCATTGATGTGATTGGTTCTTATACTTATACGACGGCTTCATACATTAGTTCCCTGGAATGTGCTCCAAATATTGTAGATTTATTGTCACAATCCTTTCTATAATTTATATTAAAGATAATATTTCTTTGCATATCTACATTTACATGCTTTAGAGGTGATCCATAAAATAATTTTTTCCTTCATTTTATCCTTCGTTCCTTAAGTATATAATCATGGTGCTTGCGTTACAACTATTGGTATATATATGTTAGATGATGCTTTAATATATGACGTTGATATGTGTTACTATGATAAAGTCTTGCTTATATGTATGTTTAATGAGTTCCCTTCCTATATTATATTCAGTCTCGTACAAGTGTGTTCATTTATGCACTCGATAATCCTTTATTTAGGAAAAGAAAGAACACATACTTTGATTTTGATTGTATAATCCCATATTTAGGAAAAGAAGGAACACAAACTTTGATTTAAATTGTATAATCCCTTATTTAGGAAAATAAAGAGCACATACTTAGATTTGAATTATATTAATCCCCTATTTAGGAAAAGAAAGAACACATACTTAGATTTGAATTATACAGGGAGGAGACAATAAAAATACTAGCTCCTCTTAGCACAATACACCTTCCATAAAAAATCTAACAGTTCAATTTGAACTTAAATGGAAAATAAATGTTCTTAATTTCCTATGATAATAAATTCCATTCAGAGTGTTTTTATGACTCCATATATTACCACCTGTGGATGACTTGCACAAGAATATTAAGTTTACAATATCAAAGTCCATGCAACCATTAGGTTCATGTATGATTATATTTATTCAAGAAAAATATTTGGTGCCCATCACAATGGTGGGTAACATGTGAATATTTCTTGGGGATGAGTGCTCCCTGTGGTATTGCTTGAGAATCCTAGAACCTCATCATGAAATGAGGTGATTCCAATTCAAGTTTTTAATCCAATGTAACCACCTCAAAATTGTATCTAAATTATGGTCCTTTCCATTATTCTTCATCATCATGGAGAAAAAATAAACATCAAATATTGGATACATGTAGGTTATGGCCTCTTTCAATGCTATAATTCAAGCCAATTCGAGAACCTGCTAGTAAAAAAAATGATAGATCACAACCCAATACATGAGCCTGCTAGTAAAGAAAAAACAGTCCGTTGCTTAGTTCGACTACCATAAAATTTCTCTATCTAATTCTGAACAACATTTTTGCAATGAATATATCCATCAACATTTACGCCAACCTCTAGTTACATTTTCATTTTATGATAAATATATCTATTAGTGGGTAGTGAATTTATGGTCAACAATTTTTCTATATATTCTCATGTTAGCTCAAACACCTCACCCCTTAAAGAACTTCCATCTCCAAAATCATTAAAATTACCAATTTCTACCTCCAAAAACAAATTCATTACTAGTCTATAGTTATCATTGAAGAATTGGTCAAAATCCATCAATCTAGTTTCATTTCCATGTGGATCATAACTATCACAGAAGGGATAATCCTTAAAATAAATCACCTATGATTTGGGATGACTACATGTTAACTACCATTCAAAATATTCAACATTTTTTCTATCTTTACTTGAAGATATCCCTAATGCTCTTGGTTTTCATGTCATTGTTTTGTTTTGATATAAAGCATGAGAATATGGTCTAAGATGAAGATGAGTTTAAACCACACAAGCACTCTACATACGATGATGAGTTTACCACACAAGCACTATACATATTCATTTGAAATATGTTTAAATCCTAAATAATCTAATTCAAAACTTTTCTATTAGTTTCCTCAACATTCCAACCACAATATTCAAAAATATTGTGGGGTTGCATTGTTTCATATATGTGGAAATTCTTTACTTCAAGATATCCCTCATCTTCTTGGTTTTTAGGTCACTATTTCGTTTGGATAGAAAGGATGAGAATATGGTAATGGGTTTACCCATAAGCACTCTACATATTCATTTAAACTCTATGTTTATCCTCAATAATATAATCCAAAATTAATTTTCTATTACATTCCATACACCTCCAAAATCACTTTTCAATTACATGTCATACACCTCATAGGGGCCACTATCACCTCACCAACCATAATGGCTAGGATGTGGTGTTACTCATTTTCATTGGTGGTAAACAATGATAAAAAAATTATCTAAATTTATGGACGGTCCTAGTGTTTTTGGAAACCATCTATGTCATATCTCCCATAAACTAAGACATTTGCAATAAATGAATATAATATTTTATTGAATTTGTTTTTTTCAGGGATCAGAAATACCACTAAACATGGTTGAAAAATGGATAGTATACATAAATGTTTATTGTTATCCCAACCTAGGGCAAACAATGATTACATATGTGCTATGCAATATTACGATGAACAAATTCCTCCTAAGGAAACTGAATATACGTGGAAGAACAAAAAACAATGAAGCATATTATATTGCATTAATAAAAGGCTTGGGAAGAACTAGGGAGTATGAATCCAATGGAATTGTAGTTTTAACCAATTATAAACTTGTGTGCAACCAGATGAAAGGGATGTACCAAGTTAAGAAGGGGAGGATAAAAAAACCGCATGGAAAAGCAAACAATATTGTTATAAAATTTCAATCATTTAGTATAATACATTGTGAAAATGTTAATAGTACTACAAGGAAAAGACCATCTAGTAGAGGTTGTAAATGAGGGTTTTAGTGTTATAAAATTGGCCAAAATCATCAATTTTTTTTTTTCTAGAACATCTGTTTTTGATAACAGAGGTTTGGGTAGTACTTCTAATGGAATTTCAACACAACTGAAAAAACCTGGGCGGCCAGAGGTTTTTATGAATGTTTTTGTCATAGGTGTGCACATCGGGTGTCAACGCACCAAATTTTTTTTACCATGTACACACCAGTACTATAAAAATACCAAGCACCAAGATGGAAAGTAGATTTCGGAGGCCCCCGGGGTGTTTAGAAACGTCCCGGTGTGTGTCACCCAGCAAGACGCAGATGGGCGGGGAAAGATGCATACACCGGACCATTAAGGTGTAAAACCGCACCAAGCCATCTAGGTGCTAAAACACACCTGGACGTTAAGTTATATAAATGCACCAGTGTGTTAAAGGAAAATGGTACGAGTGCATGCAACGCCTATCAGACCGCCTGGGTGGTACTTGTCGATAAAGCGCACTGGGCGTTCTAATTGGTATTGGTATTTGTGTGGTAGCCATAGGTCGTTGAAACACACCGGTGCAAAGTATCATACAAACACACCGATGTGCAGTAACTAACACACACAAGTGTTCATTTTTTATTTTTTAGAAACATCGACCTGTGACAATGCTATTATTGTGATTCTTTAAACTTCATTATTCATCAAAAATCGAAACATATATTATAACAGTATTCATATCAATTAACTTTTTATTAGTGCATTTGAATGTGATGTTTGGATTAATTTATTTATATCATATCATTAGATTTCACATCTCTTCATTATACTATTTAATCATCCATACATTTAATCAGTGGTGTAACATTTCACAGCGAAAATGGATAACGCAATAGAATAAATTAAAACGTATTTTATTATATATATATGAATAAGACACTCTTTGTCATAAAAAATGGGACAGTTATTGGTATCCCTTTGTCTTTAAATTGGGTGACTACGTCCATTAAATTAAAGAAAAAAAAATGTCTAATTTCACACACAAATATTTCAAAAAATATAATGCCTTGCTTTGATATCCAAACATATTCATCATCATTCTTTGCTGGAACTGCTATCACTGCTCAAGCTACTTCCATGACTTGGGTTATTTGGAGGAATGTTTTTTTCATTGTGTTGTTTTTTTTCTTCTTCTTCAAGTTCCATCTACAAACATAAAAATAAAGTGTAATGAGTATATATGCATTGGCGAGAATAATGAAAATTGCAATATTAAATAATATACATCAATGTAAATCGAAAATAAATGTACCATAGAAATAATTGACTCATGAACTATACATATTCTTTCAAAACCAAATTTCATGCCATCTCTCAACAATTCATTTGTTGCCATAGTTCCATACTTTGTTTCCTGCAAGTTTTATACCCCATAACAAATCATAGATTTAATATAAAAGATTTTTTTGTTCTATTTAATATAGACGACGCTAAGTAAAACAAGATAGATTCTTACAAATTCCACAATTAATTTATGATATGCCAACATATATTGACAACCCATATTTAACCCAATGTAAATCAATTCTTCTAATAGTTCTTCTTTTTATGTTAGCACCTGTTTGAAAACTTTCAATCATGATTGTTGTAAAACAACTTAAAATATACAAAAATGAAATCTAGTTAAGTTTTTATAAGGAAGTAACAATTACTCACAAACATAGATATCAACCCTTTTCTTCCTTGTCCTCATATTTTATGTGCTGATTGTGTTCCATTTTCTTTTCTTTTCTGCAAGAAAATACTTGAAAATTAATATTTAATGCTAAATTGTTTATTTATTGTACCTAATAAAAAAATTCAATGATTACATATTACATTTGAAGCATGTTATTGTTGAGATGGCTCCTCGTGCGATGAAATTATGTCCATTTATCTGACCATCTCTTTGTACACCTTTTAGGACATTCCTATTGGCATATTTCTGATATCAACTCGTTCATCCTTTGAGATTTTCGTAATCTTCCTGAAAATGTAACATGAAATAAACTATTTAATTATTATATTGATATATGAAAATTAAATATAAAAAAAGTGATATTTATAAATGATTTCTTTCTAGTAATATATACATATAATTCTAGAAATGTTTTTAAGGGAACATTACTTTTTCATTCCTTCTTTTTTGTTGTTGTATGTTTTGGCTATTAAAATTTTGACATGTCTCATTGACCAATTCGATGGAAACTCATCCTGTAGTTTAAATAAAATTTTGTTCTTGGAATCATGAGATTTATTCTTGTATTGGAAGTGGAAATAACGTTTATACATTTGTTCCAATAGATCCCTCAAAGTTTTGAAAATTTTTTCCCCCTTTCGTTAACCTCTAGCACCACTCCTGATGAGCTAAGGAGAAATTCAATTTCATTTGCATGTTCTATTTTTTTTCTTTTCTTAGAAAAACATTCCATTTTTTCGTTGTTTGTCCCTGTAGAACATTAAACATACGGGAATTAATAGATTATTTGAAACATGTTATCTAATATTCTTAAGTATATTATTAATGAAAATTCAAAAAAGATACTCATATTGGATCGATTATATTTTTTCATTCACTTGATTCATCATTCTACAATTTTTTCATCAATCTTTTACTCTCTTCTGGCCTTAGATCAGAAATAATATTATCGAGCTTCGTCATTTTGTGGATCTGCATGATACATAGTAAACATTACATATTAGTTAAACTTACATATAGTTTAAAAATAATATTTTTTGTAAAGAATTTACAAAGAACTTGCCTTTTTTTCTTTTTTCGATGTGCTATCAGTATTTTTTTTACTTGAACTCTTGTCAACCATTTCTTTATCAATATGAAACATATACCATACCATTAATTAATATATATTTATAAATAAATTACATACATTTCATGTTAAAAAAAAATAAAAAAATCAAGAAAATCGTGTGTCTTTCCCAAAGTACGCACTGAACGCGGCGCGGTAGGTTCTTATAAATGCACCGCCAATACAATAGAAACACCGTACAATGCTCTTTTTCAAAAAGGAGACCCGGTGCATTATATGTTAATCAATGCACCGATTAACACAAACATAAATTAATAAAAAACTATTTTTATATAATAGTGTTTTTTGTTGGTACGCGGTTGCTACGCTATACTACAATAACGCACTGGTGGGTTATTTTAAATAGGACGTGTTAGACTCCTATACCAATAGGTGTCATTTTTCATGATTGACTTGTTGAACTATGCAATATGTTCAAACCTTTTTCTTGTTGCAAAAGGTGTTCCATATTCTTAAAAAAATCAAAAAATCAAAAAATTTAAAAAATGTAAAGAGGGTATACCCTAAAAGAAAAATCAAAGGGTAAAAAGAATAAAATGGTCAAAAAAGTGAAATAAATGAACCCCAAACAAAAATAGACCAGGAAAGTGTGCAAGTCTAAATGCCACGACTATTTCATTTTTTGTAATAAACAAAATTATGTGCAGCTTGTCAAACTTTTGCCATAATTTATGAAGAGTCAAACTGTTTAAACTTGACTCATTCATTTTTCAATTTCATGTTGTAGAATAGAGAATAAATATGTGACCAAAAAATTTAATCTTGGCAGATAAGTAGATAGGTAGAGTTAATAAAAGGTGCTTAACAGTTTAATTTGAGCCCTTGGATGTAATAAGTGTAGACTTAGATAGGTTTGTCATGTAAAAGAAAAGAAGATTGATAAGGGCTTGCCAGTCTAAGTGCACCCTAATAAAGAAGAGAAAATGGTAGAGTAAGTAAGTAGGGTAGGTAGATGTTGTTGCAAAATTACAAGTGATGAATGATGGTTCTAAATGTGTTCAATTTTACTTTCATCACAAGTGTAAAGATAGATACTACATTGAAAAATTTCACAGAAAAGCAATGTCAAGATTATTAACTTCCCCTTCAGTTTCCCTTAAATATTTCACTAATTTCCCTAAGCACTAAGGTATTTGAAGATTAAAGGGGCTCAAGGCATTTCCTTGTCTTTTGGAGGGACCGGACCCTCGGCCCAATAATTGAAAAAAACCTAAGTACTTGATATCATCCATTATCACATTCATTCACCTCTCAAAATCTTTTCCTAAGTAAAATCCCATTTTACATAGGAAAATCCTTCAATTTTTCATGAAAAGCCCTGAAAATCAATTTTTATTCTAAGTCTAAGTGATGAAAGTATAATAATGATATTTACTTTTGAATTCTCACTTTCTTGGTTATATTTAAGTATTTTGAGTTGACATTGTCCCTTTGTCATATTAATTCTAATTTATATATTAACTCCCTATGAAAATCACCTTTTCCTATGTATATAATTCCTTTTCATATAATATTCCCAAAACCCATGTATTATAGCTATTTTAGCCAAAATTATTTTAATTCCAACTTATTCAAATACAAAACCCACAATATGTTCCCTTTTGGCTAAAATATAACATTAAATCTATTCCCGCCCCTTATGGTAATAAATCACATTGATTTAATCACCATATATTAAAAAATATACGAAAAATGTTTAAACATATGTATATATGTTTAAAACAGAAAAATAAACCCAAAGTTTAATTAAAACTAAACTTTGAAATAAATCATCCCTGCGCATTTAACATTTCCTGACCATTTTTCCATATGGGATTAATTAATCCTTAAGATTAATTAATAACCAAACTCTCCAATCAAACGCCTCCTGAAATGATTAATTCATATTAAATCATGTCAGTCCCGCCCATTAAATATCCGTCAACTCCATATCTTGTCAACCGTTAGATCGATCCGCCCAATATCAACGACTCGCCTTAATTCCGTTAGCTATCCCTTATCCGAATGTTAACGCGCAAAATGCTGGTGGTTTTCAAACAGTACCATGGCCACGCGTCATTCATTCTGTGGAATCGCTGCCCATCTGCTTAATACCACCTGCCCTCAAAAGCGGTGCAGAAAAAATCGCTTACCACCTTCCCCCTTGACTCATCTCCCGTACGTGCCAATGTCATCTCATGAATTAATAAAAAATCCCGTCACCCTGTTGACTTTGAAAATAAAACCAAACAACCCGCGTCTTCTCATTTTTTCCTCCACAGTAAACGACTACACCCTCCATGCAAAGAATTTCAGAAATCAACTGTCAAGTGCCATTAACTGAATTTCGCTGAAGACCACTGCCAGACCTCTCAAAATAAAATGAAACATTTTTGACCTCCCCTACAAACCAATGCTTTCTTAAAAATTTGTTTTGTTTTACAGGTGATCAGAAGACCACATCCTTGGATAAACAGTCTTAATACTAGTCATTAGACTTGTTTACTCCAAGAGTGTTATCAAATCTATTCAAACATAGATGGAAGATAAAACATACAGTTGAAAGACAAGAAAAGGAAACAAGATATTAAATGATTTACTTTTGAAACAGACAGTAAAAACCTAAACTACACATTGAAGGTAAAAGGACACAGTAAAGAACAGTTAAAGAGTATCAGTGGTTAAAGTGTATCAGGTAAAAGTCAGAGTGAAAGTTAAAATGAAGTTACAGAGCGGTCAAAGGTAAATAGTAAAAGTAAATACAGAGGTATTAAAATGGTAAAAAGAGATGAAAATACTTTCACCAACAATTATTTTTGTTTAAAGTGAAAGTAAAACAGTCAAAGGAACAAAAAAGTGGAAAGATGAAAAACACAACAAGAAGGAACATTTTTGCAGAAATTGCATATTTTAGTCATAGTTTTGAAGAAATTACTGTGATCAATCCAAGATTAATTTTTAAAAAATAAAGGAGGTTTATGTTCTTAAGCGTACCATCTACAACAACCTCTCTCACTTTTCTAACAGCTATTATGGTTTTGGAAATATTAAACAGTGTTGGAAAGCACTTTTTGCAGAAAATTACAGTCAAGTCATCATTTTGCAGAGAATATTGTGGCCAATTAGAAATACATTTCACAAACATGAAGGAGGTTTTTGTTCCTAAGGGACCCAAATACAAAAACCCATTTCACTTTTTTCACAGTGATTTTAGAATCATAGATACATGCACATCTTTACAGGCTATGTTTCAGACTCTGTAAAAATCTGTTTTACACATATTTTTACAAAGCCTATTGTGCACATCTGGAGAGGAATTTTAGGAAAAGGAAAGAGGTTTATCTCACCAAAATATTACTCCACAATAACCTCTTTCGATTTTTACATATATATTACGGATTGAGAAATAAAAAGATATCATTGGACCCCAAGTTTGCAGAATTGTTGGAGCAGAATGCACAAAGAAAGGAAGCAGTTAGTGACCTGGATGCCTCATCGTCAACTAAGAGTTGGATAAAATTCAAATTCTCCTCTTTGTAATCACCTATCCATAAAAAATACTACCAAATAGATGCATTAGTTTGAGTGTCCTTTACTTAAGTTCTATTTATGTAAAATAGTTGGAGAGATTTGTGAACCAATCTTGATATTTTTTCAAGATATTTTAGTTTAGAATTTGTATAAATACTTCACTCTTGGAAGTATTTAGGGTGGATTCTACTACTTCGCTGTAACATTGAATTTTTGGAATAAAAGTGCTTTGGAGAAATTTCTTTGTGGCTTGCTGGATGATGAATTGAAGCTCAAGACTTTTTGCAGGATTCATGTGTCAAACTACAGTTCAATAAGTCTTTTCTATCCTATGTTTTAAGTTTTATATCTGTTTATAATATCACTGTGTTCCATTTCTGAATAATTTACATAAAAGAATAAATCAGAACTTACTTAAGTGTACTCTGATTTCAATTTTGATTATTCTAAATGTTTCCTCTAAGCTGGTTATAAACAATGAATTCTTAATTGCTCTTGTTTCGTTGGTTTAAACATTTTGATTACTATAGTAAAGAATTCTTAACTGCTCTTTATTTTTAATCATTCACTTTCTTTCTTTGAACATGTTGGAAGATTCTTAATTGCCTTTCATCCCTTCAAAATCCATCCCATTCATTTTAATATCTAAAATTGTTCTCTGTTTTGCTATCTTGCCCTACAAAGCCATCTTGTGTATAGAAACTTAATCCAGTAAAGCCATCCTTCCGACTCCATAGCCCAATGGCCTGAATTACTCAATCGTGCCCTTAGTTGGCGGATTCCACCATTCAAATTCAAACAAACTCTTGGACTTTTAACTAGCCTAATATTTTCTAAGAAAAAAGCTAAATTTTAAAGAGAGAGCCCTCTCTGGATACATATTGGCTAGATTCTGTATCTAAAGGTTGGTTTGTGGTTACCTCGGATTTACTTTCCTTTTCCACAACTTCAAGGAAAATCTGAGTGATAACAGGACGCACCAATTAAAGAAATATGATTTTTTTTTTTAAATTGTGCAAGGGTCGACATGGGTTGGGATTCGACTCTACAAGTGGTCCCGTGGGTTATATGTTATACGCCTATATATATAGTAATACAAACCCTATAAATCTAAAATGAAAAGCCCTAATTGCGAAGTCACATAAAGAAGAAGAAGCAAGAGTTTAACATAAAAATGTATTTTTTTGTTTTTGTTTTTTTCTTCTTCTGAAAATGCACAGTAAAATTTAAAATTTTATTATAAATGTATTAAATTCAACAGAAAATGTAAAAAAATAATTATTACAGTAAAATTTAAAATTTTTACTATACTATTGGGCTTTTGTGCGAATCATTAGATGTTTCAAATTATGATTCTCTAGTGCTCTCTTGCTCTAGGTACCTCTCTCGTGAAAATCCCTCCTTGAAATGCTTTGCAAAAATAATGAAATGATGAATAGTTTTTACTATTTAAAGATATTTTTTATGAAATTAGTTTTCCGAAAAATAATTTGCCGCCCATTTTTCAATTTACTTCTTTTTTTTCACTTCAAAAAAATAAAGTTGTGCTTTTTTTATTTCTGGATTTTCAGTGTGTTTGGTAACTAACAACACATGTACTTCAATTAATAAAACCACATCGATGCGCATTAATTAAAACACACCGGTGCGGTTAACAATATATTAGCATTGATAACAATAAGTCGATTTTTAAGGCATCGAAATTAATTTTAGGTATATTGTACACCCGAATTTATTGTTGATTTTGCTCAAATTGAGGGAGAAAATGTCATAATTATACCAAATGGAAAATTCTTCAAAATCGAGCTCGTTCCATAATATTTCTCAAAGTCCATCGCAGAGTTCTCCGTATCCATCTTCAGACATAATTAGTTCAATTTTTATTTATATTTTCATTATCTAATTGAATTTATTTATTTTATCCAGGAAAATTAGCTCAATAAAATTAATGTATACAAATTTTCAGGTTCATTCAGATTCAGAATCGAGTTCAAATGCACAAAATATTCAAACAACTCCAAAACTTTGGAAGCACTTATCAGGAGTAGCATACTGCAAGGCACATTTGGTAGATGAAATTGGACAGTCACTTCACCCTGCCAATTGTAACATTGCATCTTCTAGCCACAATTGTCAGAAAATGATAGTAATAATAATTTTTTGGTATATTAATGTAATTATTTCAATGTTAAACCAATTAATCACGCATTGTTGACAGGCTTACTAATTGATATCATCGATTTTATACTAATCATGTTCAAATATATTTATTGAAATTATTAGGATTCTAGTGATGATGAGCGACCTACCTACCATCTTTCGTTGCACCCCATGACAACATCAAATTGAGAGAAGGATGAATTAAGAGAAAAACTTGGAGAGAAATGATACCAATAATGGTTGAATCAACCACCTATTCAATTCCCACTACATCCAGATTTACCAATTAGGAATGACTACAACAATAGTAGTTATTCACAAGATGGAAACAGAGAAAATCAAGTAGAGGTTGGTATGGATGATTATTGAAGGGATACAATGACCATGGAGACAGTGTTGTTATATGCATTCCAGAACGATGATCAACTAGGGGATATTTCTCATATTACTGATACCTTTTTAGAAAGCCTTAGATTTTCTTCCACGACCCCTCTCTTTGGACCTGGTGGTCAGTCAAATTCTACCTAGTTGGGGAAAACGATGCTACTATATAGCTTGAAAGCAAATTTTGGCTTGTCGAATGCAAGATTCTCGGAAATTTTGAGGTAATTGACCATCAAATCCCTTATCTTTTGAGAAATATAAGCACACAATGAACATTAAAAATGGTCAATTTTATGAACGTTAATAATTATCATCATTAATTTACATTTAATATTTCCCATGACCAGCTACAGGTTATTCAAAGATAAGGTTCTTTCCAACGATAATGTCTTTCCCAGTAGGTGTGAAGATGCAAAGAAATTGTTGAAAATGTTGGGTGTTGAGTACATATCATATCATACATGTCCAAATGATTGTATTATATATGGAGGAGAATATGCAGACAAAGAGATATGTAAGAAATGTGGGCATGACAGCTATGATAAATAAAAAAATAAGTGTAAACTATGTGGTCCTCCTTTTAAGATATTGAGGCAGATGCCTATAATCCCAAGGATTCGAAGGCTCTTTCATTGCAAAGAATTAGCTATGTTGCAAGGATGGCATTCCTCAGACAGAAGTGAGTTGGGAGTTATGTGAATCCCAACAGATTCAATCGCCATGAAGCATATAGAGGATACATGGCCTGAAAAATTCGAGGATGAAGTACGAAGTCTACGAATCAGCATATCCATGGACAACGTCAACCTATATTCCCTAAATAACACCAAATATTATGTTTGGCATGTAGTAGTGATCAATAACAATATACCCCCATGGTTTTCCATGAAGAATGAGCATATTATGTTGGCTCTCATAGTCCCTGGTAGAAGAAAATTGAAGAATATGGATGTCTACTTACAACCAATGGTTGATGAATGGAAGGAATTATGGGATGTGATAAATGTATACGATGTATAAAGACCCATCACAGTCGAGAGGAGTTTTATGTTGTATGGCATATGTATTTACGGGACACATGATTATCCAAGCTTAGGAGTTTTCTCAGGTAAATTACATGTTCATTTATTTGTTTTTATATGTAGCATTATTATTTCGCATATTAGTTATTTAATTCATTGTAATCTTTTTGATCTTCATGATATTCTTTAACATTTCATGCATATTGTATACAACAATTTCGTAGGTCTTGTAGCAAAAGGGTATTATGGATGAAAATGTTATAGACCTTCTCTAAATTCTATATGGTCCAACGACCTACGAAAGCCAATGTATGACTGCTCCAAGGTATTCATCCTAGAAGAACACCCTTACAGAAGAGCAACAACCACTTTCAATGGTAAATTAGAGAGAACCCAAAGGCCTCCAATAATGATGCCAATTGAATGGATTAGAGAATATGAGAGAGAGAAGGAGAAGGATTTCATATAAATGTTCGATTCAAATGGGGAGCCTATGTTCGATGATCTAGAATTCTTCGAAAACTATGTTAAAAGATTTCCCATTGGGATGAAAAGGAAATCTATCTTTTATAACCTCCCATATTGGGAGCATATTGAGATTACCCACTTATTAGATCCCATGCATATATTTAAAAAAGTTCATCTTCTTTATGGAGGCACATATCATCGAAAAAAAGTGACACATTGGCTGTTAGGAGATATCTTATTACTTAAAAAACTAAAAAGAAAAATTGGCCAAGTTGATTAGAAAGTACAGGATCAAAGGAAACCGGTCCCTCTAATTGGTATTTAAAAGAAGGTGATGTCCCATGGATTTTAAAAAAAGATGGCATTTCTTTGGCAAAGGAAGATATAATGGGTGTGAGGGTTCCATCTTCATATGGGTCTTCACTACGGTGCTGCTTCACCATGGATGACCATTTGTCGGGGTTGAAATCGCATGACCATTTGAATCTTCTAAGAGTATGTATAATGTCAAAGAATCATTTTATTATCTTTTATATTGATAAATTTTATCCCATGTAGGGATCATAAAACATAACTAATTTTGTATGTTATTTCATGTGTTTATACCTTTGCAGTGTCACTATCCTTTTTTCATGTGTGGGTGTGTGAAACATGACTTCCCCCAAGACCTAGGATGTGCCATATCTAAATTATCTTCATTTGTACGTTGGATCACGTCAAAGGAGATTCATGTCACTAGCATTCCATGGTGGCATGAAGAGATAGTTGAGATTGTTTATATGTTTGAGAATGAACTACCGACAAGTTGCTTGGACTTGCAGGTTCATCTTCTAATCCACCTATTAGATGAGGTTGAATTAGTTGGGGTGGTTTCTTGTTGTTGGAAGTTCTTCTTAGAGAGGTACATGAAGAAATTGAAAGGTTTTATTTGACAAAGAGAAAAACACGAGGGGTCTATGGCAGAGGGGTACATATCCTATGAGTATTTCTATTATGCCAATGAGTAAATCAAGTAGATCAACAACGGACCAGGTGCAGTGATTTAGGACGATGAAAAGGATGAAGACAAAAGAGAAGGGGAGCTTCCCCAAAGAAATGGAAAAAGGCACTTGATAAAGAGTAAGAGACTTATAATTTTTCAAATTTACACAAAGTAAATATTCATGTTGAACTTTGATATAATGTATATTTTTTATCATATGTACTATATATGTCAACTTGATTTCATCAGCGAATGCAGAAATTGAAGCAATCAATAAATTCGTTCTTTACAATTATGAAGTGACACAACCGTGGGTCGCATTGTAGAAAAAAATAGGATGAAACAGTATAGTGACAGGAAAGAAGAAAATATTCCAATTATATGCCCCAACAGTCGGGTTACTAACCAAGTCATAGATAAATATGGTGTAACCGCTCGTTACCCATGTGCTGAAGAGGATGTGCTAAATGTAGGTATTGGGTTTACCCACTCGATAATAATCTATTTATGTATATTTTAAAATTAATAATGCACCATTGAAATTTAGAATCTATATTTCATATATTAACAGTTGGATTATTATAAGACACATGACAGTATGATTTTTTAACTTTTTATAGGTTAATTTTTTCCCATCTATGTGGGCATATGAACACCATTTTCGCATAGAAAATGTCGATGATGGACACATGACACAAGACTGTGGAGTGGAAGTCGAATTCGATTAATGTAGTCGAGCTAGCCACTGTGATCAAAACCTAGTACGAGGGATGTTAGGTTACATTGGAAAGATAGAAGAGATCATTGAAGTGGATTTCTCTTCTTTTCAATGTGTTATTTTTAGGTGCAAGTGGTGAGACACTTTTTATCAGAATAATGTAACGGAATATCACGATAGTTGGCTGATATGTATTAACTCTAGAAAGATGTGGGATGAAGCTAAGGAGCTATATGTCTTCCCCAAACACTACAACTAGGTGTTTTTTTTACCCAGATGTGTTGGATAGATATTGGTGGTTCGTATTGAGACATGACCCTATATCAAAACATATTTTTGGGAACAGTAGTGTTAACATGCCAAGCGAGCTGGAAGATAATGAGGGTGATCATGAGAACATAGAGTCATATGGTACATGTGCTATTTCATCATTTATATTTTTTAAGATGGTTTTTATAAATAAGAGGGCTTAACCTTATAACTAAGACTTTTTTTTATCGAAACATTACAATATGTATTTTGAATTAATTGGTTTGCATTGTGTTAATGTTAAAATAATTTCACTGAATAATTTGCAATTATGTTGATCTCGAAAACAATCCGCATTGTATCAAGTTCTTTTTTTTCACGTCAATTCCTATAATAAATATAGAACTACTTGATTGCTTTAAATTTGTGTGAATGATATCTTCAAAATGTATATTGTTTTTTTTGGTATGTAAGATCATAATAAAATAATGATAATTCTAAACATGAATTTATTTGCATTATTTTCTAAACTTTATTATGTTACAAAAATTCATATTATTCTAGATTTATTATTTTACAATTATTTTTATTCATACAAATTGACAAATTTACAAATTTTAATAAAATTGAATGATGAAAATACATACAATTCCAATTACAATTTTACAATTTCACAATACAATTACAATTACATTTATAGTTTTACATACAATTACAATTACAATTTTGCAATTTCACATACAATTACAATTAAAGTTACAATTACAATTACAATTTTACAATTTTACAATTACAATTACGATGCATACAATAACAATTACATTTTTAGAATTTTACAAATTTGCAAGTTTACAAATTTTACAATTTTAATAAAATTGAATCACGACAATGCATACAATTACAATTACAATTTTACAATTACAATTAAAATTACAATTACAATTACAATCAAAATTTTACAATTTTACATACAATTAAAATTAAAATTTCAATTACAATAATGAAATAATATTTAATAAATTTCATGATTTAATATTAAAAATAAACATCGTGATTATGATAATCATCGTACAAAAAATCATATTCTAAAATACACATTCAAGTTCGCTAACATCATCTAATCATCCTAATTATGATCATCTAACAAAACAAATCGCACTGTATAACATCATCACAACACAAACATGAAATATACATCTCATGTCAAATAACTGCTATCACGTACACATCTATCTGCAAGCACATTAAGTGAACATATCTGACATGTCCTAGCAATATACACATCATGATGAACAACAACATGTAAATTAAGTACATCAACATGAACATAAAATACATGGACAATATGGACCATATACAAATGTAATATAACTGCATATAAATGTCAAATATCCGGTGGTACTGAATCAATAATAGTACTAATCGACGCCTTCTCATTCGATGGTGTAGCGTCATGCTCAGATAGATGACGTGCCTCCTACTCAATCGATTATGCAATCTGCTCAGGAACTGACTACCAATGAGTTGTCAATGGTGCAATCTACTCAGTGGATGGTGCAACCTGCTCAAATGGACTTGTCTACTCAGATGGACATGCCTGCTTAGGATTAGGTGCCTGCTCAGTCGATGGCTGTGTATGCTCAAAACTAGGTGTCTACTGAGATGGTGCAGACTGCTCAGAAGTTGTCTTCTAATCAGGACTGGATGCTGGTTTCTCATGATTTCTCGCATGAGGTGAAGGATGAGGAGGTGGATTATTAGAATGATGATCACTACCCTTATGATAATTATCATCATAGGAGCTGCTCTATCATACATCTCTATGACGCCTATCCCTCTTAGTCTGCGCTAGTACTCTGGAATATCCAACGATATGAAACATGAGGTTCATCACATCGTGGGGCATGCCTCTCCAGAGTTGTGTGAGCCTATGATAAGCCTGTATTTCTCTGATCGTAGCCAAGTAGAATCCCTGATCAACTAGGAGTCGACACAGTTGGTCGCTCAACTCAATCGTGAATTAGGTGCCTAGCCTACACCACACCCCCACGAGTATCTACACCCGAGGATCAGGTCTGTCACCCTGATCCTCCACCTATGCCATCTCCTCGTCAACATCTACACCTAGATCATTTGGTGGGGGTGGAATCATGTCCCCAATGAATGTCTGAATGTCTAAAAAAAATATAGTACACAACAATAATTAGACAATTTCATGAAATAATTTAATAAATAAAGTTAAAGAATGTGTTAGAATAAATTTGATAATTCTAATAAATTAATTAATAAAATAAAATGAAACTATATTAATTTAAATAAAACTCTAATATTACCTCTCACATCCCGTGGCTGATCCTGTGTGAAGAGAATGTTGGTACACCCTCGCCAATCCAAACTACCGTATGGACATGGCACAAGAACGAACGAGTGATCATTGACAATGGGTAGCAACTCCACTACATCATTTGATATCCTAGCGAGAAAGTTAGACTGGCCCCTCTTGGGCATCATCTGGCCCCACATCTACATCTGTACATGCAATATTGGCCTACGAGGATGCCGAAAAAAGTAGGCCTCGTCTCTGGAAACCTCTAAGAAAATTAACAAAATAAATATGAAGCAAAAGGGAAGGTAAACCTCACATGTGCCTGAGAATGAAATATATCTAATGTTGTACAAAACTATCGTAAAAAAATCACAGACCATCTCACAAGTCTTGGTGCCTGGAATAAAGAATCAACATAAAATAAAAGCATCCAAATAATGCATTTCCTGTCACTGGTATAGTGTGTAATGGTTTTAATTAGTAGTGATAGGCACCTCACGCCCTCTGCACCAAATGAAGCAATACGTAACTGACCACTAGACACCTAAAAATCTACAAGAGAAACTATATCGTACCTAATGTATCTATGGGAGTATGCAAACTAACTCCCTACTGCATAGCCGACGGGGACATCTGGGAACTGGGGAAAATCCTGCTCTCTCGTAGATATGCCAGTAATAAAATAAATTTCCTCATCAGTGGGCTCGAACCACTAGCTAGGACTAACCTAGAAATCCTGTCGGTGGGCATCCCACCTGTAGATCAGCTCTCCCAATAACCCATTATGGCCCTTCAGGGATGTATCCTCCTTATAGAACTTGAGGCATACCCCCCTTAGGAGAAACTAGGTGGTTGTCGTAATAGGGAAAGGATACAAAATTGTCTCCCTCTCTCGTGCCTCCCACAGCTGAATCATGTTATAACGGTCCTCCATATGTTCTTGTTATTCCCTTTGTTCTCTCTACTGATGTCGCTGAATGATTCACATACTAAATACTATTTTTTTTTATGAAATAAGAAATGTATATAAATTATATATATATATATTAAAAAAAAAAAACAATAAGTGTGCCCAAAAAATCAAACATGCACTAGTACCGGTGTGTACTCTTTTATTGTGCATTGTGCTCACTGCACATGGAAAATGTTCGTGAACTGCCAAAGAAGGGAATTTTTTTTGTGGTGCGTTGACAAAAATAACTGCCTTGGGGCAGATAGTTTGGTCAACGCACCACCATACAACAATATATGTTCAACGGTGTCATCTTATAAACGACCGCACTGTTGACTATGTAATGTTATTTGGCGGGCAATGCACTGGCCTTACTATCTGCCCCGAGGCGAATAGTTTGGTCAATGCACCGCCCAAAAGAAGTACATAGTCAATGGTGCGGTCCTATAAAAGACTACACCATTGGCTATGTAATGTTGTCAAGCGTACGGTGCACTGAATTAACTATCTGCCCCAGGGCTATTAGTTACGTCAATGCAATGCCCTCCCAACACTACTACATAGTCAACGGTGTAGTCATTTAAAAGACCACACCGCCTTGTTATTTTTTAAATTTTTTGGGGTGCACATTTTTTCAGTATCACACTGGAACCTTGTGTGGTTTCCATTAACATCATTTGCGGTGTGGGTGTAAATTTACAGGCAGCACCGTGAACGGTGTGAGCCGAACGGCTCGAACGCACTACAAAATTTATTTATTTATTATTATTTTTAAACCATTAATTTTAATTTAATTTCAAAATGTAATCTGCTAAAATTTTTAGTTATAGAGAAACAAGTAGATTACTTGTACATTTGTGCGTCAAGGAGGCATATTTGTTGAAGAATTGAAGAAACCAAATTTTCCCATAGTTTTCGAAAATTCTAACTCCACACAATGTGCAATGGAAGGCAGAAATGCGTGCAATGGGAGCACCTATGGCAAGGTGCCTCACACAAGAAAAAATCACACTGGTGCTTGAGATTTATGAAGAACTGAAGAAGTAAAAATGGCGTTTTTATGACCAGTAATTTCTTTTTATTTAACCCTTTTTCGGTGTGCGGGTTTTTGAGAAGCACCAGGCGGTATTATCAATGGAGAACCGCACGTCGTTATGGTGTGCTAGATTATGGAGACACACCAGGCCTGTTTATACGTAGAGCAGCGATGTGCTAGAATACTTGACGCATTAGGCGGGTTTATACGAAGACCACAGTGTCTTGGTGTGCCAATTTTTAGTGCACACCGGTGCGTTTTCAGTAAAATGCACCAGTGCAGTTTATGATAAGAAACACATGCAAAAGAAAACATCTAAAAAAACCTCTTCTCACCAACCTCCTCTAGAGACCTTCACTACAAACGGATGTCTCAGATATTTTTATAAGGTGTTCCTCAAAAATATCCGCTAGAGGGTCTTTTCGTTGTAGTGTAGGTATCTAGTGATCTATTGTATGGGGAAATGGAAATTCGATATTTTTGTGTCAAAGATGAATTAGTGTTAAGAATATTCTCTGCATCAAAATTTATTGATGGACATAGTAAGATATCTTTGATATGTGTGTGTTTTTTAGTTATAAATGTGTCATTTTTAATGACCATGTGTGTTTTTCGATTATACACCAAGTGTGCCCCCACTATGTAAGAACACTTGGTGAACTTCATGTTTTAGAAAATTTTGTATTTAATTTTCAAAATTTACACGACTTCAACAAAATTGTGTTTAAATAGTCATGTGAGTTTTATACATCAATTTGTGCTTCAAGTTTTGTGTTTTACATTTGTGTTCAAGTTGTGCTCCAACATTTGTGTAAATTACACCAATATTTTGAATTATTTTGAAATATTTTTAAATAGGAAATTTGAAAAGAATTGTAAATGCATGAGGTAAATTTTAAAACATCATGTATATATGTATTTGTAGATATCCATATATATCATGGATGTTCATTTTCCACGTGATTCTTCGAGGTGAACATCAATAGAGTCACATGCATCTATGAGAGAGGGGGATCATGGATCGGGGGATGTCCATCATGATCTACATGTTTTAAATGATATTTGAATATAATATTATGCGCATACATGTGTATACACATGGAATTTTTGTTTTCAATTTAATGAGTTAAATTAATTTTTAATAAATTTAATTTTTTTAGTAGTTCGGAGGAAAAGAGTATCTACTCAATCAATGGAAGGCCATGGTTCACATAATCATGGTGTATATATATATATATATATATATATATATATATATATATGATAAATAGCTAGAATCATATGTATGTATGTATGTATGTACATGTATATATATTTGAATTGATTAGAAATTCTATTTTTTTTATGAAGCTTCACTCTCGTCGCACGAGGATGGTGGTGGTGGTACACATTCCCCCGGTGTCCAATAAATATGTAGTTTCCAATAGCGTAAGGGTGTTGGTAGACATTCCCTTCGTGGCCAATCAATGGGTGGTCACGCGGGTTCTCAACCATCTCCGAGTGGGCATGATGGTGCTCATCCATCTCGAAATGACCATCAATCTCAATTTTATTATCATGATCATTATTTTGTTCAATTATTTATATAATTTTTTTATGTTAAAAAAAAAATTTGTATATTTTTTCACATGTTTTTTTTATTTATACATAATTTTATATATTGATGCAGAGGGTGAAAATTTTGCTCAAAAAATATGTAGGCCAAATTGCGTAATTCAAGAAGAAGGTTGTATGTACCAACTGCAACTTATACATCTGAAATTCCCAATTATTTACCTTGGGAAAAAAAATCCAACAATGTACATTACAAAAGTGTTAAAGTATTTATTCAAAATTAAGGAAATATCTTGGAAGTTTGAAGCTCCTTGCAGAGAGTTTGTAAAGCTTAGAAGTAGCTATGCAATCTCTAAACACAATTGTAGATTTTTACAAAAAGCTTGATCCAACCACGAATAAATTTGTAGAATTGATGAGGAAAATAAAGGAAGTAGTAATGGGTCCCAATACATGGGCCGATGTTAAAAACATGGTTACAAAACCAATGGAGAATATATATGTTTAATTTCAAACAAGGGCCGAAAAGAAAGATGTTGAATGTGCAATATTTCAAGCACCCAAATATAGCATGCCATTTGTATGATAGGCACCTTGTAGCCTATGGAAAAATACCATGGAATGACGAGGTTATTTTTTATTTTGTAAAATTATTTTATTAAGAATTCATTTTGGGAATGAAACCAAATTATAATGACCTTCCTTCTAAATTTTGTGTTCGTAGGAAACGTCAATTATGTGATCATAAGGGCGTTAACCATGATACTGAGTTGCCTCGATGTAAGCCACCTTTGGCAAGCCAACCTCCTTGTTTGGAAACTTTGTAGTCATAGATGGATTCCACTTCTAAAATTAGTTGAGAAGTAAGGGATTTCATCATAGACAACGTTCAGAGTGGAATTGGTGGAATTGATATTGGTATGAATCGACAAAGAGCATGAGATAATGCACGTGTTAATTTTGTATATAATATAGATGAGGAGATAAAGAACATGAATATTGAAGATCTTGGAACATATGCAAAGCATTGTCACAATGGTTGGCAGGATTTAATTCTTCATGTGGAACAAGGCATGGGATCAATATGTGTTAATGGTTAGGGTGGATATTTCAGTGTAATCTGTAATATATATATATATATATATATGTTTTTAAATATGTGTTATTCTACAACATAATTGTATCATATATTCAAGTATACTTATATATATATATATATATATATATATATATATATATATATATATATATATATATATATATATATATATATATATATATATATATATATGTTTTTCTGTATGTGTTATTCTAACATAATTGTATCATATGTTCACCATTCGCTTTTTACACACATGTTGAATGAAAATTTTGATAATATCACAGTCCAAGGTTCATGTTCTGGAAATCAAGATGATATTTTGGGAAACGCTAATGCTTTTTAAGATTTCATGATGTTGAGCTACAATTATTATTCTATTATTATCTCAACCTACCAAGAGGTGTATATTTTGAAAAGAAATAATTATGTGTAGACATGTATATAGTTAAATGTTAACATATTCTACATTTGTCCAATGTTTTCAAAACGGAGCCACCTTCTTCTTCCTTGTTAGGAGATGTATCAAATAATCCACTGTCAGAAGCATTCATTTTTTCACTTATGTTTCAAGTTATTAATTAAAGTGCAAGTTTCATTGAAAAATAAGATTGATCTTGAGTTATTTTACAATTTTATGTTTGTGGAGATGATTTCTGTTCTCCAAGGAATTTAGCGATGGAGTTAACGATGGAGATAGGAATATCCAAAGAAATTGAAGAAGTTGTCTAACATTTTTTTTAAATAAATTGCATTAGTTTATGCATTTTCATTTACAAAATTTTAAAATTTTAATATAAATATATAATTGTACATGTATATTGTACACTTTATCTAGGAGGATGCATCAATAGAGGGCCAACATAGGACAATGGAGGGGGAACTACATGAGGTGTTGCATGAATTTTTATTTTTATTTTTTTTCCATTTTGTTTTTTATGAAGTTCTACATTCCCATTCATTTTTAAAAAATTAAATTTTAATTTTAATACATACATAAATTTCTTATACATGTATATATATGAAATTAGGGCCAACACAGGACAATGGAAGGGCAACTACATGAGGTATTGCATGAATTTTTTTATTTTTTTTATTATTATGAAGTTCTACATCCTCATTCAATTTTAAAACATTAAATTTTAATTTTAATACATGTACATAAATTTCTTATACATGTATATGCAATTACACACGTTGTGCAGGTCCCCCATTATTTAGATGAGAACACAAGGACGCTGTTGAAAAATACATTTCAGCCAAATTCTCTAAATTGATGCACAACATTTTATTTGAATTAGTATTTTTATAGTACATGAACTATATATACTTTTATATAATTTGATGCATGTAACATTTTACTTGACAATTTTTTTTATATCTAGTATATAGATGTTATAAATTTACTTTTATTGAATGATTTTTAATTTTGGACAGATGTTACATTTTGCATGTGATCACATGTTATTATAATATTAGTAGATGATGATATTATTCTTTGTTTAACTTTTTTTTTTGTCACTTGTTATTTAGAATGAATCTAGATTGAAATTGCAAATCACAAAACACATGTGGTACATTATGCATTTGAATATTTAAATTTTATAATTAGGTGTAGATTTCTATTAAAGGTCATATTTAGGTAAATTTTTCATGATCGTGTCACTTAAAATAATCATAGATAGTTTTACATATTTAAGTTCATGAATATGTAATAATGATTGAAGTACATTTTGATTTAGGTGTTACATATTGTAGGTGATCACATGTTGTTATAATGTTAGTAGATGATACAATTATGTTTTGTTTAACTTGTTTTGTCACTTGTTATTGAAACCGAATCTAGATTCAAATTTCAAATTACAAAACACATGTGGTACATTATTCATTTGAACATGTCAATGTTATAATTAGGTGTAGATGCCTATTAAAGGTGACATTTAGTTACATTTTGCATAATCTTGTCATTTAAAACAGTCATAGATGGTTTTACATGTTTAAGTTCATGAATATGTAACAAGTACATTTTCATTTAGTTGTTACATTTTTCATGTGATCACATGTTGTTATAATGTTAGTAGATGATAATATTATGGTTTTTTTAGCTGGTTTCTTTATCACTTCTTATTTAAACTGAATCTAGATTGAAATTGAAAATTACAAAACACATGTGGTACATTATGAATTTGAATGTATGTGAATTCTATAATTAGGTGTATATGTCTATTAAAGGTGATATTTAGTACATTTTGCATGATTGTGTCATTTAAGACAATCATAGATGGTTTTACATATTTGAGTTTATGAATATATAACAATGATTGAAGTAAATTTGCATTTAGTTATTACATTTTGCATGTGATAACATGTTTTTATAATGTTAGTAGATGATATGTAATATTCCAAATCTGGAACATCTAATGAATCATGCATGAAAAACGCATTTCCAACAAGAAATGCAATAAAACAGTTAAATGGACTTTTGGATCCCATAGATTAGTCGATATACATTCTAAATCCAAGATTAGAGATGAAAAAAATAAAATTAGGTGGGTTAAACAGATCTCCCACACCTAGGATTTCCAGAAAGAACTAAAACCCCAAGACTGCAAAATGCCAGAGCAGCTGCTCAAGGAACTGCTTAGTCTAAGAGAGGTTTTACACATAAAATAATAGGAGAAAAATAGATATACTCATGTATTGATAAATAATGTTGAATAATAGAGATATAAGCTCCTTATACAAAATACAAAAGAAACCGGCAAGGGTTTCCTGTTAAACACTCTGCATACAAAATGGGAAATTCAATAATTTACTGAATAACCACTGCAAAACTGAATTACATGAGTGTAGAGGGCTTAAATATATCTGATATTATATAGATCCCTCAAGGGCTTCCTCCCATGAAAGGATGAACCTCTCAATCACAAGGAAACACTGCAACGGAGCCACCAAACCATGCAATGAAGACTGCCTCCAAAAGAACACATTCCCTAGCAGAAACAATGCTAGGAAAGTATGGGACATGTGTGGTCTGATACCACAGATCAGAAATAAGCTTTGAAGCTCTCCAAACAGATCTCTCAAGTGAAGGAAACCTTCCTCCAATGAGAAACTAGCTCAGAAGTCGGGATTCCAATCCCTTCCACTGCTGCAGCCAACAACACTGCAAAATCTCTGGCAAAGCTGTGGTGATGAAGATGGCTAGAACTTGGCCTGAAAACTTGATGTGGAATGATGAATGCAAACTCTCCCAATGAGGCTCCTCAAAGGAAAGAGGTGGGATTCCAGCCCGGGAACACCCAGTGCTAAATAACACTGCAACTTCACTAAGGAGCAAAGCAACAACAAGTCTTGGAAGACAAGAATAATAATATAAGATATGAAAAATAATGCTGCCATCCTATTCCTTATATATAAGACATGAGTTTTCTTTCCCTTGGCCCCACTCAATTAGGTTACTTCTAACCCAAGTTACATCTCCCTCCAAAATTACGTTATTCATCCTTGGATTCCTCCTCCACTAAAACTGCATTGTTGACTTGGTCAAAGCAGCTTAATTTTATCTCTGTTCACATGTGGAGGTGTTTTATTAGGCTAGAAATATTGCCTCCTTTCACACTTGGAGTGTTTTTATCCTCATTAGGAGATTTATGGGCTTTCCTACCCATTTATTCACCGGCTAAAGCTGCTGCTAACTCTAATGTTCCATTTAGCTTTGAGGCTAAAATTTTGGAAAATTACAGTCCTCCCCTCCAAAATATTTTCCTGTCCTCAAGAAAATGCATAAGGAGAACAAAATTTATCCCCTCTTCCTCATGTGGCCTCCATCAATATCATCCCTCACTGCATCAGGAGAATCTTCAAATATATTGTCATCGAATGCTTCCTCCCAAGTGCGAAAAACCAAAGTGTCTGCATCAATCAAAGGTGGAAAGTGTGAATGGAAACCTGTTAGTTGTCTCATGGCCTCCACAAAGTAGGAGTGATGACCAGCATGGTGAATGAGTGCCTCCCTCACCCATGCTATCATCCAAATGAAGTGAGTCACCCTCCAACATGGTAACTCATGAAACGTTTCGTCCACCTTATGCTCGTGAAATGTAGGTGGGCCAAATGAATGTACATGATAGGCAAGAGGGCCTATCCCATGATTTCCTCCTCTCCACTCATGATAAGTGTAGAGGGCATGTTGATCTTGGGCTAAAACATGATGGCCCTCCAATGGCAAGAAGAAGATTGAGCTTCCAAGGACTCTTCCTCCAAAATCATGAGACATGCCAACCCAAACCATTCCATTCAAGATGAATGGCACATCATGACCACATGGCATCCAAATCAGAAAATGGCTGAAGGTTATGTGCAAGTTTGGATGATACATATGGTCTCTCTGGTGGATACATCGCAGTTTTTTCAGCTACTGATGTAGAGCATCAAGTGGCAAGTTGTCCTCCCAAGAATTTGCAGCTATGCATGTTAGATGATGTAATATGAAGTAGTAAGCTACAATATATACCAGCTGTGCACAATCAAAGCAATACAACACTTGCCCAAAGTCATGTAAAGATGGGTCATCAACATCACAAGACTTAGCCCTAAAGTGACCATGAAACCCATAAATAATCTTGCTCCCATGTGGAGCAATGCACTGTTTGCATATGGTGATAAAGTAAAAATACTCAATAGAGTAATCAACAAGCACATCAATGTATTTCTTACCATGCATCATGTGGGAGCTGAAAGTGAGGTCCATGTATAAGTTCCCCCATGTGGATTCCCTCATAAAAATATACAAGAAGATGAGATACATATACTCCTTGGAACACTCCATCAATAAGGACACTCTCCCATGTTTCAACACTATAGGCCTTAGAAATAAGGCTCCATGACTCCTCTCTTTGACATTCCATATGCCAAATACATCCACTATCATGTTTCTATGTGAGAAGATCTACTTCCTACATGGAAGTATCTCATGATCCTCCAATGCTGAAGGGTAGCCTCCTTGCACCATGATTGTGCCTTTCTTCTCTTCATAAATCTCATGAGAAGTATGGGAAGGATGCTACCCATACTTTCCCAAGTGCAACCACATCAACAACAAATTTTGTTGCTGCCTCATTTATCCCTCATACGAGCCATAGAATAATATCATGGTGGTCAACTTGTATGATTCCCCATACCAAAAAGTATTCTTTTTCTCTATCATATGGGTGCCATGCCATCCAATTGGCTTCTCTCTCCATACAAAGCTTCCCTTGAGAAAAAACACATCAGCAATACATGGAAGCAAGATACAATAAAAAAAAGTTGCCAAATGACAACTGAAGAATGAATCATGGTCCCTCTCATGGAACCAGCGCAGTGCATCCTTTTCCTGCATCAAAATAAGAAATAACGAGTGCTTTACCTGCCACTTGTTTACTGCCACAGTCATCTCACAAGATGAAGTCATGAAGTTACAATATGGTGTCGATGGTGCACACTAAGAATCATGTGGCTTCCCCCACAAACCATCACAAAGATAGCCAAAGTCAATTCCACAAGTAGCTGCAAGTACATCATCATATAATATACATGAAGATATGATTCTTCTTATTACATCATGCTTCTCAAATAATGAAAAGAAGTCCAAAACAAAATATGAAATGATACCTCCTCCATCATGTACTTGAGATCTTGAGTTGTAATGGCTCAACTGGAAATTCTCCCTTACTCCCAATGAGTAGGAAGGTGGTTGTGACATCCTCTATATCATAATATGGGCTATGCATCCCTCCATATGCTGATATATGTCCCACTGGCTACCCTCCCAAGTGAACTCCTCCATCAAATGGAAATATGCATCAAGGTGCATAGAAGCGAAGTCCTCATGTGCTACATGTAGAAGCTTATCCTTGAGGCTAGAAGATCTAGTCAAGAAGATCCTGCCATAGGAATAGATGACCACATCATCCACCATGTATCTATCATCGCCATCCAGGTCATCAAGAATCCTGCATGCACCAAGATCCTTGGAGTACTCTACCAACATATAAGATCTCCAATAAGGATCAATCCTCCTAAGAGACAACGCTGGTGATCTGGCATGTGAAGCTCTCCTCATGCTGTTGCCTGCTACTTTGACATCCCCCATGCCAAAGTCTTCCTCTAGAATCTTCACCTCTCCAAAATCTAAGAGTGGTGAATCCAAAGACAAGATGTCTTCTATCAACTCCAGATCAGGTGGGCCTCCTAGGTGGAATGCCTCCATATAGTGAGACATCAATGTCAAGAGTAGACTTCTTATATGGTTGGGAAACCTTGCCCTTTCTTTCACAACGCAATATAGTCTCCCTCCTTCTTGCACTAGCTCTCTGAAATAGAGAAGGGTGTGTACATCTCATCAAATGATGCTACTCTTCCTCCCTTCCTCCTCCTTCCAGTTGAAATGCTGCACAATCATGCTGCTCACTGACTGTGCTTGGACCTCCATGTATGAGACCCCAGGGAACTTCTTACAAAGGCACAAGAATCCCTCCCATTGGAGCATGTCTTCCTCCTCCCTCTACATGAGGCACTGGATGTGCTCTAGATGTGACATCGTTGTTGCCCTCATCTCCCTCAATGTGTATGGGAAACATCTCAACAATTAGATCCTCCTATGAAAAGGAGATCCCCATGCCCTCTTGTCCAAGAATATGAACTGGAGGTCTTGCTTCTGGCAATATGTAATGCAAGATGTCAGCTTTCCTCATGGTTTTCTGAAATGGGGTTTCCTCCATCACATGCAAGGGTTTTTTTTTGTCAGGTTTCCCTTGCTCATGTGCCTTAGGAAGTTTTTCACCAAACCTCCCCATCAATGTTTCTATGAATCTTGCATAAGATGGAGTGTTTACATTATTTAAAGAAAAATATTAAAAAATCCACCATGCATGAGCCTTACCTCTAAAATGAAACGATGCAACTCTGATGGCTTCTCCTTTGGAAATATGGTGCAGCTGCAAATAGCAATCTAGCTCCTTCACCCAAGCTCTAGTTGAACATGTAGGTGATCTGGAAAAAGTAGATAGAATAAATATACCTACATCCTACTGCTAGTTCTTCTCCACCTGGATCTTGAAAAACTCTTGGAAATCAGTATGATCTCTAAACCTCTTAGTTTGAGATTCATACTCCTGCAACACATCACTAAGAGTTCTCCTCTTAGGCATTTTTCTTCCTCCCATCCATCTCAAGATAGCTCTGGGCACTTGACTGCACTGTGCGTCATGGAGTGTAGCTGCATGCTCACACTCACCATGTGAAAATCTATATTCAACCTCCTTTGGAGATCCCATCTCCAATCTCATCTTCTTCGGCTCTCCTTGAAAGCTCTACATAGATTTTGGAAGAAGATTTGTAAGCTTGTCTTCCTTTCTTCCTTCACATACTGAAGATTCCTAGATTATTTCCATATCTCCTTCTTCTGATAGTTGGATCTCACAAGCTGAGCCAGAGATCATGCTTTGATACCACTGTAATATTCCAAATCTGGAACAACTAATGAATCATGCATGAAAAACGAACTTCCAGTAGAAAATGCAATAAAATAGTAAAATGGACTCTTGGATCCCATATATTAGTAAATATACATTCTAAATCCAATATTATAGCTGAAACAAAGAAAGCTAGGTGGGTTAAATAGATCTACCACACCTAGGATTGCCAGAAAGTGCTAAAACCCCAAGACTGCAAAATGTCGGAGCAGCTGCTCAAGGGATTGCCCAGTCTAAGAGAGATTTTACACATAAAATCATAGGAGAACAATATATATACTCATGTATTTATAAATAATTCTGAAGAACATAGATCTAAGCTCCTGATACAAAATACAAAAGAAACCAGCAAGGCTTTCCTGTTAAACACTCTGCATACAAAATGGGAAATTCAGCAATTTACTGAATAACCAATACAACACTGAATTACATGAGTGTATCAGGCTGAAATATATCTGATCTTATGTATATCCCTCAAGGGCTTCCTCCCATGAAAGGATGAACCTCTCAATCACAAGGAAACACTGCAACGGAGCCACCGAACCATGCAATGAACACTGCCTCCAAAATAACGCATTCCCTAGCAGAAAAAACATTGGGAATGTATGGGAAATGTGTGGCTTGATACCACAGATCTGAAATAAGCTCTAGAGCTCTCCAAACAGATCTCTCAAGTGAAGGAAACCTTCTTCCAATGAGAAACTAGCTCAGAAGTCGCGATTCCAATCCCTTCCACTGTTGCACCCAACAACACTGCACAACCTCTGGCAAAGCTGTGCTAATGAAGATGGCTGAAGCTTGGCCTGAAAACTTGATGTGGAATGATGACTCAAACTCTCCCAATGAGTCTCCTCAAAGGAAAGAGGTGGGATTCCCACCCGGGAACACCCAGTGCTAAACAACACTGCAACTTTGCTAAGCAGAAAAGCAGCAACAAGTCTTTGCAGACATGAATAATCATCAAAGACATGAAAAATAATGTTTCCATCCTCTTCCTTATATAAGAAATGATTTTTCTTTCCCTTGGCCCCACTCAATTAGGTTACTTCTAACCTAAGTTACATCTCCCTCCAAAATTGCGTTATTCATTCTTGGATTCCTCCTCCACTAAAATTGCGCTGTTGACTTGGTCAAAGCAGCTTGATTTTATCTCTGTTCACACATGGAGGTGTTTTATTGGGCTAGAAAGAATGCCTCCTTTCACACTTGGAGTGTTTTTATCCTCTTTAGGAGACTTATGGGCTTTCCTACCCATTTATTCACTGGCTAAAGCTACTGCTAACTCTAATGTTCCATTTAGCTTTGAGGCTAAAATTTTGGAATATTACATGATAAGATTGTTTTTTGTTTAACTTGTTGTTTTGTCACTTGTTATTTAAAATGAATCTAGATTGAAATTTCAAATTACGAAACACATGTGGTACATTATGCATTTGAAAATGTGAATGTTATAATTAGGTGTAGATGTTTATTAAAAGTGATATTTAGGTACATTTTGCACGATCATGTCATTTAAAACAATAAAATATGGTTTTAAATATTTATGTTCCTGAATATGTAGAAATTATTCAAGTACATTTGCATTTAGTTGTTACATTTTTCATGTGATCACATGATGTTATAATGTTAGTAGCTGATAATATTATGTTTTGTTTAACTTGTTGTTTTGTCACTTGTTACTTAGAATGAATCTAGATTGAAATTGTAAATTACAAAACACACATGTGGTACATTATACATTTGAACATCAAGCTTATAATTAGGTTTAGATGTCTATTAAAGGTTATAGTTAACTTTTAATATAATGGTTTAAATGAACATGCATAAACATAAGCTATAAAATTGCATTATAAAACATGACCATGTACAATTTTCATGGTCTGAATGTGGTTTGATGCTTTTAAAGGTTAACTACATATTTAAGTTCATGAATATGTATCAATGAAAGTAAATTTACATTTAATTCGTACATTTTGCATTTGATATCATTCTTATAATGTTAATATACAATACATAGATGTCTAAAAACAATCATAAAATTTTAGGTACATAGATTTTTCTAAAACAATCATAAAATTTTAAAATTGCATTAAAAAATATGGTACACAACATTTTGCATTAATGTTCATAGAAAGGCCACTATGGATGTCAGTTGATAGTTAAATTTTAATATAGTAAAACTGGAAATTACAAAATGTGGTACAAATTTTTCATTTGAATGAATCTTATAATTTGGTTTAGATGTCTAAAACAATAATAACTTAAAATTGCATTATCAAATATGATAGATACATACATTTTGCAATCCTGACACAAAATTAAATAACATGTATTAAAAATTGCATTCATGTATGAAATCGTTTAAGGCTAGAGAATGTATGTATGTGTATAAATTACTTGTTGTGTGCATGAAAACACAATATCAATAGAATAAAATCCTTAATACACTTCTACCTAACATGAAATATACATATAACTAAATTTATCTCAATACATTATTAAGAATGTACAACTTAAGGGTGCACAAAAATAAAGGCTAACAATTTACATTTAAACTGTAAGTCCTCAATGATAAATCCAAGAAGAAGAAATTTTTGGGCAGTCCAATAGAAAAAATTCTAATGGAATGACATCCTCATTGATCCGGTCATGGTCATATTTTGACATTTTCCTTTTCTTAAATTTCAATTTTTTCTTTTATTGAACGTCTATCAATTTTATGCAAGTTGCACACACCAATTGATTATATTGAGAACTTATGACATCAGGTTGATAGTATTGAATGTAAACAATACTCTCACTTTGATGTTTTTTTTGGAAAAAATAACCTTTGAGTATAATAAACCCTCTTTCATATATAAACCCATTATCATCATAGTTTTCCAATAATTTCATCTTTCGTTCAGTGCACCCCATCAAATAATACCTAAAATTTTCTAGGTTATTAGAAGGTGCAACTACAACAAAAACATCTCCTCCACAATAAAACAAGTACATACATTTAGATAATAATTAACATGAAAATTTTACTTTAAAATTAACATGTACTTCATTTTACTATCTATTTCTAGATCTCTATCATTTGAAAGCAATTGAAATGTTACCTTCTCTAACAAGATCAGAAACTCGATCACCTTTAGATGATACTATAGTCTCCTTGATTGCATCTCTTCAAAGTTTGGAACTGACATTTTCCACTTTGTATTTAGTTTTGTAAGTTGCCAAACTTTTACATACATATTTTTTTCACAAACATCAGTGGATTGTGTGTCCTCTATGCAAATAGGACAAAAACAAGAATATTTTCTTTTATCGAATGAAAATTTTTTTTGGTACTCCTTTGTTTTAATTGAATTCAACTTTCAAGTCCCTTTTACTATTTCATCGTCATTTGAAATCAATCTATCTACATCTTGGACCCCAATATGACAAAAAAACCTATATGGAAAATTCAAACAATAATATAAATATGTTATTTAAAATACAATTTATATATGATAAAAGATAATCATTTTGATAAAAAATGTTTAAAATTAGAAAATTAATAAAAATTAGATGATATATATATATATATATATATATGCAATTTAATTTGTATTTGTGTACATGTACCTTCCTCCTTCCCTTGATGGGTTAGTCTCAATGCACCATTGAACAACTTGTTCAGCTGAGACAAGATGGTCTGTAGAGTGCTCCATTTGATATCTTCGAAGTGCTCTTTTTATACATGCCCCCTGCACCATCATGTTTTCCTTTTCCACAACCAGTGTCAAATAAATTCCAACAGTGTTTAATGCGAGTTTTAATACGAAGACGATACAACCAAAACAATGATCATGAAGATTTGAATTGACCTATGCATCCATCTGACCATATCCAATGTTCATTGAATTTTATTCCATGACCTTTCAATGATTCATAAATATTATCGAAACAATGTTGTACAAAATGTGTATCATGTTTATGATCATCGTTAATATAAAAGTGATATTATTTAATAACATGCCGATTTTCAATAGTGCTTTCTATATGATCAACATTTTTTTTAGTGTGTCTATATTGAATATGGACAAGGATGGAGACTTGGTCAGAATGATAGTATTCACTCTGTATTTCATTTTGTGCAACAAATGTGTAATTCTCTACAAAATCAACTATTGACAAAATGGTCAGTGGTGGAAAATTTTCATGGGATTTTTTGAATTGCAAGTCCTATCATTGAGCTCTATGGGCATGCTCGATGTATTGACTAATTTATGCCTCAAACTTCTTCAAAAGCTCTATCACAAAAATTTCTTCTTCTTGTAAATCAATCCTTTTAGTACTTGTAGTCCAACTTGAACCAATTGATGTATGACTATATCCATATCTCTTCCATTTCACTTTTACTTTCGAGATTGATAATTTATATCAATAGGATATTTTTTGTAAAATAAAGTCAAATTTCCACAATGGTCACATTTTTTACTACCAAAAAATTTCTTTTGGCAAAATAATTCATGAATTTCTCTTGCACATAGAATTTGGGATATGAAGTCATGGATACTGGAAGGAGGAGGTGAATTTTTCCAAAAAAAACTACCAAAATCATGGAATGTGTCATAGTATAACTAAAATTCCACATGTTAAGATAATTCACAAAATTTGGGCTTGAACTGCCACATTTTCATCTTTGAAGAACATATCAATAATGTGCTTAACACGATACGGTATAACATGGTCAGATTTTTTGTCTCTATATGTGCCAGTTTCAACATTTTCTAACATCTCATCATCGATATTGATTTCATATGTACATATGAGAATTAAATGTACAAAATGGGTTTAAATATTTAATAAATAATTAAATTAAAAAATAGAGTTTGAATGAAATTGAAAAATTAATAAATATGTATAATTTCAATAATGCACATGACATATATATACATACCTGGTGATTCAATTTCTTCACTTGAATTCATTTAAACATTTTCAAAAACATCTTTAATCATTTTTTCATTATCTTTTTCGTTTGGTCTTTCAATTTTTTTTATCTCATCATCAATATTATGAGTAATATCTCTCTCTGCTTACATTTCAAAATATTTTTTAAATTAGTTCATCAAATAAAAAATAAGTTTTACAATACACAAGTTAAATTTTAAATATCATTTATTATATTTACATTTACATACCTGCTTCAACTTCTAGTTGAGGTTGATTTTCTCTTTCAATATTTGAGTGTTCTTTCATTCTTTTGTGATATTCTCTCTCGTATTCTCTACAAGCCTCAAGGCTTCTTGTTTGGTCATATTTTTTCTTTCAATTTCTTTGATTTCCCATGATAATTTAGTGTGAAGCTCAAAAAATTTCCTTCAAAATCTCAGAAAAAAAATCACTATCAAAATTTAGAAATAAACTCACTTTAAAAATTCAACACAAAAAGCTTAATTTCAAAAAAAATCACTTTAAAAATTCAGCACAAAAGACTTACTTGAGCCCAAAACACTTACTTTAAAAAAAAGGGTCACTTTAAAAATTCCGCTAAAAAAATTCTTTTAACAATGAAGCTAAAAACATTTCCTTCAAAATCTTGCAAAAAAACACTCACTTTAAAAATTTACACAAAAACTCACTTAAAAAAACTATCACAAAAGATTTAATATAAAAAAAAAATCACTTTAAAAATTATTCACAATAGAAGTACTTCAACCCAAAACACACAGTTTAAAAATTCCACTAAAAAAATCTCTTTTGAAAATGAAGCTCCAAAATTTCCCTTCTAAATCCTGCAAAAAAATCTCAACTTAAAAATTTAGAAAAAAACCCACTTTAAAAAATCATCACAAAAGATGTACTTGAGCCCAAAGCACTTACTCTAAAAAAAGTCACTTTAAGAATTCCTCCAATAAAATGTCCGTTGAAAGTTCATCCCAAACAATTTAGTTTGGAAATTCAGCCCAAGTGAAGAAGTGTTCAAAAATAATGTTCTAGTTTTCGTTTATTTATAGTGTTTGTGAAATTTGGTTTTTGGAGTGGCCTCATCAATTTTTTTTTTGTGCCCGACAGAATGAGAAACGAAAAGTTTGGTCGAAATTTTATCTCATTAAAATTAACAGGGTAGGGCACCAGAAAGAGTTTTGTCGAAGTACTACAAAAGTTGGTCATATTAAAAAATCTGTAACTACGCTGCAACTCAGCTTTGAACACATTTCTTGAACTTTGATATGGTTAAAATGCATCAAATTTGATGAATTAACTTTTTGGAACAAAGACTAGCATTTGCAAAACTGAACCTACTTTCAGGAGATATAACTTTTATGGAATTCCATAGATATTTACTAATTTCAATTAAATTACTAATAAAATGGGTGCAAAAAAATTCTGAAGGTCATTATGATACAATGAAATCAAAATTATGTATCTCCAAAAATACATTGTAAAAAAATATGAAAAAATTATGGTGCATTACATTGGTCCATCATCTCTAATGGGTAGTTTTTAGATTTTTAGTTTATAACTAATATGTTGAGAAACTTGGCGCTGAAGTAAACATATTCAAAATATGTAGTTTTTAAATATTGGTTAAGTTCAAAAAATCACATTAATTATGATATTTATTAGTTTATTTCATAAATATAACGATATTGAAGTAGAGTCTCTCTACATTGTTGTAACACATTTTTTTTCTCAAAAGTACCAATTTAACAAAGAATACACTAGCACTAAAAAACGTGATTTTTTATGAATCCCTTGATTGTTAAAGAACAAACACTCAAATAATTACTAAGTTGACATATAGAATATGAATTAAAAATTCCCAAAAATAGAAGGCTAATAAAATTTCAGACAAGTTCTATTTTTATTGTAAAATTAAATTCTAAACAAAAAAATTATTTCAGCTTGCAAAAATTGGAAGAAATTATAAAAATGATATTTATTTTCTCAAAAGAGAGAGAAAAGTGTAACCCAACTTCACATTTTCACCCAATTTCACATAATAAAAAACAGTAAGAAGTCGAATTGAAATTAACCCAAATAAAACACAAATAAAATTAAAATGATGTGTGTAGCAGATCATAGGCAGATGCTTCTCTGTTTGGTGACACTGCTTCCAGTATTGAGTGTGTTGAAGAAACATGGAATGTGTCGTTTGTTGACCTAGGTGTCGAGAGAGATGATGAGGTCGAGTAAGTTTCATAGTAATTGAAATATGGGGTGACAAAGAATAGTATGAAGGCTTGGCCATTTCGAAAACTGCACCACTAGATTACCAGGGGTAGGGAATGAGCTTAATTGTTTGCAACCTCAAGTTGTAGGAAATCACCATAAATAAAATAAGATATGAAATTACTCTAGTATGAAATCACAAAATGTCATGTTGTATGAATGTTCGTACTCTATTAATCCTCAGTTTTGAAGTTTTTTAATATAATATTTTTCAATTTTACCGCAAAAATATATTAGAATTACGAATTTGATTTCTGTAATTTTGAAACAATAAATATTTTTAAAAAATGATTTAAAAATAAAATTCATAATATCTTTTATAATGTCAATAATAATTATAAAATTCTTTAAAAAATAAATAAATGTAAAATAGTTAAACAATACCTATAAAATATCTTACGACAACTATATAAGATATTATAAAATATCTTATGTAAACTGACTTCTAATAGCAATCAAAAACATAAATAACTTCTACCACCAGACCAAAATAAAAATAAAAAACATAACGTGGTTCAAAACCTCTAGATAATCCTTCTACACTTTTCAATTTTCCATATGATGGCTTTAGACTACCATGACGTATTCACTCAAAACACAACGTTTAGCTTAATATCTTCAACTATGTACATTTGTGTATCTTCAAGGAGGGTTGTGATTCATAAGCTTAAATTTGTCTTTTGTGCTTCAAAAGATTCAATGTTTATTACATTTCATTAACGTGTAATTGGTAGGGATTGAATATTCAATATATGTTTTTTGTCCTTCACAATATTTGATATCATTAGATTTCATTGAGCTTCCATGTGATCACATTTCATTAACCACTCATTGGCATCGAGAAATTCCTTTACAAAAGTTTTTAATTTTCCATTAAATATTATAATATCAATAATAAAATAGATCATTAATTATTCATCTCCATATAAGTTATTTATATATACAAAATGTCTAAAATCATTACTAATTTCAAACAATGTCCTCAATATCTTACCCAATAACAATGGTCTTGGCATTTTACAAGTAATCTATATATTTGGACCAAGGAAAATTTTATGGGAGAATTTTAGCCCAAGGGCGAATTTTAAAGGGTTTTAGATTTTGGAGGGGTGAATTTTTTATATAAAACCCATTTTGTATAGCATTATATAGTTAGCCCTATAATTATTTTAAAATTAATTAATTATTAGCTGTTAGCCCAAACAAATAAATGTGGATAAACATTAAACCATGGATTCGCCTCCCCCAATTTCTGGTTTAGAGTGGATTTGAATGGAATTTGCCACAATTTATTGGGTAGGAGGGGGATTGGAGTTACATTCACCCCCATTTTTTACTAGTTGGGGTTTCACTATATCAATGACCGATAAATGGCCGATTAGTGAGGCATGTGCTCCAAGATCTCGACCTTGTCATTTTTTCTGGTTGGGGTTTCACTATATCAATGGCTGAGTAGTGAGGCTTGTGCTCCAGAGTCTAGGATCTCGAACTCGTCATTCAAATAAGAATCAACATCATTTGAATTGGAATCATTTCCATCAGTAGTGAAAGGAGCAGTTGAAGTATCTTAATTCTCGGCAGCAGCAGCCAAACTAGCAGAACTACAAGCATCTCCAGGAGCAGTACCAATAGCATTTTCATCATCAGTTGAACAAAAATATTTACTTATTATATAATTCCTAGCGGCATTATGCATGGCACCGAAAATATATCGGGGCTCAAGTGATTCACTGAAGCGACGAGACCTTGGAAGCATTAAGCGGGCTCTAAAGACCTAAGGTTCTTTATTGGGTCCAATTGATGCCTTAGTAGGTCTCCATGAGCTTAGAATTCTGAGCTAGAAGATAAATTCACTTAATGGCACCATTCCTGATTTTTTGGACTGGAGAAGTCTTAAGTTCATATTTCTCTCTGATAACTATTTCTCAAGTCCCTTTCCTCTTACCATTGCTTCATTAGATCATCTCTTGATATTGGATGTATCGAACAATCATCTCAGTGGGAAAATACCATCAAGTCTTACTTCAATGACCCATTTTCTTACTCTAAGTCTTGAGAACAATGATTTATCTGGCAGAATTTTAGACTTGATATTGCCCAATACTATTGAAGAATTCAATTTTTCAGATAATAGACTCAGTGGCATGATACCTGCAACTCTGTCTATTTTTCTAAGCTCTGGGCTTGTGAATAATGAGGCACTCTGTGGAATTCCCCTGCATAGTTGAAATGAAAGTAACAATGCAAGCTCTGATTCTAATCCCTACATGGCTTCCAGCCCCTCCATGATTTCAGGCTCATTGCCATTGTAGAGAAATAATATCTCTACGCAACTCAGCAAAGGTGATATTATAGCAATAGTTGTGGGTGATGTTGCAGTGATATCGCTCATAGGATGTGTAATATTTTGCTATTGTTGGAAAAATAAGGGTGTAAAACAAAAGAAACCTAAGCCTACCCAAAGATGTCCAACAGATAAGTTAGCTGCGCATTCTTTAGATCAATGTCCTAATAATCAGTCTATTACTGCAGGAAAATGCAAGCTTATCTTCTTTGATGATGGAAGACATTTTGAGCTAGAGCATCCCCTACGAGCTTCGGCCTAAATGATAGTAAAGGGTAAATTTGGAAGCGCTTATAAGGCTATTATGGAAAATGGATCTGTTGTTGTTGACAAGAGATTGAAATATTTGCAAGGTATTGGAAAGAAGGAGTTTGAGAAACATATGGAGCTCATGGGAAGTTTGAGACATCAAAATGTAGTTAATTTAAGGCCTTATTATTTTGCTAGAGATGAAAAGCTTCTGGTCTATGACTATATGCCAAATGGGATTCTGCATACACTTCTTAATGGTATGTATACATTCCCCACTCCCTCATTACTTTAGCTTTTATAGGTAATCTTCTACCATGGAGATCAGATTTCAATTCTAAGGCAAGTTTGTTTCCCTATGTTTTATATTGTGAAACCATCTGTTATAGAATCCAATATGTAGACGTGAATTGATTTTTAATGTTCTGCACCATAAAAAACAATATATTATAGAAATGGATGTTTACAGGTTGATGTAGGCTATCATATTCATAGGGGTCATTTGTATCCTTTTCTCACTCATCCATTTTGATTCAATGTAGCATTCAAATGAGACAAATAAATCCCTATATATAGCCCCACACCCTTTAAATATTCTTCATTAGAAACACTACACTACAAAGAAACGAACTCTAGTCTAAAACTAAAAACAACAAGATTTAAGAGCAATAGATTCAAGATTTGAAACTCCAAATTCTAGTTTCTCTACCTACCTAAATACTTTAGGTTATCATCCAATTATTATAACAGAATAACAATGTCTTTTATTACCTAACTTAATATTGACATCTATAGACAAGTAATCCCTTGACATTAGTCTACTACTCCATTGTGAATGTCAAGGTCATCCATTGATGTCAACATCAATCCAACCATCTTTCCAGTACATGGAATTGGAAATTTACTAGTATTGTTAAACATCAGCTTCAAGAATTTCACCACCAAATCCAGTCTTCAATTTTGGGAAATTTTGTTTACCTAGGTTTGGCGTGGTGTCGCAGAGGGTATCCATGATCTCATGCTGTGAAGAAATTTCAACTTCCCATGCAACCAAAAGTTTTAAAATAGATATTTTTCACTTGTTGTAAGCTATTCAAACTGTCAGTTATTTCCTTGTAAGATTTTGACTAAAACTTTTTTTATTGTTATTACTGAATTTCATTTTTCTCTGATTCCTTTGGTTAAAAATTAACTTATAATTTGCAACAAAAAAACTACACGAGGCCACATAATAACTAGTTATAGATCTCATTAAAAAAAATAAGTTAGCAAGTAGACTGTAGACAAACTCATCCTCTTTTTCGCAAAAATTCTTTCTCAATTCTGGTAGGAATTTGTAGGAAGTATAGTTCTACCTTACTGATGAAGACTTTCATGAAGAAACTATTAAAGTGGAACTTTCCCTCATTGGAAAAAAAAAACTCTAACGAAATTTAGTTTATCCACTAATTAATTCACTCTTTTTAGAAAACTAGTGTCCAAGACTCAACTCCATCAATGAAAAACCGATAATAATATCCAAATGGAACTAAGTCATAAACCATAAAAGGCTAAGGAAAAAATATATATTCTCCATCTTTACCAATCCTTAAGAGCCATTCACAATGAAATCTGCATTTTCATATTAAATCAGTTGAGAAGGGTGCAATGCATTCAATAATCTCTAAAATCAGAGTTAGGTTTCCACTTCCTTTTCAACTTCATCTGTTGCCCGCCCCAAGATTTTCAGAATTTCAGGTTCTCAGCCAGGTGAGAATCTTAAAATGGATAGGTTGGAATCAAAGTAAAATGGGAAAGTAGGAATGCTGTGTATCTTTCTACTTGGAATAACCTGAAAGTTGGACGATGTCCTATTTTTGAGGCCTAATGTGGTTTCTTTTAAATGAAGGCAGAAGGATTAACCTGTAACCAACTAAACCTGTCTCTTAAAACATAGTGAAAACCTGTAATCAACTAAACCTATATCCTAAAAGTTGGAAGTAGGTGTAATATGAACCTTAAAACATAATGAAAACCTATAATCAACTAAGCCTATCTCCTAAAAGTTGGAAGTAGTTGTAACATGAATATTAGAAGTCAGTTGTGCACCATTACCATTAGCACAGATCCATGTATCAAATTACTCTGATGGATCATTCTCAATGTTTTTGTGCTATAACCTCTTCTGATGAACAGAAAACTCCATGACGAATGATTTCATTGGTGCCTTGGGTAATGGAAGTGTCCACTTGAACGGTGGGCGAAATATTCTGAAAATTTAACTAGCAATTCTCTATATGCTATGCAAGATAGAGGTGATAGAAACTTAGTGCAATGAGTTACTACAAGAAAGAATGATTAGGTGAGTATGCCTTGAAGATTCTCAACTTGCAATCAAAGGAGGTTACCTTAGGAGAGGCTTAGAATAAAATTCTGGGAGGAAGAAAACTGATCAATGAGGCTCATGAATAATCTATGGTCATCACATGGGCCCATGTATTGATAGCTTGCATCCTTAGATATAGATGTAAAATTAAACATATTAATGACCTAACCTCTAAACATGGAAAGGATCACTAATGATGCCCTCTTAAAACTTGCTAAAAGGTCTCAAGGTTAGTTATGAAAATTGACTATAGTGGAGTGCCTGAAAATTATATATGATGGACTGAAGAAAGTATTCAACATCAGTCTAAAGCTTACAAAGGTTTGTATCTGTCTTTGTTGGTTTCTGATTTTGAGAAATCATGGAAAGATGAATTTACTGTTCAATTTTCTTTGATATTTGATTCCTGCATTACCTGCATCATTTTTAATACACTACATACTTTCCAATATAAGGTATCATAAGCCACACCATTGTTTGAAGGATTGGTATAAATGACTATATTGTAATCTAGGTTACTATACAAAGCAAACTTGAATAACATGATTTTCTTTTACGAATGAAAGTTGATAGAAAAATAAAATATCATTAAATAAGCATACCTTCAGATGAAATATTTCTGCTCAATGGAGTACAAGAGGCTGTGGATACACTTGTTGATTCTTTGTAATCAAGAGGAAGTGAAATATCAAGTTCACAGTCTGTCTCAATGATTGATATGGAAGAGGACAGCTTGATGTCGATAAAATATAAATAATAGTATTTGTTGTTGTAATATACCATGATTTTGTCATTTGTCGTTAAGCAAGAAAAGTTCCTTAAATTTGTTTCCAATATACATAATAAAAAATAAAGTTAAACCTATGTATACATAACTATCTTGAGACATGCAGTTGTAAACTTGTTAAAGGCAATTCAAGGAGCAACCAAAATCATCAGATATCACATAACTTCCTTGAAAATCCCATTGCAATTATTTGGAGTATGATAGATGAAATACTTACACAGCTTTAGGATTGGAGATGTGCAGAAAATATTTTGTGTGAGGCTACAATTTCACATAAGTTCCTTTTGGAAGTGTGGCATTTTTCACCTTAACAATATATCCCTCTTGTAACAACATATTTTGCATCATTTAACTATAACATGATACATATTAGAAAAATCTCCTAAAAATGCTTCAAAGTTTTGACCAAAGTTGGATTATTTGTTAAACATGCCAGGAAAAACAAAGGCTCATATACCCAGTATGGCATGTAAAGCATGCCCTCATCATCAGTAAACTCAAGTACTCCACAATGTGATCTATGTTATGTTGCAGCAGTATAAAGCTCAAAGAGCATAGGATAATATATTTGTAATGAAGCTATATATGAAAAAACAAGAGAAGTAGAATCAAATCAAGGCTAGAGCCCAACTTCAAGAAAGAAAAAACTTAAGATGCATAAAAGATCATATGTCCGATGCCAATGAGTAAAAATATCTTACCACTAAAAATAGAATTTAATTGAAATTTTAAGAACTTGATATTTATATTGCAAAGGAAATGGAATATAGCTTACTCACCTATATGATCAAGAGCTGAAGGAGATAGTAAGACTGCAGGATTTCCCAGAGAAAAACCATCCAACAAGTTCAACAAAATATATTAGCAATTCCTGAGATTAAGCTGTGTCCAAAAATTTGGTGTGGATTAAAACAAATGCCACACTGTCTATATAAAATGAGAATCACTAACCTTTGTCTCCATTTTCCAACTGGGGCTGCAAAATAAACACAAATTCTTTCATGTTAGAAATGGTTGTAGGAGTGTCTTTTATCAAGAAATGGTAGATTTCTGTTTTGTTGCAAACCTTGAATTTTATTGCAATTTCTAATCAAATAAATGATCAAGAGAGAAAGCCTGTCTCATAATGATATATCAAAGCAAAGGACATGTTACCCACCCCAAGGGTGACCCCTATAGATTTCATCATCTTCCAAAGTTGATTTTTGCCATATTTTGAATCACATAGATAGTCTAGTGTTGGTAACAATTGGATGATGACTAGTATACCGAGTCTCGAACTAATTCAAAAGTTGATTGAGGATCCATCTTCTTTAGACTTTGATCACCATTTGCAGCAAACTGCCATGCAGAGTATTCTTTCATGGATACTCTCATGAAATATCTATATCCTAGCAACATCAAATTCTAAAGTGGAGGGGTAATCCCTTATTACAATCAATGCCCTTTAGGTCCTTCCTTAAGTTTGAACCAAGATCAATAAATGGGAGTTCATGAAGTTCAACATTCCACAATTCTAAGTAGTGGTACCCTTGTGGTAGAAAGAATATACAATGAAGGAACACTAGTTTAAATGATTTGGTATATATTCATGGGAAAAGCTAAGATATTTATAGTTCCAACCATTCCATCTCTAATTGTTGTATTAGCCACTACAATCCCCTTTTATTCCACCTAGTATCTTGTTTCCATAGGGTTCCACCTAACAAAAAGTATCTAAATTCACCCTACAAAACTTGATTGACCTTTTTCAAGATGATATCAAGTTTCCATGTCCCTTGAGACCCCTTAAGCTATATTCTAAGCACAATGGAGAATTTTTCCTCAACCTAGTGATACAAAGAGCATTGTTTCTCAATCTAGCAACACACATGAGTATTGATTCTTAAGGTAGTGACATAGAGGAGCATTTTTTCTTAATAAAGTGATACAAAGGAGCATTATTTCTGAAGCCAATGACACAGGGGAGGATTTCCCGCTCTAAGAAAGGTCTTATTATGCTTCCAAAACATATTGTTAAAGAATATTCTTTTGGGGGGTTTTAGTCTCCTCTAGGACCTTAAACATTGATGTATTTTAAGTGCTAATTGGATTGTGTGCTTATTATGCTGGATTGGATTTTTATGCCTTGAATGTTGTGATGGAATCACCACTTCAATATACTGAGTCTATCATCATAGAACTTGAAATTCCATGTATATGCCACTATTATGTTAAACCTTCTTCATAGGAGTGTCAGGTCTGCATGTTGAATATTATATCTATGTAAAAGTGTTGATAATGAATGTCGAATCATATAAAAAATGAGCTTATCTCATGGGTGTTGAGATAGTCATCACATGAATCTGAGTTTTGTCCTTCATACACATTCTAATACTGCCATTATAAGACATTTTGAGAGAAGGTAAAGATCTTGTCCCAAGAGTTACATTCACTATAGTCACAAAGACACCACACCCATTACATCATGAAGATATTATAGGCGTGCCAAGATTTTTATTGAGAGACCAAACAGGTTTGTCACCTCTAAGTGATAGAATATATGCTTATACAGTCATTATACACTAAGAGATCAAATGAATGTTTAATATATTTCCACATTCATCCTAAAGAACATATGTTTGTTGAGAATGTCATGTAATAAAAATTATATAATATTGTTGAAGTTGTTTGTCAATATGTCAAGAAATATATGTCTAGGTCCATTCATACTTTTCAGACATATATATCAGATCTATCTCCAAACAACCACTGAGATAATCACCATAGGAACCTGGATTTTGTTTACTTGAATGCTGGAAACTGAGGCATATGAATCCACAAATTTAGTCTGTTATTTGAATGTCAGAGGCATAAACTCATATTTACAAAATATAGGATGATATTTATTGTTTTAGAGCATAGGATATATATCCAGAAGCAATGAAGTAGAAAAGTATGTAGGCACTTATAGGATACTACAATGTATTGCTTAGAATGATACTTAAAGCCTCCATTGGATTATATAAAATGCAATTTGTTGGTGTAAGGATTTGATTTACATAAATCACAATGACAAAACAATGACTAGATCTACCCATTCAACATAAATGATAAAGACACTCAACTACAAGTTTCAAAGTAGTGAAGAATTTAGAAATTTTGCCACATTTGAATGGATCTGACTTTTATGTCAAGTGTATGATAAAAGAAGGTAAAATGAGAGAATTTGTATACTATGGTGCTTCCAAATTTATATCCTTTCTCCATTAGGTTTAATTTTACATGTATGTATTTTTTACAAATTTTCTTTGTGCAAGGTTATTGCATTCGTACCGAGGTATTGTTTTGGACAAGTCTTGGTGTCATGGCAGTATCTTTATTATGGCTCTCTATATTTTATTTTTGGTTGATTTATTTCCAGTCTTAGATTTTCACTTTTCAGATTTGTAATCTTAAACTTTTCTACATTGCTTCACTTATGCTTTTTCTAATGAAATAAGGTGCTTAGATCAAGGTCCATGCCACTGTTTAAACCAGGAGCTCAGTTAGAGTTGATAAGAGTTTGATATTATGTCAATGAGGAAGCCATGACATTGATTTGCGTATTGACACCTATACCTTGGACCCACATCGTTATGTGGTATGGTATGGGACTAAATTTAAATGAGAATTGGATCTCCCCATAAACCTTGAACAAGTTTGTGTCATTTTCCCTCCTTGACAAAACCTCGAACTTATTATCGTTTAAATATACTAAGTCTAATGTATTGCAGCAACTTTGTCATGAAAAGTTTGGCTTCCGGTTGAAGAGAGATCTAGGAGAAAAATTATCCTATGTGGTCACCCACTTTTGGTGGGTAACACACCTTAAATAGAATTAAAAATATTTTATGCTTTTAATTTTTTTTTTATATATGTAGATTGATAGATCATATTTTTAAAGCCAAAATAATGTGCTATTGTACATGTTGTCATGGAGAGTACGTTGCACGGTTGCAAAATGCAATTGTAAGTTTCACAAGTGAAAGTGACTTGTCCTTCTTCTTTTTTTGCAATAGCTATCTGTATGCTTATTATATGCTTTTCAATGTTCTTATGGTTGTGCTTTTTCATGATATAGTGACTATATTTACTGAGATTTCAAACTTCATATTGATTAAAATACTGCCCATACCTGAAACCACAGCCAACCACAAATTCATTTTCACACCTCTGTTAGGTGATAACAAATCCCAAGCAATGTAATCATCAATACTGAGTTTGTTTGATTCTTTTTCTGTAAGAATAAATTTACAAGTTCTTGCATCCCCTCTTTATTTATGAACATTTCCATATTTCATGATCCTCCCTTTTGCTCATGTTTCTATTGAGTGTTTTTTATTTATATTTCATATGTTAGGCATTTGACATAGACAATAGGTTATTCTAGCTGAAATGTCTCTTTTCTTTCCAAGAAATGTAAATCTGGTAAGTTCAGGGTGATGAAAAATTTGTAGTTTTGTACAATGGCTTAGAATATGAGTACGTTAACAATAAATTATTTAAGTAACCTTTTAAGCTTGTGACTTCTCAATAGATGGGAACTGGCATGCACATTTATATGATAGGTCTTTGAGCATACTGAAGAATTTGTAACATGGATATAATCTTTATGGTGTGAACACATCGTTTTTTCAAAGTTGGCATTAGGTATGAGTTGTGATTGTACTATAGTTTTTTTGTTAGCCATAGTGGCCTTGGTCTACTTTAGTTGTTGTTTTATACAAATAAATTAAATTCTCATATTTGAAGTTTTGGTTTTAGGCATGAAATATGAATTATTTTCCTGAAATACACAATATATAAAACATACTAGGGTATGTTTTGTTTTCTATTTATTTTGGTAGGAGATATAGATTGTTAATTAATAGTTTTTGATACTAGAGTTAAAATGCAAGCAACAAAAACAATGAGGTAAACAATGCAGCTATTCCATACAAACCGTTTCTGTGATTTAATAAAAAAAACAATTTCTTCCATTTTGAGTGCAGTACCTACTCCTTAGTTGTTTTCATTTCAGAACCTTTTCCAGAGCTTCGTTTCACCTCGTCCTTTATCGGTATGCTTTTATTTAGCAGTCCCATCTATTGATTTCACTTACTTGTGGACAACAATGTTACGCGTTTCTTTGATTGAGACCTTCAGATTGGCAGATGTGAAGTTAAGATAAGAGGGAAAATATGTTATCTTGGTTGTCCATTCATCACAATTCAAGTTTTAATATGTTATTGGCCTTGTGGATTTTCAATGTTAATGCATAATTTACCCCATCCTAAGGTTCATATGCTAGTGACCAATATTGAAGCTCTATGCTTGTTTCCAATCTTTTATACTTATTTACAATGGTATGAATACATACAAAACAGTTCTTGTTTTATTATCTTATACTTATTTCCACCTTACATTTTAGGAAAGCATACATGGTTCATATCCATTGGAATTTTCAAGATTTGAGCCAGTCTTTGCATCCAAGGCATCAAATGCATTTAGCATAACATGAATGATTTTCAAATTTGACGAAACACTCAATATTGTTAGGTATTAAATTTTAATGTTTGTTTTTGTTGTGTGATTAGATAGTGGGGTGTATTTCTAAACAAAAATCCATTTTTGGTGAGGATTTGTTGAAATGTCTTCTTAGAATATTTCTGTGAAAAAAAATTCACTTGCTGATATGGAATTTTTAAGTCATCTTGGTTGAAGAGCATACGCTATGCTGATGATGTTACCCAAAACAAACTCTATGTTTCTTTATTGAATACTTTATGTAACAAACTCTATGTTGCTTTATTGAATACTTGTTGGGATCCTTAGTTTGGATTTGTCAACTGCTATTAGACACAAGGAAATATGTGCCTCCCTTGGTTAAATCTCATTTTTGAGCATCAGTGTCATGGGGCTTTCACATTTTTTGGCAATGAGTAGCTACATAATTATTATTTGTCCTTCTAGAGAGTCTTTATCCCAATTTGTAAATTTGTACTTTGAAAGATATATTTAGATCTTTTATTTCCAATGGTACTTCCATTATACATTCAGAAGGGTCCCTTCCACTCCCTTGGTCTATCAGGATGAAAATTGCATTAGGTGCAACAAAAGGTCTGGCATTTCTTCATGGAGTGGCTGAAAGACCAATGATTTATCGGGATTTTAAAACATCCAATATTCTGTTGGATTCGGTTTGTACCTACTACTTCAAAATTATGAGATGGCTCAGTGTTACACTTTGGATTCTCTTAAGTCTTTATGGAGAGATATGTACTTGGTGCAGGAATACAATGCAAAGTTGTCTGATTTTGGACTCGAAAAAGATGGACCTGAGGGAGACAACCCCATGTTTCAACTCGAGTTATGGGAACATATGGTTATTTTTCTCCAGAATATGTAATGAATGGTGAGAATTTTAACCAGTTTAAAGCCTATGGAAATGATATCTTGGTGAGGAAATTTTAAGATTGATATAGATCAACAAGATTTCTAGCCTCTTTAAGGGTCTTATCTAGTAAATGGGGCAAGCAGCAAAACTGACAAGTTTGTTTTGGGAGAATTGTTTAGGTCTCATCCTATTGGCCTAATTTTGAATGTAGACCAACCAATTTTCAGGACTTAGGACAGTTTATATGAGGTTGAATTTTCCTTAATTTATGAAAAAAGTATCTAAACATGCATACGTCTCCTAAAAGAAAGATGTGTTTGGTGATACATATTTAAGTTGATCTCAATGTACTCTTCATTGGATTCTCTCTTATTCTTGACTTAGATATTAGCACAGACATTGCCTTTTTTACATTTCCTATTACTAATGTGAATTTTAATAAAAATAAGCATAGAAATTTCAAATATTTGCAAAGATAAACAAGAGTAACTGAGTCAATGATTAAGGTTGGAAGTGAAGATAGTCTGAAAACTCCATTTTTGTTCAGTGTCTGGATGGATGCATCCAACAATAATCCTATTAAAGCATTTTGATGGAGAGGCTATTATAATACAAAATTTTTCTTTCTTCAGTTCATATTATCTAGGTTTTTAGCTTTACTAGTTCACACTCTACTGTTTTAGACATCTTCCAGGCTTCAAAATCACTCATATTTTTTTTAGAATTTATATTCTATAAAACATTGTTTCAGATGACTAAATACCCATACCAATAGAGAGTTAGTTGATGAAAGATCGGGGATTTGTGTAGTTGGAAGGCCATTGGTCTGTCACTAGGCTTAGTATATATTTTGATGTATCCAATGGGGAAAAAACATTTCATCCTATGAATGAAAGCACTACTTTGTTTCATTTATTTGTGCTTTTTTTTGTAATCTAGTGTTAATAATACACTGCTCAACTTCTTGTCTCATTGGGACTTTTTCCTTGGCATATTAATCGTATCTAGAAATACAATCAGAAAATATACATGACCATTAAAAGTTAAAGCCATCATTTTAATAAACTTGAATGATCACTATGCTTTGCTACCATGTTTGGTGTCCCCTGATAACCTCTACATCACATGAAATCAATATTGGTTTAGGTAATTGTATTAATTATCTTTGGACGTGACTCACTTGGTCAGGTCCAAAATCCATCAAACAAACATCTTCATCATGCCTTCACTTCCTCATTTAGTTTGTCTCTCCTCAATTGCCATCACCAACCAGATTGGGTTTTTCCATCATCAACCATAGCAGGAGTCTTCCTTATAGATTTTGGGACTCATGATTATACCAAATGTTTAGTATGAATACGTTGAAAGTTACGATCTTGGAAATGAAAGTTAGTCAGAGGCAAAAAATAAACAATATGTGCCACATGATAAAGAAATAAGAGAAAAATATTGAAAAATCCCAATAGTGAAGGCATGATAGGAAATGTCATTAAAGCTTCTATTCAAGTCATACTCATATGTACATGTATAGATGCAATCCATGAAGATGGAGTTACGGTGCATAGCATACAATGATGTTGCCTACACTTGTAATGATAACTTGATACTGGATAGGCAATGGAGGGTATAGACAGTGATAACACTACCATTCATACAACTATTTATACCTGGTTGTCCTTGTGATTAGTTCATGTCCAGACCTCAGATGTGAAACTGTGTTATTCATTTAACTAGAAAATGCACACTTTTGAGGAAGTGAAGTAGGCATAGCGAGCTCTGTTCAGGAGAATTTTATGACTATTGAAGGCTCTGTTTTACACATGAGGTTGACACCTGTAGGGAACCTCTAGATTGATATTAAATGTGACAGTGATTACACATCCTATTCATGGTGAAGACGAGCATAGAAGTTAGGATTTACGAAAGTTGTTTTGGGGATTGCAATTACTGTTATGACAGCAGAGAAGAGCGCTCCCATATACATACCTATTTTGATGGAAATAAATTTGTTATTTCCATTGGAGCGAGGGCATATTTATATCATGTTGAGTGGTAGTCACATCAAGCACTTAATACTTGCGTGAGGGTGCTCAAGTGGGAGTTATAGAAAACGAGTCTGATGTGATTCCTGAGTAGCATTAAACTGGAAGTTGCACCAACTATTCTAAGGGAGTGCATTTGCTTTTAGGGTCATGTGTTATCCCAAGGATGTCACATGCATAGGTCATTACATAACAAAGGTGCTCAATAAGGAGTTAAAATCATTCATCCCAGGATACTGTTATGGCAGCATGTGGGGCTGACTCCAGGGAGTTACTCATACTCTTATAAGCTTGAGAATGGTGATGATCCCAAATCTCAATGAACAATGTGCTTGTAAAGACTATAATAGGTTTGATCATTGGAAGGAGCTTTATCATTTTTCATCATTATTCCTATATTTTCTCATAATTCTGTCTTTGGCATCATGTTTTTATGTTTATTTTTGCATGAGACGGATCCCACACTGTAGGTGCATCTGAATATTGTGGCTATGCTTATTGCTCACTTTGATATAGCAAAATGATTTCAAGCTTTGTTACAGTAAAACTGTAAAACTTATATTGACTAGACACTGCTTTACAATTCTTTTCATCAGTTGAAAGACTTGAACTCTTTTTTTGGTGGATTCATGTTCATGTGTGTGTGTGAAGGCTCAGTTTTCTCTATTTATTTTCTTGTTTTCCAGTTGAAATCAGGTTTTCAACTTAGCTAGTTAGTTTCAATACAGTCCTCTAACCGGTTTTCTTCTTTATTCAACTCCTTACCCCCTCACGAGACACTAGATTTGATTGTACGATATATGGTCTAAGTTTTAAATTTATTCAACAGATCCTAAAAGTCAAAATCTATTATTATAGAGCAAAAGGTCTCACTTCCCTGCATGTTTTTCATTTCAGTCTCAAACAGGACAGAAAAACCTCTTTTGAGCTTGAAAAACTTTTCCCAAGCATCCTGAATCTGAACCCAAGCATCACCTCCACCACTTCCTCATGTGGGCATGAATCAAGTAGAAGAAAGAGAAAGAAGGATTAAGCACTCACATACTTTCGAAACATTACATTTGAGGCCTTGCAATTTTGGGTGATAACAAAACCTTAATCTAACTCGTAATAGTTTTGTGTTATTTTCTATTTTAGAAACATATTCCTTCTTGTAATGTTTACCTAGGCTAGAGTTATGGTGGTTAATTTTGACTTAGTGATCCTTAGTGGTCATTAATGTCATTTAATATACACCATTAATGGGTTATTAATTAGTCCCCATTGGTTGTTAGGGTTACATAATCTAACTCTAAAAGCTATAATTGAGGTTTTAATTCTCTAAAGAGTATACTTATAATTATCCCAAATGAGTGAAATTTTAATATATTTACCAAAACAATAAGTTATTTTAGAATTGAAGCTTTGGTAAAGGAGGTTTTTGTGTATTATCTTATCAAAACCCTTTACAACATAAAACAAGAAGGATAAAATATAAAATGACAATCCACACAATGTATTTAAGGTGTCTGCAAAATAAATGTTCTAGTATGTTGTAGAGTGATCCCAGAGTTCAACAACGACTTCAAAGAGAGGAGAGGATATCCTTTTATAATTTACTTTGTAACAACTAGATAATAGCTAGTTCAAGCTCTCTCTTAAATAATATTTTACTTGTCATCCACATGTTGGAGACTAAGTAAATTACAAAAAATATATTTTTAATACAATGATTTTCCTACTAAGGGAGTTTAACTTGGCCCAAATAACCCTTGGAATTCCAATGCTTCACTTGCATTGACCCCAGACCACCCTCTTAAACCCTATCTCTCTATAGTCACCCCCTTTGAATCCCAGTAAACTTGACATGAACATGAGGTATTTACTCCCATTCCTCCTTACCCTACAAGGAAATGAAATTATTCTAGTCTCTATTAATATTTAAGTATAGATCAGATCTCTTAATATATCTGGGAAGCTATTGTAATGGGCAGAATATTGTCATCATGTAAAAGGAAACTGTTAATATAAGATGTCAAGTCTGATCTGTTAAACTTTGAGTAATATCCTTGGGTATAAGACTAGCATCATGTAAGAGGAAATTGTTAATATAAGATGTCAAGTCTGATCTGTTAAACCATGAGTAATCTCTTTGTGACAGTATGTTGCAATTTTATATTTGAAAAGTATTTTGAGATAGCCACAAAGCTGGAACATGATGGAGATTGTATTTTTTTTTTAGTCCTTCTAATCAAACCTTAAGAAACACAACATTCATAGGTTAAGGTCTTCAAACTATCCTATAAAGTGAAGCATGTGCGATTCAAATTTTTACATCGTTTAATTTGTTACTTCGTACATTTTAATTTTTACATCCTATAGATATCCTCTTGGATGATTTTTTTCATCTTTTATTTGGTTGGTAAGAGATGGTTAGGTGCATATAGGGAATATTTGAATGGAGGAAGTTGGTCCATCATAATACTAATTGAATCAAGGAGATCAAGCCAAAGGAGTAGTTGTTGCAATGGACTCTAATGAGCAAAAGGCCAAGTATGGATATCGATCATGCCCCTTTGTTGTATCAGCGAATTTTGGAGCATAGTGTAAAATAGGGAAAAGACAAAACATTGTCTCAAGTAGGAAGGGGTGAGCTACAAACTATAAAAGGATGATGGGTTGAGGAATTGGCTATTTTATTTGAACAACGCGACAAAGGAGGATGATCTATACTCTCTTTATAGAAGACCAATTAGACTCTAGTATACTAGGTACCCAAACCTTGGAACCATTTAGAACTCTGGGTTGGGCAAAGAGTGTGCATGAGTGACATCTTGGTAGATATGTCTTGAAAAATATTTGAGAAATATTACCTCTCAAGAAGTGCCAAGGACCCATTTCCCTTGTTGGGTCAAGGTTGAAGTGCATGTTGCAAACTAAAGCGTGGTCTTGTAAATAATACCCCTAGATAATTATATGAGTTTTTAACCTCAATATCCTCTACTTGGAGAAAGAAATGGCGATGAGGGAGAATTTTCTTCAACACATTGAAGATGATGACTTTGGTTTTTACCTAGGTTGACGGTCAACTGGTAAAGATCGCAGAAAAGGGCCAGGGAATCGAGTTGTCTTTGCAATTTTTCTGGGGATGAGACTAGAAAGGCCACATCATCTGCAAACATAAAAATATAAATTAAGACATGGTGTAGAAGGAAACCATTTCCATCTTGGATGTGTTCATGCAAGGACTCCAACTTGTCAATATAGATCCAAATAGTGTAGGGGACAAGGGGAAACCTTGTTTTACCCCAATGATACTTAGGATAAAATATAATAGCCCGTGTGTTGGTGCATATATGACCAAGGATTGACTCAATAAAATGCATAATGGTTGAGAAAAGGGTTTTTGAGATGCCAATATCTCTGAGTATGTGGAATAAAGCCTCTATGGGGACAGAGTCAAAAGACTTTTTGAAAGTCTACGAAAAAATAGTAAAATTTCCAGGAACAATGTTGGGCTTCCTCAATTATGGCCTGGAGTGTAAAGATGTGATTAATAGTCTGGTGCTCAAGTTGGAATCCATCATTTCCTCTAGCTCTATGTTGCATCTTCTAAAGATCCCTAAATAGTTGCAGGTGGAGGGATGTAGCATGGAGATTCAAGAAGAAAATCACAACAAATAGGTTGAATGGACTGCAAGGTATATCAGAAACAATATGTAGTGGGAGCATGAGTGCAAATCCTATAATGGAATATCTAACTTCTGAGGTCCAAGACCTAGAGGGTCAAATTATTCATCTAAGATATAAATGTTACAAAGTTGAGAGTCCAAGAGAAGAAAGGGTCCCTCTCAAGAACTTGAGAATCAGGGGAAATATCTTGATTGAAGGTTGCCTATAGAAAGTGATCAATGTTTGGTGGAGCTATCACCTAATAATTAGGGAGAATAAGGAGAAATGTCTGGCCTCTAAAACTGTATTGCCAATAGGTGAATCTCTCCTACCATCTGAAGCTCAAGTGAAGAATCCCTTGATGGGGCACTGGATAAATTGGAATCTTTGATGTTTTTGAAGATCTAATTTTGTGCATATAGTTTTCTCTTTGTAGAGACCTCTATTCGTGGGAAGGAGGTTGCCTTATGTGATTGTAAAAAGGTCCTGGAAAAAGACGTTATTGCAAGGGTCTCATGGGTGGAGGTTAGGGTTCTCCTCAAGATCTCATGAATCTGCATACTAAGGTTGCACTACTCTCTACCTGTAAATTATTGCTTATATGTGTGAGGACTACAAATGTAGGAGGTGATTATCTTGTTGTGGGTTGATGGGATTTATTTTAAGGCTCCTCCATCTGAGTCTGTTGTGGGTGTCAAAGTCGTCAAGTCAAATTGTGCCTCGACTGGATGAATTTGCAACATCAAAGCTTGTTTATTCAGCATAACAGAAAATATATTTTTCAAGTGATATTGTTGTTGAAGTCATATAAGGAAGCCTCTTTACACTTTCACTAAAAACAAGAAAAAAATAATGTGAAAATCCCTTGAATTTGAAGAGGAATCATCGAAAAATCTATATGCAAAAATCATTTTTAAAATATTTGAATGCAAATTGTTTATCAACAATTTAAAAATATCAACAGTTTATAAATATCATTTTTTTTGCAAATATCAATAGTGTATACATCCCAATTTTTTTTACAGGTATACAACCCTAAGGAAACAACTAGTATTCTAGTTTGGTTACTAAATATAAAATTTTATCAAAGACATGACAATTGTTGGCTTCTCTCAACCCAATGTTTGAAGGAAGAGTCTTGATTTCCAAGATCCATGTCTTCTATAATTTGGTGAGATATGTATTCCTTGAATTCTGGAATTTGCTTGAACTAAATTTGTTGATATCCTATGATTTGAAGCAGCAGAATGAGATACTTTTATGAGATTAAGGACCATATTTCTCAACATACTGCATTCTTACTGCATGGAATAGATTTTATTTTTTTATTGGATTTTTTTTCTCAATTATGGCATTTTGAGAAGTGCACTAGTGTTAGTTTTCATATAATTTTGCAGTTATAGAGAAGAGGGAAGTTCCCTTGCATTGAATGGATTATGTCTTCAAATAACTTCTTGGACTTCCTAGGCTTCTCTAATCGATGGATATTATAGGTATAAAGAAAAAAATTTGTCATCCAATAGTTCTTAAGGGGTTCAAACTTACATCCAGGACAGTGAACTAAAGATATAGGAAAAACCACACTACATTGCATACCACAAAACACCACAAGAGAGCCTAAGATCCACATATTTTTGGAGCCAAATAAACTTGAAGGACCGAATCTAGATAAAACCTAAAGACCATACCCCCAGAAGAAAGTTCTTGGAACACCAACAGAAAATAATTCACTAAAAATATAAACAAGAAGAATAGTAAGATTAAAGCCAATATCTATGAGTATGCCGATATCTCTGAGTATGTGGAATAAAGGATCTATGGGGACAAAGTCAAAAGCCTTTTTGAAAGTCTATGACACAACATTAAAATTTCCAGGAGCAATGTTGGGCTTCCTCAATTGTGGTATGGAGTGTAAAGATGTGATTAATAGTCTAGTGCTTAGGTTTTACAATCCAGCCTTTCCCCAAGCTCTATGTTGCCTTTTCCCAAGCTCCCTAGAGAGTTTAAAGTGGAGGGATGAAACATAGAGCTTCAAAAATAAAATCACCACAAATAGGTCGAATGGACTGTAAGGTACATCATAAACAGTATTTAGTGGGAGCATTAGTGCAGCTCCTATAAAAGGCATATCTAACTTCTAAGGTCAAATACCTAAAGGGTCAAATTATTCATCTAAGATATAAAATTTTAAATAGCTAAGAGTCCCAGAGAAGAAATGGTCCCTCTTAAGAACTTGAGAATCAGGAGAATTATCTTGATTTAAGGTTTCCTGAAGAAAGCGATCAATTTTTGGAGGAGCTATCACCTACTAATTAGGGAGGACTAGGAGAAACTGCTGGCCTCTAAAACTGTATTACCAGTGGGTGAATATCTCCTACCATCTGAAGCTAAAGTGAATAATCCCTTGATGGAAAAATTTGGATAAATTGGAAGATCTGTTCTTGTGCATATAGGCTTCTCTTTGTAGAGCCTTGGATCAGTGGGAAGGAGGGTGTCTTATGTGATTGTAAAAAGGGTCTAGATAGAGACACTATTACAAGGGTCTCATGGGTGGAGGTAAGGGGTCTCCTAAATATCTCATGAATCTACATACTGAGGTGGCATTTCTCTCTACCTATAACTTATTTCTTTTGTGTGTGAGGTCTACAAAGGAGGGAGATAATGATCCTATTGTGTGGGTTGATGGGAGTTATTCTACGGTTCCTCCATTTGAGTCTGTTGTGGGTGGAAAATCTGACAAGTCGAATTGTGCCATGACTAGATTAATTTACAGCATCAAAGCTTCTTTATTCAACATAACAGAAAATATATTTTTTCAAGTGATACTATTGTTGAAGTCATATAAGGAAGCCTCTGTTGCCTGCATATTAGATAAAACATTTGTACATTGCAAAACATTTTAGTGATATATTTTGCTAATATTTTAAGTTTTTTCTTCCAGTTCTAACATCTAAATATACAATGCATATAACCTATAAAATTCTAATATAATTTCATACATTGTGGTGCTCTCTCTAAAAAAGGTTATGAGAAATCCCTAAGCTCATAAATATTTCCTTCACTGAAAATTATCAAGTCTCTGCATTTGAAATAATTTGAACATGAATAGTTTTCCTTCCCATAAAACATATCGGTCCACATTTTTTTACCATATTCTTCATCTCATGGATCTGTGTGCATAGCAACAGGGAGTTCTAATAATGCTATATAATCTAGATTTGCACGACAGTATTTTTGCTAGAGATTTCTCTTCATGGATTTTGTGTAACAGGCCTGTTTAAATTTGAATATTATGTTGCCTTCATGATCACTAATCAAACTCATCACCACTACTACACATGGGATCATCACTAGGAGCTACATAAACATAATTTGGCTCAGAGTCCGAGGACTCCTCAAACTCCTCTCCAACCTCAATATCAGTGCTAGTAGTAGCATGAGCAACAACACTACTCTTATCAGAACTAGAAGAATGTGTTTTCCAAATTGCACGAGAAATACTTCCCTTACGAGTCACCATGTGCCATGCTTGGTCCCGGTGGTTCGGTTCCTTAAACTCCTGGTTCAACTACCATATCTTCATTGGAACCAACAGCCCGAACTCCACTAGACAACGATTCACCATTTTGTGCTAGTGATTTTCCATTTGTACTGGTGATTTGCCATGATTTTACAAGATAATATAATCTCGCGAGAGATTCGCCAAAAAAATTATATATACATATTATATTATTAATAAAATCACCTTCCATTTTTCCTATATATCATGGGGATTCACCCATTTATTATACATATAAATTTAGGGGGGTTCTTAAAATTTTCCCTGATTTGGACATTACATTTACACGTTCAAATATTTTTCACTTTTCATTGTTGACCATTCCAAAAAAAATCTTTATTCACCATTAAATACTCTTGAAAATAACCTAATTTCATTCTTTTCAATGTTAACTGCAACCTATTAGATGAATCCATATATGCTCAAAATGTGTGAGGCTGACGAGTTTCATCTAAAAAATATCCCAACATAACGTTGAGGAATTCAACGTTTTGGTTGAACAACACATCACATTATTAGTCTTGTGAGTAATAGAGGACACATTCTGTGTTTCTAAGATTGATGGTGATTTGGAGATAATCATCAACTAACACCCTTTGACAATGACACTAAATGGAGGTACTGGTATAGTGGGTAGAGTTATAGAATTCAAAAAGGGGGAGGACTTGGGGACTACATAGTTTAAGAAGAATATATGGAAATTTTTTGAAGAAAATCATATATTAAGTAGAGTTATAGAATTTTAAAAGAGTACTTGGGAATATTTAGTTTAATAAGGATATAGGATGGTTGGTTCTAAACAAATTAGGATACGTAATGATATGTGAATGGAGCTCAACATGCATTCTTACTTGATGCAAGAAAATGGGTGCAATTACAAATGAATAACATATGAAATGGGTGCGAGGCAAGAACAATTACCAAGCTCGTATTTAGAGCTTTATCATCATCATGATATATCTTCCCTGGTTTTCTATGGTTTTGAGGCTTCAAACCTTTTGAATTTTTTGGGGTCATTGTATGTTGGGTAACGAAATTTGAAGGATATGGTACGTGTTGCGATTTTAGGATAAGAGCCTAGTTTTTTGGATGTATATACATTATCTTTGTCATTATCATTATCTATTTTGTCTACTTAGTGTTTCTCTTACAGAAATAGGTCTACAGGTGTAACCACCCTCTCTCGCACTTACCCGCTTTCACTCACCCTCCAGGGTAAACATGAGAGGAGGATCTACTATGACATGAATCAACCTCATAAGTACATTTAAGGAAGAGGAATCAACAAAATATAACCTTACTAACCTTCATCATGAGATACAATACACCCAAGAGCCAAACAACCACTCCCGCTACCCAAAACCTAAGCTGGAATGCCTTTTGATGACATGAGCTCCCAACCGCATGCATGGCAAGGCCTCCATGCGGTTAAGTGCCTTCAACAACATGCATAAGCCTATCAAGTAGCGTTTGTGACCTAAATTCCTTAGTTTAGATTGTGTTGTATAAAATCCACATATATTCAATTGATTTTGTAATATGCTAAAAAAAATACTTCAATCTATTCTACAAATTATGGAAACCAATTACGATTGCACAATCACATGAAAAAGATAGATAAATAATTTCAATCACACAACACAAAGATGTATCTCGGGCAAAACTCAACTAAAAACCCCACTATCTATATATTTCATTAATTCAAGAATATGAAACCACACAATGCTTCTCTCGGGCTTGAGAGCCCTTTGCACTATCTCTGACTGTCTCACATTGATCACAGACCAATTTCTTGTCTCTGGGTTTCTAAAACATTCTTACACAATCCTGATAGAATTTATCCCCCATTAATTAGGAAATTCCCAAGAATTTATTATGCAATTCATCCAAGGCATCTTGCTGACCTCATGCATGACCTGTACAGTTTTCTAATTATACAACTAATATTATACTTCCCTTTAACTCCAATATAAATTGGGTCTTCCTTAGAACTGACATGAAAAAATTATTTTTAGTGAATTATTAGTTATCTGATTGATCACTTCATGTCAATTAAATCAGATTTAATTCACCAGGCCTCTCACTAGCTCATCCATCACTTAGAACTACTTAAACTAATTTTAACTAAAATAATTAAGTTACACAATTACAACTCAAAATAAACTACAACTGGACCCCGTAAACCTTAGAGTGGGCTCCAAATGTGTTAGGTCCCTATATTACTAGTGTAGTCCCTTATTTTTGTTAGTGTAGTCCCCTTTTTGTTATTTTTGTACCCTTGTAACCCCCATATTGTTATTATTGTGACCTTACATTATTATTGTTAGGTCAGCTAGGATTATATTGTGACCCCATGGACTTCTATATATAGAAAGGAGGTTTTTTCATTTGTATCGTCCAAGAATTTTTCATTTATGTAATGTAAAGGAGGTTTCCCCCTCTAAGTGGCTTATTTCTAAGGCATTTATCTCTCTTTTATTCTATTTTTGGAGCTCGTTTCATAACATTTGGTATCAAAGCTTTGGATTCTATGGTTTCGCTGCTCCAAATAGGGCATCATAGAATTTTCGCTATAATGTTTTTTGTACGATGGTTTAGAAGCTGAAATTTTTATCACACGAAGCTGAAATCCTGAGGAATTTCATTGAAAAATTTGAGATCTTGGTTCGAAATATTTTAGGATATATGATCTGTGGAAGTTAGGGTTTTTGCAGGCTCTTGAATTTCATCTAAACTAGGTGAGATTGGGAAAATAGTCATAACTATATCTCTAAGCATCGGATTGGAATTCTATAAAACATGGCCAAAATTATATGGACTTTAGTTTCCTGTATATCAATTTCAGAGCCGAGGGAGGAAACAGTGACACATCGAATGCTGTACAAATTCTCTCTACTGAACTAGTCCATAATTATGTCATTGTGGGACATTGGGCATAAATTTGTCTTGAAGCATCTGAATCAGGTTAGACATGTGGCATTCAAAAGACGATTTAGAGGGCTACTACAAGACCAAATTTTACATATTGAAGATTCAAAATCACAGAGATAATTCAATTTTAATATCAAGATCCTAAAAAGCAAGAAAAATGTGTGTATTTGTTCTCTAAAATTGCATAATTCTTATTTTAAAAATAATTTTGAAGTGATTCCAAGGGCATATTGAAGCATATATATCAGTATTGGGTTCTAAAATTCCCCCTAAAAATAATTTAACACCCATTAAGGCCTCAGAAAAATCTACTATGACTCAAGAATATGAAAAAGTGTAACATGATATATCAAAATTACAAGAGCAAGTGCACCAACTTTCCCTCTCACAAAGAGCAACAAAAAATGAAATGGAAGTTTTGAAGAAAGGTGTGGAAGCTAAGATTGATGGTTTGAAGAAGGGAATGGAACCCAATATCGATGGTTTGAAGAAATTCGTGGAAGAAAAGATGGACGGTTTGAAGAATGGCATGGAAGACATGGAAGCTAAGACCGATGGTATAGAAGAAAAAATGAAAGAAAACATGGAAGACATGAAGAATGATCTAAAAACATACATGGAAGGTTTGAAAAAGTTGATGCAATAAATTATTCCTAATGGCGAAAAGATAGTAGAGGAAATTCATTATGAGAAAAAAATAAATGTTAATCGTGATTTGATAAACTCTAAAGTTGGATTGATGACCCACCATATTCCAAATATCGATATGAGGAAGTTCGATGGCAAGGATCCTGTAACATGGATACTACATATGGAGAAATATTTTGATCTCAATAATGTGAAAAACACACAAAAGCTATGAATTGTAACTATATATTAATAAAAAATACATTTGTATGGTATCGATGGCTTTGGTCCCATAAAAAAATTGTCACTTGGTCAAATTTTACGAAGGAAATGATAGCACATTATGAGGATACAAAGAGAAACACCTTCTTTAGCCAATTGAAAAATCTCAAACAAAAGGGTTCAGTGATGGAGCACATTGAGGACTTCCAAAAATTGAATAAGGGTAAATTATATTCCAGAGGAACACATGATTGATGTCTTCATATGGACTTTAAAGAATAACATCCAACATGAGGTTCGCGTTCAGGAACATGATTCATTGGAGAAGGCATCCAGGTTGGCAAGAAAAATTGAATGTAAAATTATGGGGACAAAGAAGCCTACCACTCACATCTATAAATATGGAATTGTTGCTACTCCTAGACTTCCATAACCTACAAGGTTGAAACCACAACAATTGGAAGAAAAAAGATCAAAAGGGATTTGCTATAGTTGTGATAGAAAATACACTAAAGTTCATAAGTTTGTTGAGAATAAAATATTTTACATAGATTGTGAAGAGGAGGAAGAAAATGAACAAGAAACTTCAAAAGAAGAGGATATACACCAGGACCAACCCTAGAGAAAGAAGAAATGAGTCCTACCATTTTGTGTAATGCATTGCTAGGAATTACCACTCCTAAAACTCTTAAGATAGAAGGACATATCAAGAAGAAAAAGGTAATAGTGTTGATTGATTCGGGTAGTACCCATAATTTTATTCATTGTAAGGTAGCCAAGGAATCAAATTGCTTCCTATACCTAGCACCAGAATGTCAAGTGATGGTTGGAAATGGAGGAACTATAAATTACTCTAGAAAATGCCATAATATCATGCTAACCATGGAGGAATATGTATTGAAGAGTCCAATGTTTTCCATTCCAATGGGAGGTGCTGATGTTGTACTAGGAGTACAATGGTTACAATCTTTAGGGACGATAGCTTTTAATTTTCAAGAAATTTTCTTGAATTTTTTTCGGAAGGAAAGGAAGTTGAATTACGGGGTATCACAGGGAAGATGGAAAAGATAATAAGCTCTAATGTCATGAAAAATCATCTGAAGAAATAACAACAAGGCGTAATTGCACAATTATGCTCACTAGAAGTTCCAACATCAAAATCTTCTATTTCTCCAGATCTCCAAAAATTATTGGCCAATGATTCCAAGGTGTTTGAAATTCCCGAAGGAATCCCACCTATTCATGACCACGATCATGCTATTCATTTGATTCAAGGAAGTGTTCCTCCAAACATCAGGCCTTACAGATATCCTTATGTCCAAAAGAGCGAAATTGAACGTATGATTCTAGAAATGTTAGACACTAGTATAGTTCAACCTAGTCAAAGTTCTTTCTCTGCTCCAGTAGTATTGGTGCGAAAGAAGGATGGATCATGGTGCATGTGTTCAGATTATAGGGATCTCAATAAGCTCACTATTAAAGATAAATTTCCCATTCCTGTGATTGATGAACTATTGGATGAATTACATGGAGCAATTTATTTTACGAAGTTGGATCTTCATTATGGATACCCTCAAATTATAATGAAGAGTGAAGTTATTACGAAAACAACATTTCGTACTCATGAGGGTCATTGTGAATTTGTGGTCATGCCTTTTGGCCTTACCAATGCACCTTCTACATTTCAAGGTCTGATGAATTCCATTTTCAAAGCCTTCCTTAGAAAATTTGTGTTAGTATTTTTTGATGATATACTAATCTACAATAGGTCTTGGAAGGATCATGTTCAACATGTTGATAGGGTGCTCACACTATTGGAAGAGAAATAATTACATGAAAAAACCTTCAAATGTTTCTTTGGAGTATAAGAGGTGGAATATTTGGGTTATATTTCATCTCACGAGGGTGTTAAGGTAGACCCTAACAAAATTTAAGCCATTAAGGAATGGAAAGTCCCCAAAACCATAAAGTAGTTGAGAGGATTTATTGGATTAACAGGGCATTATCACAAGTTTGTTAAGAATTATGGGAGAATAGCAACAACTCTAACAACGTTATTGAAGAAATATGCATTCTCATGGTCTTCTGAAGCAACTAAGGCCTTTGACCATCTTAAAGAGGTAATGTGTCGATAACTGGTCTTAGCTACGCCAGACTTCAGAAAAACCTTTATTATGGAATGTGACACCTCGCGAAATGGAATTGGTGCAGTTTTAATGCTAGAAGGAAGACCCATTTATTTTGAAAGTCATCAAATAAAAGGAAAGTATTTACAGAAAGCTATTTATGAGAAGGAAATGTTGGCAATACTACATGCACTAAAGAAATGGAGACCTTAACTAATGGGAAGATACTTCAAGGTAAAAACTGATCATGATAGTCTTAAATAATTCTTGGAACAAATACTATCTTCAGAAGAGCAGAAAAAATGGTCAGAAAGATGTTGGGTTATGACTTTGAAATCATCTACAAAAAAGGGGAAGCTAAATGTTGTTGCAGATGCACTCTCAAGAAAGGATGAGGAGGTGGAAGCATTGCTATGTGTCAATTATATTATCCAACCAAGTTGGATAACCAAAGCAAGGGATGAATGGAATAAGGACAAAGAAGTGCAGACACTCATTCAGAAGTTGCAGCAAGATCCTAGTACATCTTATACATTTAGTTGGAAAAATGATTCCTTACGGTACAAAGATCGCTTATATATTTGTAAGAATTCCCATCTAAAACAAAATATTCTTTTGGAATTTCACACATCTCCCTTAGGAAGACACTCGATATTTTTAAAAACTTTCCACGGGGTGAAGAACAAATTTTTTTGGGATGGCCTTAAATCTAATATTCAAAATTTTGTTGCTGAACGTGTGGTTTTCCAGCAAAATAAAGTTGAGACAATTAAGAGCTCGGGTCTTGTACAACCTTTATCCAATCCAAGTCAACGTTGGGAGGAGATTTCAATGAATTTTATCACAGGTTTACCTAAGTCTGAAGGAAGGAGTGCCATCATGGTGGTAGTTGATAGACTTACCAAATATGCACACTTTTTGTGCATTATCTCATCCATTTAAAGAAAGTATAGTTGCTACTGCATTTATGGAAACAATTCAAAAACTATATGGAAACCCAAAGATTATTGTAAGTGACAGAAATCCCATTTTTACTGGAAATTTTTGGATCAAATTATTCTCTTGTTTGGGTACTTAACTAGCTCATAGCTCATCTTATCATCCTCAATCTGATGGGAAAACTAAGATAGTGAACAAATTTTTGGAAGGATATCTTTGTTGTTTTGTATTTGATAAAAAACACAATGGTTCAAGTGGTTACCTCTCGCTAAATGGTGGTATAACACTTCATTCCATACTAAAACAAAAATGACCCCATTTATGGAACTTTATGGATATTATCCATCGCCCATCACATCATATTTAAGAGAAAATTATAATGTTCAAGTGGTGGAAGATCACATCAAGCATCAACAACAAGTTCTCCAACTCTTAAAGGATAACTTAAATTTGGCACAAATTTGAATGAAACAACAGGCAGATCAACATCTCAGCAAGAGAAGTTTTGATGTAGGAGACTCGGTATTTTTATGGCTACAACCATACAAGCAAATGTCCCTCAAGCAAGCTAAGAAGGATAATAAATTATCGCTGAAGTAATATGGTCCTTACAAGGTGTTGAAAAATATTGGTACTATGGCATACAAATTGGAGCTTCCTGCTTCTTCTCGAGTGCATCCAATTTTCCATGTTGCATGCTTAAACAAGGTTATAGGTGATAAACTTTTAGTTCAAACAATATTGCCAGAAATTGACGAGGAAGGAAAATTCATCTTAGAACTTGAAGAAATCATGGAAACAAGAACTCGACAGCTACAAAATTGATCAATTTCAGAATATCACATCAAGTGGAAGAACTTACCCACTGAAGATTCAACATGTGAGGATGATAATTTTATACAAAAGCATCTAGTTCTATTCAAGCATTGAGGAAAACAATTTTTTGAAGGGGAGGGGCATGTTAGGTTCCTATATTACTAGTGTAGTCCCTTATTGTTGTTAGTGTAGCCCACTTACTGTTATTGTTGTACCCTTGTAACCCCCATATTGTTATTATTGTGACCTTTAATTATTATTGTTAGGTTGGATAGGATTATATTGTGACCACATGGACTCCTATATATAAAAAGGAGGTTTTTTAATTTGTATCATCCAAGAATTTTTCATTTATGAAATGTAAAGCAGGTTCCCCCCTCGAAGTGGCTTATTTCTAAGGCGTCGATCTCTCTTTTCTTCTATTTTTGGAGTTGGTTTCATAACAACATGCCTCTAATTTGATCCCCAACTTGAATTGACGGAGCTAACTAAGTCTTCCCAAATTAGTTAACTCATACCAGCTAGCATGTGATGTGGAATTTCAATTTTCTTCTAATTTAATTAAGGGAAAATTAAATTAGAAGCCTCTTCTTGTTTCCAATTTCAACACTTCCTCTCATCAAGAAAGGGATTGTCTGCTACCCTCATCCTACCTCTGCGGAACTCGAATTTCCTCTTGACAGTGTATTCGCCAAGATGTTTGCACCTTTCTTCTCCATGTGAATGTAATCTAATGAAATAATCCTCCTCTATACACAATATCTAATATGGTGGTACCGGTTATCAATATTCTTGGACCTGTCATGAAAAACTGGATTAACTGAGAGTTTGATACTACTCTGATCATCACAATAAATCATTGTCAAATTGATCCATTGAAAAAATAATCCAACAAATATCCTCCTCATCAAAATGGCGTCACATGCTTCTTTACTAGCATCCATGTACTATGCCTATGCCGAGTTGAGTGCACTTGATCTCTACTTCCTGTTGTACCATAAAACTATTGCTAACCCAATGTTGAAGATGCCCCTTGATGTTCTCTTCTTGTCGGATGGACTCCCTGCCCAATTTGCATATCTTAAGCCTTGAAGCTTCACTCCCTCTATCCACTTGTACCATAGCCCAAACACTATACTACCTCCTAGGTATCTCAACACATGCTTTCCTTCCTTGAAAAATAGCTTGGTAATATTAACCATAAATTAACTAAGATGGTTAACCACATAGCATATATTTGGTTGTGTGTTCACTAAATACATGATTGAACCCACAAGCTTCCTGTAGATGGTATCATCTAGTACTTCACTTGAAATTGCATTCTCCTTACTCGAGTTTCCTACTAGATGAGTCTCCATGGGTTTGTTTCCTTCCATGTGGAACTTATTCAAAAACACGTTGGCATACTTTCCCTATGATACAAATAGCTCCCTATCTCTTTGCTAAATTTCCAATCCCAAGAAATAGTGCAAGAGCCCCATTTCCTTCATCTCAAATTATCTTATAAGATCATCTTTGCAAGACTTGATGAGACACTTGTCACCTATCAGTATCAAATAATCGACATAAACTACAATAATCAAAATTTGTCCTTCTACCACAATATGGTAAGGATTTTCCTTTGCTTCAATCTTGGTGAATCCCAACCTAGTGAAGTTTTTGTTGATCCTAGTGTACCAAGCACGAGGTTGTTGTTTCAGTCCATCGAGCGCTCTCTTGAGTGTGCACACATGCGACTCTTTGTCGAAGGTCTCAAAAAAATTCCGCTGCTCAATGTACATCTCTTCCTCAATAACTCCATTGACGAAGGTTGTCCTTACATCAATATTATGTATTTTACATCCCATCTACACTAAAATTTCAAGGACGGATCCAGTTGATGAGTACCTTGAGACTGGTGCAAAGGTATCATCGTAATCAATCCCCTGCACCTAAGAGAACCCTCTGGCCACAAATTTTTCCTTATGTTTCTCCACACTCCCATCTGCTGCCTACTTCACCATGTAAATCTAAGTGTATCCTACAACTGAATTTCCCTCTGATCTTGGAAAAATTTCCCATGCACTATTTCTAAGAATGAAGTCATACTCCTCAACCATGTTATCAACCCAAACTGGTTGTTTTGTTGTTTCCTCTAAAGAGGATGGCTCTATCTCTACACTCTCACTCATAAGATCCATGTAGATAGTGTACTGCTCTGGCAACCTTCTCCGCCTCTGCTGTGATGTGGGTGCTCCCACATTCTCTCTAGCATCAAGAGCCAACATGTCATCCTCTCTGGTGTGCTTCATTCCATCTTGGGATGTCTCTGCATGAGTGAGTGATTCCACTCTCTGTTCAGTGCTTATGGCTTCTCCACATCTTGAGGTTCTTATTTTTGAGCCAAGAGCTCCTCAACTGCATGCAACTGAATCTCCCTCTCAAGGGAAATTCACATGGCCTTCTCTTCATCAAATTTCACATCTCTTCTTACCAATGTAATCCCTTGTGTTGGAAAGTACACCCGATAGTTGTGAGGTGTATTGGTGTAGCCCAGAAATATTCCCAACTCAGCTATTGGCTCTAGATTCTTCCTGGCATCTTTGGTTACATGGAAATAAAATGATGAACCAAAAATTTTAAAATGTGCCACATTTGGTTTCTTACCTCAAAAATATTCCTCTAGTGTACTCATCCCAAGTATCTAATGAGGACTTCTATTATGCACAAATACTTCTATGTTGCATGCTTCATCCCACAGATGAAACAGTAGGCCATGATCAAGCAACGTCACTTGTGCTTCTCCCACAATAGTTCTATTCTTCCTTTTTGAAACTCCATTATGATGTGGGTTATGAGGATTTATCAATTCTCGTCGAATTTCTTCTGAAGCACAACAGTTCTTGAATTCATTTGAGACATATTCTCCACCATTGTCGCTTCTGAGAGCCTTCACCTTGTTCCCTATATATTTCTTGACAAGTGATTTGAACTCAAAAAACTTCAAGAAGATCTGATCGTTCTTATGCATGAAGAATATCCAACACTTGAATGAAAAATCATCTACAAAAACTCACATAATACCTACGTTTTGTTATGGAGGCTATTGAGAATGATCCACACACATCTGAGTGAACTCTCTCAAGGATTTCCTTTGCTCGACTTTCCTTATTGTCAAAGGTGGTTGTTATCACTCATTAAGTTGTGAAACTTTTCTTGATAGGGTCATGTAGGTCATTCACCAAATGGATAAGGTCTCCTAAGCAATTTCAATGTGATATAGGAAAAAAATTGCATTTTTAAGCCTATCCTATGTTTTATGTTCACCTCCATTCATGCCATTTTAGTAAAATCAGTCTCATATCATGTCAGTCGTCATTACCCACACATTTAAACTTAAAAGTGCACACTTGTTAGTTTTTTAGATTTTTGTAGCGTTTTACACAGGATATCCGCAAATTTTGTTACAAAACTTCCTAATAATTTCATAGCAAATATGTCAGAAGCCTGACCTTTTTTGCTATGAAACTTTTTTTTTTAACGATGGTTGTTAGAGTTGTATGAGGTGTCAGTTTACGATTAGAGAAGTAAAGGTGGAGTTCATTCAAGGTCATTATGGTAAAATTCAAATGTAGATAGTCGTGTTTGATGTCATCATGATTCTTTTTGCTTGCATGTGTTATGATTGAAACTCGAGTTTTCAGTTAAACTTTTAAACCTCACCCCAAATAGCCTTTTTTCATATCATGGTTTATCCTTGCATGTGAGTCAATCCCTGGATAGATGCTTCATCAAGCCAAGAAGGTTGTTGTCAAATTCAAATTCTGCAAGTGTCATCAACAAGCGAGGTAGTGAAGAATATAAAGCATCCATTGCTGCAAGAAAGGAAATGAATAAGGGTGGCCATTGTCACAGTTATGAGCCCATGGATTTGAAATTACTCAATGATGACCCTACTGCTATGGAGGTTTTCAGAAGGACTGGATGCTTGCAATTATTTCAGAGGTTGCAGGGTTTTCATTCACAAGTTTAAAAAGATTTTTCCACTAACTTCACAGGAACAACATCAAAATTTGGAATTTTGAATCTTACAGTGACACTAGAGAGCGTATCATTAGCTACAAGAATCCCTAGATGTGGTGAAGAGTGGTTTAAAGGTACGAAACTCACAATGCAGGATTTTAAAGAGTTTCTCAAGCAAGAACATAGTGAAGTTGATTTGACCAATGCTATCCCTAGGAGTTTTATGAAGGAGAATTATGCAAAAATGTTGATGGTCATTCAAAAATATTTTACCTGTCAAGGAATATTTCACCTCGCCTACTCATACCATCTCATAATTCTTCTGCATTCTTTAGGTAAGATATCACTTGACTTACCTTTCTATTTATACAGAATTTTAGGGAAAATTTCAGATAAGGTTCAAATCAAGACAGAAGGCAATGCAACATCTCTTTTTCATCATGGTCTAATCAAGCTGTTAGTGTTGGAAGAATTGCGAAGGTTAGACAGAGATTGGATTTATTTCTTATTTATGAGTGGTTATGAAATTGATGTGGTCAATCAAAAGAAAACCTCAAAACCTAGAACTACTGCATCACCAGTTGTGGTAGAAGAAGTTGAAGAGGAAAAAATATCACCCCTGTAGAACAAATGGGCATAGGAGTAGAACCTCTGCAAGAGTCTGACACCCCTCAAACAACACCTGCAAAATAGAAACATAAAGTCAACAAACAAGGCAGCAACAAGGTCACTAGAAGCTAGACATTGGCTAAAGAAAATATAGAGGATATCCTTCATGCAATTGACATTGGAGAGTCACCAATAGTGCAAGCTGAAGACATTGAAGATGATGGAAGAAAACTGAAGAAAGGTAAGACTACTAAGAAACTAGATTTTGCAGGTTATTATGATGGTTTTATATTCAGCCAACGAAGCCAATGACCAGACGTGAAAATAAGGCCATGGAGAGAAAAATGACAGAGAAAATCAACGAACTTTCTCAGTCAATAAGCATCATAGATTTGTCTCCATTAGCAAAGGAAGAAGTGGTTATCAGGTAGAGAAAGGGAAAAGAGAAAATAGTTGAAAAATTAGAAATAGAATCACTCAAAAAATATTTGAAGGAAGTTGGTAGAGAGATATTAGATTTGAAGCTAGAGGAAAACAAGCACAGAGTTGATAAGTTTCAATTTGAACATATGAGGAAAATATGGGATAAACAAGTATCAAGTGTTTCAATATCTTTGGACAATGCAGAAATGTTGCTGAAATGGACTCATCCATTAAGAGGCAAGGTCAAACATATTAGGAGGATGAACTTACAATTACCATCTAAAAACAAAGCATTAAAAGATCAAGTGGAATATCTTCAGAAGCAGCTGCGCTTGATTCAAGTTGAGTTAGAAAAGAAAGGGTTGAAGATGAGAGTGGTAGAAGAACCCATCAGACAATTAATTATAAATGGAGAAAAATCACCAAAAGAGTGAAAAATTGAGTTGCAACAAGATTGATCAGGTTCATGGCTTGCAAAGAACCTAAATTTTGTCTCTGGAGATCATTTTTCAAGACAATCACAAAAACAACAAATTCTGGTTTTTTAGACAGTTTCATAGCGTGCTTCAGGCTTGAAGCCAGAAAAATTCTACGAAAATTCTGAATATGCAATTTTGATTTGGAATTCATTTTTGGAGGGAAATTGGTTGATTTCAAGATGTTTTAGCATAGTAAAGGTTTTTTACCATCAAATGTGGCAAGGAGAAAAGTGAAAGGGTAGGATTTCATACGCTATGAAATTGCCTAAACTGCACTGTTTCGTAGCGAGGGGTTTTTCGAATATTTTCAAAGGTTCCAACAACACCCCAGCCATCTAGAGATCTCTAGCCTGTCAATGGGCCATCTCAGCAAAGACTGATTACTCAAAATTAGTGTCACACATCCAGCTCAACAGGCAGAACAATGATTAAAGTGAAGATTATCCATTCCTGAAAATTAAGATTGTGTTACCTAGATCTAGGGGTATTTTAAATATGTAAAGTGATAGTGAATTGTCTCTCAAACATGTGATCACTATTATGTAACTTTTTTACTGTTAGAAAAATTGAATGTAATAAATAGGAGGTAGAGTCATATTAGGAGTATGACTTCTTAAAGGATAGTTTTCCTTTTTCTGTTCCAAGTAAGTAGTTTCAGTTATGATAGGTGTCAGAGTTACAATTCGAAGATCTAGCTAGCTGGGAAGATCATTTACATTGTAAATAATGTTTATTTATAGACTGAACATCGAAGAGCAAAGGGTTGGAGAGTATTGCACCAAATTTCTACTTGTATGTTTTTTCATTATCAGTAATATACAGTGACATTCTACTTCTAGACCTGAGATTCTAATGAGGTGTTTAATGATTTGCTACTCTTTATTTTTATGTCTTATCACTTGCAATGAATTTTATCTCTAATTAATCATAATTCATGTTGTCATGCTATGACTTCCTTTAGGGGTGAAATTGATGTGTTTTCACTATATTGTGTGTATGAATCATCCTTATTAAAAACCTTTATTTTACTCAGCTTCCATGCAAATATTTATTGTTACTAAATGCACTGATGTTGACTGCATAGCCCAATGGTAGCAAGCCTTCATTTTTCAACCTGCAATCATACAAAACCAAGTCACAATTCATAGAGTAAGCCATCTAGTATTATTTCTATTGAAAATCATAAATCCCCTTTGAGAGAGTCGTCTCAAACTAAAGAGGTTGATCTTCAGTTAGAAGTGGTTTGAAAGAGTTAGATTGAGTTGATTGATGAGTAGCCAATCAAGATCAATTTGGTGATAACATTTTTGTGCATCTGCCGAGAGTATGAAGACATATATCCTCAAATTTTTTGTGCAAACAGTGAAGCTAAAATCTTGGAGGTAGCAAGAGCTCTGGATTTTTTCGAGGCTATAGAAACTACCTTGGTGACTCAATTACAAATTTTCATGTTTAAAGGTGGCTTCGAGAAGGCAATATATGAGGAGCAATCCAAATCCTAACCCACCTACCATTGTGGATAATCCAAACACAATTTCCAGAGGGATTAAAAGAAGCTCTTCAAAATCAGGCATTCCATCACACTCAAGAGCTTTGTCCTCTGAAATTGTTAGAAGATAGACCTACCATTCAGAAGATAGACCTACCAAGGAACAAGAAGGAAATTTAGTCCTTTCTTGGAAGAGTAAACATTGTTAGAAGGCTCATCCTGAACTTTTCTGAAATTTTCAAAGAAATTACCAAGATGTTGAGGAAAGTAACTGATATTAAATGGATTTTTGAAGACAAGTAGTAATTTGAAGAAATAAAGAAATCCCTCACTGATGCCCCACTATTTATTAGTCTGAATTTTTTAAAATAATTTCTGGTTTCCACATTTGCATATGAAAATAACAAAGTTGGAGTTTTACTCCAGAAAGGACAACAAGCTACAGAGAAACTAATTTCATTATTTAGCAGAACCATTGCTAACTCAGAGATGAAATATAATATTTTAGAAAAACAGGCATATGCTTTGATCAAAGCCATTAAGTAATTCATAATTTATATTCTACACTCTCATATCATTGCATTTGTGCATAACACTATGGTTAAGGACATCTTGTCACACGCTGATCCTGATGGCAAGAAAGGGAAGTGGATAACTAATTTGCTGGAGTATGAAATAGAAATTAGACCTACAAAATTTGTGAAAGGACAGGGGTCGGCAAAGTTCATGGCACAATCCAATTTTTACTTTCTTGACATGAATTTTATTATAGAAATTTTAGAGTTGTGAGAGGAAGATGAAGATTTGATTCCTATTAAAGACAAGTTCATTTTATTTGAATGGTACAGAAACACTATATTTGTCTTGCATTATCACAGAGCTCCTGTAGATTTTACTAAATCAAAAACAAGGTTTGTGAAGCTGAAATCTCTAAGATACTGCATTGTAGATAAGAATCTATACTGGAAAGATACTGGTGGAATTCTTTTGAACTGTTTGCTGGAATAGGAAGCTGAAAAGGTGATTGAAGAGTTTCATAAGGGAGATTGTGGAGGAAACCACTACTGGAAGGCCACAACCAAGAAAATTCTCAGACTAGGGTATTATTGGCCCACCATGTTCAAATATGTTTACAAGAAGATAGGTTCCTGCCATGAATGTCAGATTTTTTATGGTAAGAAAAAGCTGATTCCTCTAGATTTGATGCCAATTTATGTTGAAGTACCTTTCCAACAGTGGGGGTTGGATTTTATTGGTGAAATACACCCATCATATTTAGGGCATCATCGCTGGATCCTGACAACAACATATTATTTCACTAAGTGGATTGAAGCAATTCCAACAAGGCAGGCAAATGATTCAGTCATCATCCAGTTCTTAGAGAATAACATTTTGTCCAGGTTTGGTTGTCCTATGAATATTATTACTGAAAATTCACAATATTTTAAATCTAAAAGGTTGATTAGCTTTTGTCATTAGTATCATATAACACTTGGACACTCAACTGCTTATTACCCACAAGGTAATAGTCTTGTTGAATTTTCTAATAAAAGCATTGTGAGAATTATCAAGAAGGTACTACAAGAAAATAAGAGATCATGGAATCTGAAGTTGAAGTATGCTCTGTGGGCTGATAGACTATGTACAAAGAGATTCATTGTTACTTCACCTTATGAATTAGTGTATGGAGCTGAAGCTATTTTTCCCACATCCTTGGGAGTGCCTATAATGAAATTGCTACAAGGACTAGAAGAGGAGCCTAATGCTATTCAGAGGAGGATAAACTAGCTTATAGATCTACAGGAAAAAAGGGATGAGGTATACAATAGCCATCAGCAGTCACAAAATAGAGTAAAGAAGACATTTGATAGAAAGTTCAAAGAAGAAACTTTCCAGATTCAATATGTAGTTTTGAAGTGGGAAGCCAGAATTGAAGAAAAGGGGAAACATGGAAAGTTTGAAAACATCAGGAAGGGACCATTCATATTAGCTGCATACCATGGCAACAACACTTATCTACTTCAAGAGATGGATGGACAACTTTGTGCTGGAGGACCTGTCAATGGCAGGTTTCTAAAGCACTCTTCCTCTTAAATTTTACTAAATTTCCAATCCATTCTATATATTCTGTTTTATTATGATTTTCTACTAATAAAGATAGGCTGATCATCAAACTTGAGCCTGAGGTGAAGGCCATAAGAGTTTGAAAAAGGCTTGGAAAATTTCAGAAGTTTATTTCCAAAATGATGAATGGCACTAGAACTACAGGTTCTTTGGTGTGCCACAAGGGAACACCATCCCAGGTGGAGCCACTGTTATCACTCATTAAGTTGTGAAAATTTTCTTGATAGGGTCGTGTAGGTCATTCACCAAATGGATAAGGTCTCCTAAGCCATTTCAATGTGATATAGAATTTTTTTTGCATTTTTAAGACTATCCTAAGTTTTATGTTCACCTCCATTCATGCCATTTCAGTAAAATTAGTCTCATATCATGTAATTTGTCATTCCCCAAACATTTAAACTCAAAAGTGCACACCTGCCAGTTTTTCAGATTTTCGTAGCATTTTACACAGGAAATCCATAGATTTTGCTACGAAACTACCTAATAATTTCATAGCGAATCTGTCAGAAGCCTAACTATTTTTGCTACGAAACTGCGTTTTTTAACCAAGGTTGTCAGAGTTGTATGAGGTGTCAGTTTATGATTAGAGGAGTAAAGGTGGAGGTCATTCAAGGTCGTTATGGTAAAATTCAAATGTACATAGTCATGTTTGATGTCATCATGATCCTTTTTTCTTGCATGTGCTAGGATTGAAACCCGAGCTGTTAGTTAAAATTTTAAACCTCACCCCAAATAGCCTTTTTTCATATCACGGTTTATCCTTGCATGTGAGTCGATCCCTGGAGAGCTGCTTCATCGAGCCAAGAAGGTTGCTGTCTAATTCAAATTCTATAGGTGTCATCAACAAGCGAGGCAGTGAAGAATATAAAGCATCCATGGATGCAAGAAAGAAAATGAATAAGGGTGGTCATTTTCATAGGTATGAGCCCATGGATTTGAAATTACTCAATGAAGACACTACTTCTATGGTGGTTTTTAGAAGGACTGGCTACTTGTAGTTTTGCCAGAGGTTGGAGGGTTTTCAATCACAAGTTTCAAAATATTTTTCCACCAACTTCACAGGAACAACACAAAAGTTGGAATTTTGAATCTTACAGTGACACCAGAGAGCATATCATTAGCTACAGGAATCCCTAGAAGTGGTTAATAGTGATTTAAAGGTACCAAATTCAAAATTTAGGATTGTAAAGAGTTTCTCAAGAAAGAACACAGTGAAGTTGATTTTACCAATGCTATCCCTAGGAGTTTTATGGAGGAGAATTATGCAAAAATGTTGATGGTCATTCAAAAACATTTTACTTGTGAAGGAAGATTTCACATGGTCTACTCATACCATCTCAGACTTATTCGACATTTTTTAGGTAAGAAATCACTTGACTTACCTTTCTATTTATACATAAGTTTAGGGAAAATGTCAGATAAGGTTCAAATAAAGACAGAAGGCAATGATACATCTCTTTTCCATCATGGTATAATCAAGATGTTAGTGTTGGAAGAATTGAGAAGGTTAGACAAAGATTGGATTTCGTTCTTGTTTATGAGTGGTTATGAAATTGATGTGGTCACTCCAAAGAAAACCTCAAAACCTAGAACTACTACATCACCAGTTGCGGCAGAAGAATTTGAAGAAGAAAAAAGATCACCCCCTCCAGAAAAAATGGACGTAGGAGTAGAAACTCTGCAAGAGACTGACACTCCTCAAACAACACCCACAAAACAGAAACATAGAGTCAGCAAACAAGGCAGCAAGATGGTCACTAGAATCCAGACATTGGCTAAAGGAAATCTAGAGGATATCCTTCATGCAATTGACATTGAAGAGTCACCAATAGTGCAAGTTGAAGACATTGAATATGGTGGAAGAGAACTGAAGAAAGGTAAGACTGCTAAGAAACTAGATTTTGTGGGTGATGATGATGGTTTTATATTTCAGCCAAGGAATCCAAACACTAGACATGAAAAGAAGTTCATGGAGAGAAAAAATACAGAGAAAATTAATGAAGCTTCTTAGTCAATAAGCATCATAGATTTGTCTCCATCAACAAAGGAAGAAGTGGTTATCAGGTAGAAAAAGGGCAAAGAGAAAATAGTTGAAAAATAAGAAATAGAACCCCTCAAAGAATATTTGAAGGGAGTAGGTAGAGAGATATTAGATTTTAAGCTAAAGGAAAATAAGCATAGAGTTGAGAAGTTTCAATTTGAATAGATGAGGAAAATATGGGATAAACAAGTCTCAAGTGTTTCAAAATCTTTGGACAGTGCAGAAATGTTGTTGAAATGGTATTAGCCATTAAGAGGGGAGGTCAAACATATTAGGAGAATGAAATTACACTTATAATCTAAAAATAGAGACTTAAAATATCAAATGGAAGATCTTCAGGATCAACTGGACTTGATTCAAGTTGAGTTAGAAAAGAAAGGGTTGAAGATGAGAGTGGTAGAAGAACCCATCAGCCAATTAATTGTAAATGAAGAAGAAACACCAAAATAGTGAAAAATTGAGCTAAAACATGTTTTATGAGTTTCATGGCTTGCAAGTAACCTAAATTTTGTCTCTCGAGACAAATTTTTCAAGACAGTCACAAAAACAGCAAAACCTAGTTTTTTTGACAGTTTCGTAGCATGCTTCAGTCTTGAAGCCAACAAAAATGCTACGAAAATTATAAATATGGAATTTTCCTTTGGAATTAATTTTTATGAAGGATTAAGGAGGAAAATTGGTTGATTTCAAGATGTTTTGGCATATTAAAGGTTTTTGACCAGCAAAGGTGGCAAGGAGATAAGTGAAAAGGCAAGATTTCATACGCTACGAAAACTCACTATGAAACTGCCTAAACTGCCCTGTTTCGTAGGGAGGGGTTATTTTGAAGATTTTCAAAGGTTCCAACAGCACCCTAGTCCTCTGGAGACCTCCAGCCAGTTAGTGGGCCATCTCAGCAGAGACTCATTACTCAAAATCAGTGTCACACATCCATCTTAACATGCAGAACAATGATTAAAGTGAAGATTATCCACTCCTAAAAAGTAGGATTGTGTTCCCTAGATCTGGGGGTATTTTAAATATTTAATGTGATGGTGAATTTTCTCTCGAACATGTGATCTCTATTATGTAACTGTTTTACTGTTAGAAAAACTGAATGTAATAAATATGAGGTAGAGTCCTATTAGGAGTATGACTTCTTCAAGGATAGTTGTCCTTTTTCTATTCCAACGTGTTAGCACTCAAATCTACCTCGGGGCCGAAATGAAGTAAAACTCAAGGCTACATCAAACCACGCTCAGCCTCGTAGCTAGCCCTACGAGAGACGGAGGAGAGGGCTCTCTCCGTCAATCTCGAGAAAATAAGCAATAGGATGCGAGATGACTTACGATAGGAAGCGATTTTTTGAGGCTAGTAAAGAGATAGGTATGTTTGGTTTTTGGTTTTTTGGGTTTTTCGCTGGAGTAATGGGAAAACAAATTTTGGGTCCGGGGATGAGGTCAGACCTTTGCGGAGTTCAAGCTCAGGGCGAGGGTAGGTGATGATCTTGATGCTTTAAATTGGATTTATGGATAGATTAGACCGACGAGGAGCGAAGAGGGCAAAGAAGAACTTGGATCCTCTCCAAGCAATTTGAAAACATATAGAACTAGCGAATTCAAAGGCTAAGCACTGTAAACAATGGATTCAACCTTAATCACTCATTCAACTTAGATTCGGAAGCATAATGAAAATGATGGCATACATTAAACATGAAGAAACTTACGGTAAACAAAGGAGAAACATCATCAAGAACGAACACCACAAGGATCCCAACAAGTGCCGCAAAAACCACTGATCTTTCCTTAGCCAAAATATGAAAGTATGTGCAATAGTATCAAAAGTATCCCAAGAGTCCCACCTCTGGGGGTCGAATTCCCTCTTCAGGGGATCAGTTTCAACCAATTCTAATCATAGAACTACAATCTAGGCGACTAACAACTTGCCTCTAAAAGAGTGAGAGCGATCCATTACATGATTTTTTACTCATTTGAGAGTGAATCTTCTAGAAGAGATAAAAACAAGCCAAAGTTACATGCCAAACATGAATTTACATCATAAAAACCCAAGAATTATATCCATAGGGCAAAACTGGTCCAAAATAGGCAGAAATGCTTGAGCTGGCGACTTAAAAACTCGAGAAAAATCTCTAGGGTGGGTCGCTCCCTGAACTGCGTGGGTCGCTCATGTTGCAGGCTGATTTTGAGGTAGCTCCCGACATCCAAATTGAGCTCATGATAGCTCGTTGGAAAGCCCCTGGATGTCTACTTTCCAAAAACAAGTGGAATTTCTGAATTTGGAGTTGATTTGACCCCTCAAAAACTTCATTCTCCCAGAGGTACTTCATGCTAGTGCAAAAGGTGGCGAGCAAGGTGTTTTTTATGGTGTTTTTGAAGCTGACACCAACCATCCAGATTTTGTTGAAATGCTAAGTTGACTTCCAGAGGATGTATATTTAACCATGAAAAATCCAAAAAAATGTAAAAAATCTCCTCCGGCAAGTGCCTCAAAAAAATGCGAGCGCAAGAGCGCGCGACCCACCTAGCCACAAAACACGTGTTTTTTAAACCAAAAAATTTGGAAATGACAAAATTTTCTCCGAATTTGCCCAAATTCAGAGCGGAGGTCCTCCATCATGTGTCTTTCTCGGTCAATGAAGCTTCGGCCAAAATCCGAAGTGGATTAGGCCTTTTTCGCCGTTGAAGTGCCTTGCTCAACCTCCTCTTCATGATCCTCATCCTTGCTTTGCAAACATGCATGCGAGCGGTAATGGCCTTTCATGTGGCGAAGCATGTCTTTGTCGCGATTGGCGCTTCGCCAATAGCTTCTCCGAATGTATATTTACCCGCGTGAGTACGGATGTCTCTGTCGGGCTGGTGTCATGTCACCAGGAGCCTCTTTCGATTCTCTTGCTGTCCTCACGGATTTGGCGCACCTCATAAAATGTGAGCTCATCCTCGAGCTGTTTGTTGCGCATGCTCCAAATAGTTAATCACCCATGAGCCTTCGCAATTGGTCTTTCACTGATCATTCTCGGCTCTTTGCTCCTGGATGACTTCCTCGGCTTTCGAGCTAGGAGAGCCCGTATCAACATCAATGATTTGTCATATCGGTGTCCCGGCCTCTCGATGGGCCCTCATCATGCATGGGCCTCTTGCCCTGTCTTGTACTGTACGCCTGACTGAGAGAAAACGAGACCCTTTCCACATTACGTGGAGATAATACTACTTCGTGTCGATGAAGTCGAGCGGGACCCCTTCCACACCTCACGTGGAGATAGTACCCCTCAGGTAGTCGCTGCAAATAAGGCCACCGTGGCCTCGCTGATATGTACGAACCAAAGGAGTAATGATATGCCCAACCTCAAGCATGTCCGGCTGGTGTGAAGGCTCTCTGCCTCATAAACTGCCACGGGAGGCTGCGCGCACAGCACTACGAAAAAAAGTCTCTAGAAATATGAAGTCCTCCCAAGTGATGCCTGTACGCTTAGTCGATGTGACACCAAGATTTTTGATCAAAGCGAAATGATATATACTCTGTCTTTCTTTGCACCTGAGCTCGTCTTCTTACGTACAAATGTAACCATCTTCTCTATGTTGCGGTATATGAAATAAGGAATATTCATCATACGCACCCTTGTGAAGTGCATCAGCAAACGAACATGATATGAGAAAAAAAACCGAACATCACCTGCCCTCACAACTAAAATGCTGAATAATGAGCCTCATGAGTGGTGCATACTCATCTCTCAAGAATACGAAAGGAAAAAACTCTGCTCAAGTAAGCCACATATCCGGTTTAACATATGGCTCATAGTGAAATTTCTCTATTGCTTACCCTTGCTCCATTCCTCGCCTATGTTAGGTATGCCGGTGGCTTGAGCAATAGTCAAAGGCGAAACAATGAAATCAACCCCAGCCGAGTTTGCGATCACCCGCAAAATGCAACGAACAAACAAACGTGCTAATTCATGATGAGGTCGGGTTTGCACAACCATCTCACAAAATCTGAAACATGACAAGAATCGAAAACAATCCATAGCTAATGGACATGCACTGGCAACCGAGCCAAAGAAGGTAGGCTCCTCTCTGCGATGATCACCAATCTCTCGATCAAACCTTTGGCAATGTGTATGTGATATGAATGCGGTAGAAAGCAAGATTAGGACGTATGTTTAACATTCAATCAATATCCCACCGCCCAAAAACACCATCAAGGAATCAAATTATGGATAAAATCTACTGCTTCAAATGAGGTTTCGAAAAGGCGACATCTCTGTTTTGAATGCAAATGAAATTTTGACAAAATAGGAGTAGGCAACCTTCAAAAGTTTGGACACATCTAGTCAAAGGAGAGCATGGTATAATCAGTGATATGTTTGTCTACGAGTTTATGACCATAAAGGTTTCAATAGGTTATTTGAAACAATGCTAACATTGGGCAAACAAAAACATGAGCAAATGCTAACATTGGGCAATGTGACTCATTACACACATGAAATGTGAATCAAAGGGTTTAATCATGGGATAACAAATAACAATGGTGACAGGTGGTATTATGGGTATGAGAGCGGAAGTGATTTTCATGTTTTATGAAAGGTCGACCATATCAGCTGTCTTGGACATCAAACCCATTTTTTTACACCATTGATTTTCATTTTTAACCACAGAAAACAATAATCTCATAACGAGTGAGGGTTTTTAAATCCTTCATTTTCATATTAGAATCATGTATGATGACACAAATACGTTTGCAAACCCCCAAGTGATTGAAGAAAACTCGCTTTGAAGGCAAGCGAGTCAATTCCGAGCCAATACGGGGCGCTCAAGCACAATTCCGAATGTCTTGTCTACTGCGTGGGTCGCGCAAGCTCGGTTTGGGTCGCGCGGCCCAGGTGCGGTGCGCGCGGCCAGGTGGGTCGCGCAGGGTGCAAACCCATCGTGCTAAACCAACTCTGTTTCGGGTCGCGTAGCCCGGTGGGTCGCTCGGCCTCAACTTGGGTCGCGCAGACCCCTAAAACCACTGTCCACGCCCTCCAAAAAGTCAGAAATCGAAAGCTTTCAATTTTTGCAAATACGTTTTGGGAGCAAATGAAATCGGTTCAAATGAACTTGTTTGGCCTTTATACACTTTACAAATATCTTCACCATCATACTTTATTCCAAATCTAACTTCAAACCCACATTACAAATGTTCTTGTAATTTTCACTTTGGCTTTTTCAAATACAAACTTGCTTTGGTTTCTCTGAGGTCGATACTGATGATTTTATTGTCTTTTTGCAGGGATATGGCTGTCTTGGCTAGAGAAAAGACCAGGGGTCTGCTTTTGGCAATGTCTTCATGGCGGAACAATTAAAATTTATTACAAAATGATAATGACAAATTTCTAGTTCCAAAACAGAGTTTTGGACTAGAAATGTATTTTTTTTTTTTAAAATGCTGATGATAATAAAAATAGAAATTCAAGTACTGGACTCTCCTCACCTCGCAGGCTTTATGACTAGTGTGTAACGGACTCAACAAACCCTAGACACCAAGACTTGTGGACACTTAGCCTACATTTTGTACCCACCTCATCTCTAGCTGACAATGACTATAAAATAATTTTTTGAGAAAATATTTTTAAAATAGCGCTGCAGGTATAACATGAGGAAACACAAAATGACACAACCCTTCGTCAGTTCATGGCATGATTCTAGTGATATGCAAAGAAGCGAAACAAGTGAGACACCTAATAATGAAAATGAAAAAGACGAAATGATCACTGACGGAGGGCAGCAAGGCTGACTCTAACATTGGCTCCAATGGGGATGGTGGCTCCATGGAGATGCCAAGAACAGCAGATCTCTGGGGGAGTCAGACAGTGCCTCTCATCCATTGGGCGATGGAATCATTATTTCAAAGGACAACACCAAACCTTTGACACATTTATTGAATGAAAACTTGATTGAAAACTGACTGAAACTTAACTCAAACCAACTCGATGGCAAACTGAAATAACTTGAAAAACTGACTCAACAGACCAAACACAAATGACTCATGACTGACTTAAAACAAAACTTTACGAAGCTTTTTGGAAAAAGGCAGCAGTCCATCAAGATTTGGAATCATGATGACAACCACCTGCAATACTAATGTGATATATACAATCATGTGTAGTGAGCCTTCCAATGTAACCAATCCAGCAGATGGCTACACCCCAAATTTCTGCTCTTATTCTCCCTGAGCAGGCGGACTGATGAACCTGTAGGCAACTCAAAATAACCACTGAAACTAAATCTCATGAAAATAAACCAGGCAACATTTATCCTTTCTAATGCTTGCAAAAGAATGCTGAAGGGATCTTGAAAATCCTGAAGCACTGGCTTATCTAGAGATCCAGCTGCAAAAATACTAGTATTCACCTCACTCTGATCTGAAAAGACATTTGATTTATGAGGGATAGAGATGCACAAATCTGCCATCTGAGTGTTAGCTGTAGGTTCCTTGACCATGAGTAATTCTGGCATATACTCTTCAATTTCATGATCTAGGTCATTCTTAAACAAAAAAAAATCTTCAAGGTTATTAAACATGACAGCCTTATCATCTTTGTGAAGGAAAAAATTATCTGTTTGCTGATCTACACAACTGATTACAAGACAATCATCTTTTTCAAAAGAGGAAGAGGTTTCACCAACACTTTCCTGATTATGTGTGCACTGCAAATCTGCTGTAGCTTGGGCTGTAACAAGACCTTTCAAAAGCTGATCTATCTCATCTTCAGACAAAGGAGACAATGATTTTTGTTTTCTTTTGCTCAAACAGTGATTATCTTCATATGACAAGGCATTCAAACTATCATTCATAACTGAGTTATTGAAAGGAGATTTATCACTTACTTGCACAAAGATCTCATTCTGATTTTCATGAACTGACTGAATCACCTCTTCATGAAGGCTGTGTTCTAATGATGAGCTGACAGTATGACTGAGAACATTTGGATCCTTTACTGTGTCTTTTGCATCCCAGATGATTTCAACAGCAGAGTTCTCCTTGATGGGCTTTAGCACAAGATATGCTTGGTCATCCTGATCTGAATCTGAATCTGAAGTAGATGTCTGGACATTATCACAATCTGCAATTGGAACGGGACCTACTTGCATGCTGCTGTCTTCCGTGGGCAGATCTGAAATGACATTCTCCCTTTCATCATTTTCAGCCATATGGCCATCAACCTGCTGCAAAGTCTCCTGAGCACCTTGATAGGTATCCTTTAGGTTCACTTCATGTTGCTGAAATGGATTCTCATATAGAGCCTCCATGATTTCATCATTCATGAAATTATCATCTTCATAATATTTCTCCAGGCTTTCAATAAAAGAATAGGCATGTTTGCAACAGTCATGAACTAAATTTAACGATGGATAAGATACTTGATATCTTTCAATGAACAGGGCATGAAAATCCTCTAAACAATAAATATAGGCCAGCGGAAAATTTTCATACCATGACTGAGCTTCACCTTCCAGAGTGGCAAGGAATATCTTCATCAGGCAATCTTCAGGAAATTCAACCTTCAACTTGCGAATATGCATGTGAAATCTAACCAAATGTAAAGCAACATCTTTCTTACCATCATCATTAAACGTAGGCAGATTCCTTGACCAATCTACCTTGGGCATCTTATTCGGAAAACCTGGAATGTGATCTCGGCTCATGGGAGCGTATCTTCTTGTGATTCGGTCCATCTTGAAAATCTCACAGCTACTGATCTCCCTGCAGTGAAGTCACCATGAAGCATCTATTTTTGGATTTGTTCAGTGAATGAAGTCACCAGGTGAATGATTTTAGCCTTGCGATGTCTGACCGTTGTTCACCATCAACGATCAGATCTGAACTTGATACATGTACTGGGGCAATTTACAAGTTAAATACTACGATTACAAGTTATACCGGAGATCGACTGAAGCAGCGTTTATCTACTTCGCTGATGCATAGCAACAGCGTTTCGAAGGCTACCTGGCGTGACTTCAGAATCCGTCTATAACAAGCAAACCATTGAGATCTTCCCCAGTATGGTCGCCACTATGTTAGCACTCAAATCTACCTCAGGCTGAAATGAAGTAAAACTCAAGGCTACATCAAACCACGCTCAGCCTCGTAGCTAGCCCTACGAGGACAGGAGAGGGCTCTCTCCGTCAATCTCGATAAAATGAGCAATAGGAAGCGAGATGACTTACAATAAGAACTGATTTTAGGCTAGTAAAGAGATAGGTATGTTTGATTTTGGTTTTTTGGGTTTTCGCTGGAGTAATGGGAAAACAGATTTTGGGTCCGGGGATAAGGTCAGACCTTTGCAGAGTTCAAGCTGGGGCGAGGTAGGTGATGATATTGATGCTTTAAATTGGATATATGGATAGATTAGACCGACGAGGAGCTGAAGAGGGCAAAGAAGAACTTGGATCCTCTCCAAACAGCTGAAAACATATAGAACTAACTGAATTCAAAGGCCAAGCACTGTAAATAATGGATTCAACCTTAATCACTCATTCAACTTAGTTCAGAAGCATAATGAAACGATGGCATACATTAAACATGAAGAAACTTACAGTAAAAAAAGGAGAAACATCATCAAGAACAGAACACCACAAGGATCCCAACAAGTGCCGCAAAACCCCTGATCTTTCCTTAGCCAAAATATGAAAAGTATGTACAATAGTATCAAAAGTATCCCAAGAGTCCAACCTGTAGAATGCCTCAGAAATTACAATATATAGATCACTATAACCCCTTTCCCCACCTCTAGGGGTCGAATTCCCTCTTCAGGGATCAGTTTCAACCAATTCTAATCATGGAACTACAATCTAGGCAGCTAACAACTTGCCTCTAAAAGAGTGGAAACTGATCCATTACATGATTTTTTACTCATTTGAGAGTGAATCTTCTAGAAGAGATAAAAACAAGCCAAAGTTACATATCAAACATGAATTTACATCATAAGAACCCAAGAATTCTATCCATAGGCAAAACTGGTCCAAAATAGGCGAAATACTGAGCTGGCAGCTGAAAACTCAAAAAATTCTCAAGGTGGGTCGCTCCTGAACTGCGTGGGTCGCTCATGTTCCAGGCTGATTTTGAGGTAGCTCCCGAAATCGAAATTGAGCTCATGATAGCTCGTTGGAATGCCCTGGATGTCTACTTTCCAACCCAAGTAGAATTTCTGAATTTGGAGTTTATTTGACCCCTCAAAACTTCATTCTCCCAGAGGTACTTCCTGCTGGTGCAAAAGGTGGCAGCAAGGTGTTTTTTATGGTGTTTTTGAGCTATTTGACCATCCAGATTTTGTTGAAATGCTAAGTTGACTTCAGAGGATGCATATTTAACCATGACAAATCCAAAAATGTAAAAATCTCCTCCAGCAAGTGCCCCAAAAAATGCGAGCGCAAGAGCGCGCGACCCACCTAGCCACAAAACCTGTTTTTAAGACCAAAAATTTGGAAATGACAAAATTTCCTCCGAATTCGCCCAAATTCGGAGCGGAGGTCCTCCATCATGTGTCTTGCCCAGTCAATGAAGCCTCGGCCAAAATCCGAAGTGGATTAGGCCTTTTCCGCCGCCGAAGTGCCTTGCGCAACCTCCTCTTCATGATCCTCATCCTCGCTTTGCAAACATGCATGCGAGCCCAGTAATGGCCTTTCATGTGGCGAAGCATGTCTTTGTCTCGGTTGGCCTTCGCCAACAACTTCTCCAGATGTATATTCACCCGCGTGAGTACAGTATCTCTGTCAGCTGGTGTCATGTCACCAGGTCTCTTTCGATTCCACTGTCTGTCCTCACGGATTTGGCGCACCTCATAAAATGTGAGCTCATCCTCGAGCTGTTTGTTGCGCTGCTCCAAATAGTTAATCACCCATTGAGCCTTCTGCAATTGGTCTTTCAGCTGGTCATTCTCGGCCCTTTGCTCCTGGATGACTTCCCTCAGCTTCTTCAGTTTCTTCGAGCCAGGGAGAGCAAGTATCAACATCAATGATCGTCAAATTTCTGCTGGGCTCCTGATGGGCCCTCATCATGGATGGGCCTCTTGCCCCTGTCTTGTACCTGTACCTGCACTGGAGAAGAAAGCGAGACCCTTTCCACATCACGTGGAGATAATACTCGCCGTGTCGATGAAGTCGGCAGGACCCCTTCCACCTCACGTGGAGATAGTACCCGCCGTGTCGCTGCAAATAAGGCCCTGTGGCCTCGCTGATATGTCCGAACCAAAGGAGTAATGATATGCCCAACCTCAAGCATGTCCGGCTGGTATGAGGGCTCTCCTGCATCATAAACTGCCTCGGGAGGCTGCTATGGCACTCTGAAAAAGTCTCTAGAAATGAAGTCCTCCCAAGTGATGCCCTGCTCTGCCAACTGATGTGACACCAAGATTTTGATCAAAGCGAAATGATATATGCTCCTGTACTGCTGCACTGGGCTCGTCTTCTTCTGCACAAATGTAACCATCTTCTCTATGTTGCGGTATATGAAATAAGGAATATTCATCATACGCACCCTTGTGAAGTGCATCAGCAAACGAACATGATATGAGAAAAGACTAGCATACCTGCCCTCACAACTAAAATACTGAATGATGAGCCTCATGAGTGGTGCATACTCATCTCTCAAGAATCTGAATGGAAAAACTCTGCTCAAGTAAGCCACATATCCAGCTTTAATGTATGGCTCATAGTGAAATTTCTCTAACTGCTTACCCTTGCTCCATTCCTCGCCTATGTTCGGTATGCCAGTGGCTTGAGCAATAGTCAAAGGCGAAACAATGAAATCAACCCCAGCAAGGTTTACCCGATTACCCCGTAAATGAAGAACAAACAAACGTGCTAATTCACGATGAGGCCGGGTTTGCACAACCATCTCACAAAATCTGAAACATGACAAGAATCGAAAACAATCCATAGCTAATGGACATGCCTGCAACCGAGCCAAAGAGGTAGGCTCCTCTCTGCGATGATCACCACTTATGTTTTCTCTGCGGGAATTCCGTGGCACATTACCTTCAGCCACCGAATCACTGCCTGATCCTGGCTCATATTCTGACTCTGTCTCTGACATATCTCTGATCAAACCTTTGGCAATGTGTATGCTGATATGAATGCAGTGAAAGCAAGATTAGGACGTATGTTTAACATTCAATCAATATCAAACCGCCAAAACACCATCAAGGAATCAAATTATGGATAAAATCTCTGCTTCAAATGGGCTGAAAGGCAGCATCTCTGTTTTGAATGCAAATGAAATTTTGACAAAATAGGAGTAGGCAACCTTCAAAAGTTTGGACACATCTAGTCAAAGGAGAGTACGGTATAATCAGTGATAGGTTTGCCTACGAGTTTATGACCATAAAGGTTTCAATAGGTCATTTGAAACAATGCTAACATTGGGCAAACAAAAACATGAGCAAATGCTAACATTGGGCAATGTGACTCATTACACACATGAGAAATGTGACTCAAAGGGTTTAATCATGGGATAACAATAAAAATGGTGACAGTGGTATTATGGGTATGAGAGCAGAGTGATTTTCATGTTTTATGAAAGGCTGACCATATCACTGTTTCAAACATCAAACCCATTTTTACACCATTGATTTTCATTTTAACCCTGAAAACAATAATCTCATAACAGTGGGGTTTTAAATCTTTCATTTGCATATTAGAACCATGTAATGATGACACAACACGCTTTGCAAAACCCAAGGATTGAAGAAAACCTGAAGGCAACCGAGTTTAATTCGTTAACCAAGGCCGTCAACACACTTTTTTACCTTCGTTGGTCATATGAAAGTTCGGGCTTATCGCACCTGTGGGTCAGCAAGGTGCAAACCCACTGTGCTAAACCAACTCTGTTTGGGTCGCGCAGCCCAGGTGGGTCGCTCGGCCTCAACTTGGGTCGCGCAGCCCTAAAACCCTGTCCACGCCCTCCAAAAGTCTGAAATCGGCTTTCAATTTTGCAAACACGATTTGGGAGCAATGAAATCGGTTCAAATGAACTTGTTTGGCCTTTATACATTTCACAAATATCTTCACAATCAGATTTTATTTCAAATCTAATTTCAAACCCACATTACAAATGTTCTTGTAATTTTCACTTTGGCTTTTTCAAATACAAACTTGCTTTGGTTTCTCTGAGGTCGATACTGATGATTTTATTGTCTTTTTGCAGGGATATGGCTGTCTTGGCTAGAGAAAAGACCAGGGGCCTGCTTTTACAATGTCTTCATGGCGGAATAGTTAAAATTTATTACAAAATGATAATGACAAATTTCTAGTTCCAAAACAGAGTTTTGGACTAGAAATGTATTTTTTTTTTTTTAAAAAATGCTGATGATAATAAAAATAGAAATCCAAGTACTGGACTCTCCTCACCTTGCAGGCTTTATGACTAGTGTATAAATGACTCAAAAAACCCTAGACACCAAGACCTAGGACACTTATTGACATTTTAATGACCTCATACATAATGACAATGACTATAAATAATTTTTTGAGAAAATATTTTTAAAATTGCGCTGCAGGTATAACATGAGGAAACACAAAATGACACAACCCTTCGTCAGTTCATGGCATGATTCTAGTGATATGCAAAGAAGTGAAACAAGTGAGACACCTAATAATGAAAATGCAAAAGACGAAATGATCACTGATGGAGGGCAGCAAGGGCTGACTCTAACATTGGCTCCAATGGGGATGGTGGCTCCATGGAGATGCCAAGAACAGCAGATCTCTGGGGGAGTCAGACAGTGCCTCTCATCCATTGGGCGATGGAATCATTATTTGAACGGATAACACAAAACCTTTGACACATTTATTGAATGAAAACTTGACTGAAAACTGAATGAAACTTAACTCAAACCAACTCGATGGCAAACTGAAATAACTTGAAAAAACTGACTCAACAGACCAAACACAAATGACTCATGACTGACTTAAAACAAAACTTTACGAAGCTTTTTGGAAAAAGGCAGCAGTCCATCAAGATTTGGAATCATGATGACAACCACCTGCAATACTAATGTGATATATACAATCATATGTAGTGAGCCTTCCAATGTAACCAATCCAGCAGATGGCTACACCCCAAATTTCTGCTCTTATTCTCCCTGAGCAGGCGGACTGATGAACCTGTAGGCAACTCAAAATAACCACTGAAACCAAATCTTATGATAAGGAACCAAGCAATATTTATCCTTTCTAATGTTTGCAGAAGAATGCTGAAGGGATCTTGAAAATCCTGAAGCACTGGCTTATCTGGAGATCCAGCTGCAAAAATACTAGTATTCACCTCACTCTGATCTGAAAGGACAATTGATTTCTGAGGGATAGAGATGCACAAATCTGCCATCTGAGTGTTAGCTGTAGGTTCCTTGACCATGAGTAATTCTGGCATATACTCTTCAATTTCATGATCTAGGTCATTCTTAAACAAAAAACAATCTTCAAGGTTATCAAACATGACAGCCCTATCATTTTTGTGAAGGAAAAAATTATCTGTTTGCTGATCTACACAACTGATTACAAGACAATCATCTTTTTCAACAGAGGAAGAAGTTTCACCAACAATTTCCTGATTATGTGTGCACTGCAAATCTGCTGTAGCTTGGGCTGTAACAAGACCTTTCAAAAGCTGATCTATCTCATCTTCAGACAAAGGAGACAATGCTTTTTGTTTTCTTTTGTTCAAACAGTGATTATCTTCATATGACAAGGCATTCAAACTATCATTCATTACTGAGTTATTGAAAGGAGATTTATCACTTACTTGCACAAAGATCTCATTCTGATTTTCATGAACTGGCTGAATCACCTCTTCATGAAGGCTGTGTCTAATGATGAGCTGACAGTATGACTGAGAACATTTGGATCCTTTACTGTGTCTTCTGCATCCCAGATGATTTCAACAGCAGAGTTCTCCTTGATGGGCTTTAGCACAAGATATGCTTGGTCATCCTGATCTGAATCTGAATCTGAAGTAGTTGTCTGGACATTATCACGATCTGCAATTAGAACTGGACTTACTTGCATGCTGCTGTCTTCTGTGGGCAGATCTGAAATGGCATTCTCCCTTTCATCATTTTCAGCCATATGGCCATCAACCTGCTGCAAAGTCTCCTGAGCACCTTGATAGGTATCCTTTAGGTTCTCTTCATGTTGCTGAAATGGATTCTCGTACAGGGCCTCCATGATTTCATCATTCATGAAATTATCATCTTCATAATATTTCTCCAGGCTTTCAATAAAAGTAGAAGCATGTTTGCAACAGTCATGAACTAAATTTAATGATGGATAAGATACTTGATATCTTTCAATGAACAGGGCATGAAAATCCTTTAAACAATAAATACAGGCCAGCGGCAAATTTTCATACCATGACTGAGCTTCACCTTCCAGAGTGGCAAGGAATATCTTCATCAGGCAATCTTCAGGAAATTCAACCTTCAACTTGCGAATATGCATGTGAAATCTAATCAGATGTAAAGCAGCATCTTTCTTACCATCATCGTTAAACGTAGGCAGATTCCTGGACCAATCTACCTTGGGCATCTTATTCGGAAAACCTGGAATGTGATCTCGGCTCATGGGAGCATATCTTCTCGTGATTCGGTCCATCTTGAAAATCTCACAGCTACTGATCTCCCTGTAGTGAAGTCACCATGAAGCATCGATTTCTGGATTTGTTCAACGAATGAAGTCGCCAAGTGAATGATTTCAGCCTTGCGATGTCTGACCGTTGTTCACCATCAACGACCAGATCTGAACTTGATACACGTACTGGGGCAATTTATAAGTTAAGTACTACGATTACAAGTTATACCGGAGATCGACTGAAGTAGCGTTTATCTACTTCGCTGATGCATAGCAACAGCGTTTCGAAGGCTACCTGGCGTGACTTCAGACTCCGTCTATAACAAGCAAACCATTGAGATCTTCCCCAGTATGGTCGCCACTATGTTAGCACTCAAATCTACCTCAAGCTGAAATGAAGTAAAACTCAAGGCTACATCAAACCACGCTCAGCCTCGTAGCTAGCCCTACGAGGACAGGAGAGGGCTCTCTCCGTCAATCTCGAGATAATAAGCAAGTAGGATGCGAGATGAATTACAATAGGAACTGATTTTAGGCTAGTAAAGAGATAGGTATGTTTGATTTTTGGTTTTTTGGGTTTTCGCTGGAGTAATGGGAAAACAAAATTTTGGGTCCGGGGATAAGGTCAGACCTTTGCAGAGATCAAGCTGGGGCGAGGTAGGTGATGATCTTGATGCTTCGAATTGGATTTTATGGATAGATTAGACTGATGAGGAGCTGAAGAGGGCAAAGAAGAACTTGGATCCTCTCCAAACAACAGAAAACATATAGAACTAACTGAATTCAAAGGCCAAGCACTGTAAATAATGGATTCAACCTTAATCACTCATTCAACTTAGTTCAGAAGCATAATGAAACGATGGAATACATTAAACATGAAGAAACTTACAGTAAACAAAGGAGAAACATCATCAAGAACAGAACACCACAAGGATCCCAACAAGTGCCGCAAAACCCCTGATCTTTCCTTAGCCAAAATATGAAAAGTATGTACAATGGTATCAAAAGTATCCCAAGAGTCCAACCTCTCCAACCCCTGAAAATGATTGAGAAATTACAATATATAGATCACTCTAACACCTTTCCCCACCTCTAGGGGTCGAATTCCCTCTTCAGGGATCATTTTCAACCAATTCTAATCATGGAACTACAATCTAGGCAGCTAACCACTTGCCTCTAAAAGAGTGGAAACTGATCCATTACATGATTTTTTACTCATTTGAGAGTGAATCTTCTAGAAGAGATAAAAACAAGCCAAAGTTACCTGCCAAACATGAATTTACATCATAAAAACCCAAGAATTCTATCCATAGGCAAAACTGGTCCAAAATAGGCGAAATACTGAGCTGGCAGCTGAAAACTCAGAAAAATCTCTAGGTGGGTCGCTCCTGAACTGCGTGGGTCGCTCATGTTGCAGGCCGATTTTGAGGTAGCTCCCGACATCCAAATTGAGCTCATGATAGCTCGTTGGAAAGCCCTGGATGTCTACTTTCCAACCCAAGCGGAATTTCTGAATTTGGAGTTGATTTGACCCCTCAAAACTTCATTCTCCCAGAGGTACTTCCTGCTGGTGCAAAAGGTGGCAGCAAGGTGTTTTTTATGGTGTTTTTGAGCTGTTTGACCATCCAGATTTTGTTGAAATGCTAAGTTGACTTCAGAGGATGCATATTTAACCATGAAAAATCCAAAAATGTAAAAATCTCCTCCAGCAAGTGCCTAAAAAAAACGAGCGCAAGAGCGCGACCCACCCAGCCACAAAACCTCGTTTTTAAGACCAAAATTTGAATGACAGGCCCTCCGACTCGCCCAACGGAGCGAGGTCCTGCATCATGCTTTAAATGCACCACGAAGTCGTCAAATCAAGTGGATTAGGCCTTTTCCGCCGTCGAAGTGCCTTGCGCAACCTCCTCTTCATGATCCTCATCCTCGCTTTGCAAACATGCATGCGAGCCCAGTAATGGCCTTTCATGTGGCGAAGCAAGTCTTTGTATCGATTGGCCTTCGCCAACAGCTTCTCCAGATGTATATTTACCCGCGTGAGTACAGTATCTCTGTCAGCTGGTGTCATGTCACCGGGCCTCTTTCGATTCCACTGTCTGTCCTCACGGATTTGGCGCACCTCATAAAATGTGAGCTCATCCTCGAACTGTTTGTTGCGCTGCTCCAAATAGTTAATCACCCACTGAGCCTTCTGCAATTGGTCTTTCAGCTGGTCATTCTCGGCCCTTTGCTCCTGGATGACTTCCCTCAGCTTCGAGCTAGGAGAGCCCGTATCAACATCAATGACTGTCATATCGGTGTCCCGGCCTCCTGATGGGGCCTCATCATGCATGGGCCTCTTGCCCCTGTCTTGTACCTGTACCTGCACTGGAGAAGAAAGCGAGACCCTTTCCACATCACGTGGAGATAATACTAAATATAAATGTATGTAGAAGTCGGCAGAATTCTCCACCACGTGGAGATAGTACCCGCCGTAAGTCATCGTAAATAAGGTCCTATTCTGTTGATATGTCTGAACCAAAGGAGTGATCATATGCTCAACCTCAAGCATGTCCGGCTGGTGTGAGGGCTCTCCTGCATCATGAACTGCCTCGGGAGGCTGCTGTGGCACTCTGAAAAAGTCTCTAGAAATGAAGTCCTCCCAAGTGATGCCCTGCTCTGCCAACTGATGTGACACCAAGATTTTGATCAAGGCGAAATGATATATACTCCTGTACTGCTGCACTGGGCTCGTCTTCTTCTGCACAAATGTAACCATCTTCTCTATGTTGCGGTATATGAAATAAGGAATATACATCATACGCACCCTTGTGAAGTGCATCAGCAAACGAACATGATATGAGAAAAGACGAGCATACCTGCCCTCACAACTAAAATACTGAATGATGAGCCTCATGAGTGGTGCATACTCATCTCTCAAGAATCTGAATGGAAAAACTCTGCTCAGGTAAGCCACATATCCAGTTTTAACATATGGCTCATAGTGAAATTTCTCTAACTGCTTACCCTTGCTCCATTCCTCGCCTATGTTAGGTATGCCAGTGGCTTGAGCAATAGTCAAAGGCGAAACAATGAAATCAACACCAGCAAGGTTTACCCGATTACCCCGTAAATGAAGAACAAAAAAACGTGCTAATTCACGATGAGGTCGGGTTTGTACAACCATCTCACAAAATCTGAAACATGACAAGAATCGAAAACAATCCATAGCTAATGGACATGCCTGCAACAGAGCCAAAGAAGTAGGCTCCTCTCTGCGATGATCACCACTTCTATTTTCTCTGCGAGAACTCCGTGGCACATTACCTTCAGCCACCGAATCACTGCCTGACCCTGGCTCATATTCTGACTCTGTCTCTGACATATCTCTGATCAAACCTTTGGCAATGTGTATGCTGATATGAATGCAGTGAAAGCAAGATTAGGACGTATGTTTAACATTCAATCAATATCCCACCGCCAAAACACCATCATGGAATCAAATTATGGATAAAATCTCTGCTTCAAATGGGCTGAAAGGCAGCATCTCTGTTTTGAATGCAAATGAAATTTTGACAAAATAGGAGTAGGCAACCTTCAAAAGTTTGGACACATCTAGTCAAAGGAGAGTATGGTATAATCAGTGATAGGTTTTCCTACGAGTTTATGACCATAAAGGTTTCAATAGGTCATTTGAAACAATGCTAACATTGGGCAAACAAAAACATGAGCAAATGCTAACATTGGGCAAACAAAAACATGAGCAAATGCTAACATTGGGCAATGTGACTCATTACACACATGAGAAATGTGACTCAAAGGGTTTAATCATGGGATAACAATAACAATGGTGACAGTGGTATTATGGGTATGAGAGCAGAGTGATTTTCATTTTTTATGAAAGGCTGACCATATCACTGTTTCAGACATCAAACCCATTTTTTACACCATTGATTTTCATTTTAACCCTGAAAACAATAATCTCATAACAGTGGGGTCTTAAAACCTTCATTTGCATATTAGAAACATATATGATGACACAAATACGTTTGCAAACCCCAAGTAATTGAAGAAAACCTGCTTTGAAGGAAATTGGAGTCAATTCCGAGCCAATCTGGGCGCTCAAACACAATTCCGGAATGCTGTCTCTGCGTGGGTCGCGCAGGCTCAATTTGGGTCGCGCAGCCCAGGTGGGTCATGCAGGTGCAAACCCACTGTGCTAAACCAACTCTGTTTGGGTCGCGCAGCCCAGGTGGGTCGCTCGGCCTCAACTTAGGTCTCGCAGCCCTAAAACCCTGTCTACGCCCTCCAAAAGTCTGAAATCGACTTTCAATTTTGCAAATACGTTTTGGGAGCAAATGAAATCGGTTCAAATGAACTTGTTTGGCCTTTATACACTTCACAAATATCTTCACCATCATACTTTATTCCAAATCTAATTTCAAACCCACATTACAAATGTTCTTGTAATTTTCTCTTTGGCTTTTTCAAATACAAACTTGTTTTGGTTTCTCTGAGGTCGATACTGATGATTTTATTGTCTTTTTGCAGGGATATGGCTGTCTTGGCTAGAGAAAAGACCAGGGGTCTGCTTTTACAGTGTCTTCATGGCGGAATAATTAAAATTTATTACAAAATGATAATGACAAATTTCTAGTTCCAAAACAGAGTTTTGGACTAGAAATGTATTTTTTTTTTAAAATGCTGATGATAATAAAAATAGAAATTCAAGTACTGGACTCTCCTCACCTTGCAGGCTTTATGACTAGTGTATAAATGACTCAACAAACCCTAGACACCAAGACCTAGGACACTTATTGACATTTTAATGACCTCATACATAATGACAATGACTATAAATAATTTTTTGAGAAAATATTTTTAAAATAGCGCTGCAGGTATAACATGAGGAAACACAAAATGACACAACCCTTCGTCAGTTCATGGCATGAGCCTAGTGATATGCAAAGAAGCGAAACAAGTGAGACACCTAATAATGAAAATGCAAAAGACGAAATGATCACTGACGGAGGGCAGCAAGGCTGACTCTAACAAATACTGCTCTCAATGTGGAAGAGATAGGGAAAGATAACTTCTGTTCTTTCCACCAAGCCGCCCACTCTGAAAAAACGTGCCCTCAATGGATTGGCAGCATGACAGCAGTAGTTAATCAACTTTTAGATGACCAAACTCTAGGGGATGTGACGGAGGATGATGCTTCGGATCACGATGAGGATCCGCCCTCGAACGAAGAACCAGGTTCCTCTATCCTTGCTTTTGACATAATCCGAGGTGGGGACAACCTTACCTCCATTGATATCAACATGGCAGATGCTCCCAAAGATCAGCCCGTGCGGAATTATAGTCTCAGGAGCAAAGAACCTGTTCCCGAGAAATCCTATGAAGACAAGAAAAGGGCTTTCCTAAGGAAAATCCTGCCCCCAGGAAGCGGGAAACAATCTGCCCCGGAGAAGCACCCCACCAACACTACCCGAGCGAGTCAAAAGAGCAAGCTTCTGAAAGAATCCTCTAAGACCTCCACCGAGCCTAGCCCTCAACCTGAGTCTAGCTATAACATTGTTGAAGATATGAAGAAAACAAGAGCAAACATTTCTCTCTACGAGCTGGCCCGCATTACTAATCAAAAGGATCTCATTCTTAAGGCTTTCGCAAATACTTCAGCTACGAAGACTGTGAGCAACACGTCTGCGCAAGCCGGTCCAGATGTACAGTCCATAGTAAACGCCATCAATACCAACTCAAGAGGATCCACACCTCCTTTCCTTTTGTCCTTCGAGATTTTTAACTTCAATGTCCACAACTGTCTAGTCGACTCTGGTGCCTCTACAAACGTCATGCCTTTATCTGTCTGTAAGAAGCTTAACATTCGCCTGGAGAAAACTGATGCAAAAATCATACAACTCGATAGATCACAAGTACCAGCCGTAGGAGAGTTGAACAATGTCATTATCCGCTTGTCGTCAGACTCTAGGGTCCATCAATGCATCGACATTGTGATTGTCGATATCCCGGAAGCATACAGCCTATTACTTAGTAGGGACTGGTCCAGCAAGTTACAAGGCTACTTCGCCACCGACTGGTCCCACTTGTGGCTTCCTTACAAAGGGCGGAATAATCAAATCAAGGTAGAAAGTGAACCTTATATGAAACACACCGTAACTGATTTGGATGACGTTAATGAACCCATCAGCTTTGCACAAGAAGAGCTTGGCATGTGCTTTCTGGAAGCAATATTCGGATGCTACCAACCCCCTCAGTCTTCGATAGGCCCCGAAGTGCAATCTGAACTAGCACTTGTCACAGAGGAGCAAGTTATCCCTGACTCACCACCAGCAGAAACCCCTCCACAACTTAGTACCCCGACGGAGCCGGAAAGTGACATGTGGACCTTATATTATGACGGTTCCAAGACCCATGATGGAGCCGGTGCTGGTTGCATATTGCTTGACCCACACAAGAATAAATACTTAATCTCATGCCGGTTAGAGTTCCAGTGCACCAACAACTCTGCTGAGTACGAGGCATTAATCCTCGGACTTAAGAAAGCACTGGATTTTAAGGTAAAATGCTTACAGGTCATTGGAGATTCCGAGATTATCACCCGCCAGGTACGCAACACTATTCACTATTTATCTCCACATTTAAAGGCGTATCAACAAGAGGTATGGCGATTGATTTCTAGTTTTGATGCATTTGGAATTAAATCTGTCCTTAGGATGCACAATGCAGCAGCTGATACTCTGGCTAATGCTGCTGCTAGATTCACCCCTTTGAGGGATGGTTTTTCTATTGAAATTATATATAAACCCTCCGTGCCAGACAATATCACTAACTTACGCGTCTTTCATGATGATCAACAGGTACTAGAGTTTATGTGTAACTCAGAAACATTCAAAGACGCCGCAATAGATGAAGATGACCACGACCAAGCTGTGCAGCAAGAGTTTGAGAAACACAGAGGGAACCCCATGCCAAAGGGAGAAGTGTCACTTGAGAAACTCTTCGATCTGCAGAGCCGTTTTCGAGGGCCCCCGAATACCAAGGTGCAAAGCTCCATCTTGGCCCATCGACAAGTGAACTTGGGATCAGAAGATAATCCTAAGTTCGTCAACCTGGGGAAAGACTGCACCACCCAGGAGGCGCAGGCTTTCACTCAACTATTTCGTAAGTATCGTGACGTATTTGCTTGGACATATGATGACTTACGTACGTATGATACTCGAATTATCCAACATGTTATACCCATGAAGGAAGGCGCAAAACCGTTCCAGCAAAAACTCAGAAAAGTACATCCTACTCTGGAACCATTGATTCTTAAAGAACTCAAGAAGCTCTTAGATGCACGAATTATTTTCAAAATCCGTCACTCCACGTGGGTGTCAAATTTGGTACCCGTACGAAAGAAGTCTGGCGAAATCCGTTTGTGCGTAGATTTCCGCAATATGAATCGTGCCTCAAACAAAGACAACTATCCGGTGCCACCCATGGAACATATATTACAAGCCGTATCTGGGTCTGAAATTTTCTCCCTATTAGACGGTTTCTCCGGCTACAACCAAGTGCTGGTAGCTGAACCGGATAGATTGAAGACCACTTTTCGAACCAAGTGGGGAACTTTCGCGTTCAGATGTATGCCTTTTGGATTAATCAACGCAGGAGCAACTTTCCAAAGGGCCATGGATATAGCCTTCAAGGGGCTGATAGGCCAAAGTGTGGTGGTCTACTTAGATGACGTTACCGTGTTTTCAAAACACCGTGGTGACCATATACGCCACCTTAGGCAAATTTTTGAAAGATGTAGAAAATATGGAATTTCACTTAACCGAAAGAAGAGCGTTTTCGCCGTGGCAGAAGGAAATTTGCTAGGCCATATTATAACTAAACAGGGTATTATCGTCGATCCGGAATGGGTGAAAGCCATTGCTCAAATTCCTCCTCCCAGGAGTAAAAAAACGATGCAATCTTTCTTGGGGAAGATCAATTTCGTACGAAAATGTATATCAGATTTCGCACAGATAGTCAAGCCATTGCAGGGAATGATAAAAAAGAATGCTATCTTCCAATGGAACCTACTGAAAAGGGAGGCCTTTGACAAAATCAAACAGGCTATAGCTGATGCTCCCTCCCTACAAAGTCCAGATTTTGGCAAAGATTTTAGCCTATATACTTTTGCTTCGGATTCCTCACTTGCGGCCGTCCTTACGCAGAAAGATGGCAATAGCGATGAACGACCTATTTCTTTCATGAGCACTGGTCTACAGGGAGCTGAGTTAAACTATCCAGAGATTGACAAGCAAGCCTATGCAGTCTACAAGGCGGTAAAACATTTTAGACCCTACATCTTAAAAAATCACGTCACGGTTTTTGTGCCACACCCAGCGGTCCGCTCACTTTTCGTGCAGCAAGAGCTTGGCGAAAGGCGGGGCAACTGGGTGGCGTGTTTGCAAGAATACGATTTAGTGTTCAAACCGGCACATATCGTTAAAGGACAGGGGTTATGCCAAATGGCCGCTGAGGCTGCAAGTGCTTGTGAAATTGAAGAAGAATGTTGGGAACATGAGATCGACATGTATCAGAGCGACCATGTGCCTCAGCAAAGTATCCCTTCTTGGTATTCTGACATTTCAAGATATTTGGCCCAAGGCACCATGGACCCTGCTCTTACTGCCCGGAAAAAATGTGCCATAAGACTCAAAGCCGCATCCTACCAACTGATCCAAGGTAAGTTGTTCAAGAAACACCACGATGGGGTCCTGTTACGCTGCTTGGAAACTGACGAAGCACAGAAAATCTTAACTGAGCTGCATGACGGACCAGCTGGAGGTCATTTTTCCGGAGATACCACTGCCCATAAGATAATGCGCGCAGGATACTATTGGCCTACTCTTTTTAGAGATGCGCATGCATATGTTCGGAAATGCATTTAGTGCCAGAAGTTCACCAACCGAGAAGCACGGCCAGCCACCCCCTTACTCTCAGTAGCAGTAGAAGAACCTTTCCAACAGTGGGGTTTGGATGTAATTGATCAAATCACACCTCACTCTTCTAAACAACATCGGTATATCCTTATAGCTACTGATTACTTCACCAGGTGGGTCGAGGCGACGCCTTTACGCCGAATCAACGATCAAGAGGTAATAGAATTCCTCACGCATTCCATCATGACCAGGTTTGGCGTTCCGAATTCTTTAGTTTTTGATAATGCGACTTATTTCTCATCTTTTAAATTATATGATTTTGCGCTGGAAAATGGTATTATTCTGAAACATTCTGCAAATTACTACCCCCAGGGAAATGGATTAGCCGAGTCCACTAACAAGAACCTTATCCGTATTATTAAGAAGACTCTGCTATCCCACCAGCGCAACTGGCACAATGCCCTTCACAATGCACTGTGGGCTGACCGTATCACTCCCAAGTCCTCTTTAGGCACCTCCCCATTTTTCCTCGTGTATGGAAAAGAAGCTGTTCTCCCTCCTCATCTATCTCTCCCGGCCCTCCAACTGTCCCAAGAATGTCATGGTACCCCGTGTCCCACCTTACAGACTCGAATCGATACCTTGCTGAAATTGGAGGAAGAAAGGCAAAAGACCCGGGAAAATTTTGCCATCCATCAGAGCCGAATCAAAAGATGGTTTGATAAAAAGTCCGCAGGGAACAAAAATTTTGAAGTAGGAGACCTGGTCCTTAAGTGGGATAAAGCCCATGAGGAAAAGGGGAAGCATACCAAGTTCCAAGCACTTTGGACAGGCCCTTTCCAAATTAATGAGAAGATAGGATCCCACACATTCAGATTGCAAACCCTTGATGGACGATTCGAGGTCCTCCCGGTAAACGGACATGATCTCAAACACTATTTCACTTAGCAGCCCTTAGTGGGCTATCTTATCTTGTACCATAGTTTCTTGTTCACCTTTGTTTAAAAAAAAAAAAAAAAATCATAATAAAAGTTTAAGGAAGGATTTGTTAGAGCCACGCAATTGGCACACTGCAACAGGTTCTACGTTGATGGAAATCCTTTTCCGATAGACTCAAAGGTGGCAAAAGATTGCTTGTTCTCTGCACCTAAAGGTAGCATAGCACCGAGCCCAAGTCATCAAGCGGGAAAGCTTATCTTGCCAGTCTAAGAGGGAATCTGCAAAAGAAAATGCAGTATAAATGGTAACCAGACCAGAAGGGAAAATAGGTACTCTATGCTACGACAGGATATCTGGGAAAAACCAAAGTCCTCATACCAGACTAGGAACAACCTCTCTGCAAGCAAAATAAGTCGGGATCCCTCATCCGCCCAGGCGAAATTGCCATCTCAAATAAGTGCCATGAGCACATCTAAATAAGTGCCTCAGGCACATTTAAAATAAGTGCAATAGCACACTAATAAAGGGTAAAGGATTGAGAAAGGCTTCCTGAACAGAGAGGTGATGTAACGACTCCGCCGGGGTACTGACCAGGCTCGCTGGCAGCGGAGCAACGTTCACGATTCCTAGGCAGTGACTCCGCCGGGACCGAGAGGTTCGCTGGCAGCGGAGCAACACGATGAGGACAAAATAATCATACCAGACCCTGTAGCCGCCTGGAGTTCTCCGACCCTTCCAGTCAGGAGACCTGAAGAAATGAATTTGGTTGAATGGCGCCCAAACAGGCCAGCAGATTGAGCAATCCAGCTAGGTGCCAAAGGTTAGGAAATGTCAACCACAAGGTAAAAGAAACAGTTAGCATAAGCCCCTCCCTCCCCCCGCCAAGACTAACCATTAGCAGAGACTCTGAGTTCGTCCAGTGAATCGCCATTTGTTGTAGCCCCTACAACACCCTCCAAAAAAGACCACCATTTCAAATTTTGGAGCCCCTTAAAACTAAAAGGAAACTATCAAGTCGCCAAGTCGCCAAGTCGCAAAGTTAAACTATTGACCAAAACCGCGACCTTGCGACCTTGCGACCCTGCGAACCCAGGTCGCCAGGTCGCAAGGTCACAAATCCCCAAATTTAAAGAAAAGTGTGACCCAGCGACCCAGCGACCCCAGGTCGCCAGGTCGCCAGGTCACAAATTATCCATTTTAATGAAAAGTGCGACCTTGTGACCCAGCGACCTCAGGTCGCCAGGTCGCCAGGTCACAGGGTCGCAAAACTCTGAAATTAACTGATCTGCGACCCAGCGACCCGCATTTATTGCCCGCACGTGCAACCTTCTATATAAGGGAGGTCGCCAGGTCGCATTTTACACATTCAGCGATTTGAAAGAAAATGCCTCTGACAGCTCAACTGGCGCGTTTTTCCTGGGTAAATTGCCATTCCTTCCTGCTGTTTCCATTATGATGCATTTCTTACCAAACCCATGTCCCCTTAGGCCTTTAAATTGCCATTTGTCTGAGCTTTTATATTTTTGAGTGTTTTGTGAATCTGTTTTCCACATAAATGTCCAAACCTCACCACTTTCTGATTCAAACCCTCATGGCATTGTCCCTTGCTCATTAAATCATGCCTCAGCCCTGCCTGGACCCAGCTAACTTGTAAATCCTCAGCAGGAGGGAGAAAAGGAGGTTCACGGCCGCGCGCGCGCAAAACCCCCCCGGCAAGACATATTGTGACCTGCGACCCAGCGACCTAGTCACGAGGTCGCAAAGTCGCATTTTCTCCAATTTCTGAGATTTGCGACCCAGCGACCCAGCGACCTAGTCGCAAGGTCGCAAGGTCGCATTTTTCTTTTTTTCAGAGAGTTGCGACCCAGCGACCTGGTCGCGAGGTCGCAAGGTCGCACCTTGACCTTTTCTTGTAATCCGTGACCCAGCGACCCAGTAAACCAGTAGCCCAGTTTCACATGTGTCACGGCTAAATTTCATCACTAAACTGTAACTGGTTTTATATCACCATGTCGTTCTTATCGTGGGATTCCTTTATGAATTTGACAGGTGAACTTCAAGAAGACATAGAGTGCATACCTGTGTTATCAGATTCCAGTGACATGGCGCCCCCGCTATCTCGGAGGAAGGACAAGAAAGTAGTGGAAGAGATTGATGAGCTGGAAGTGGTGTCCCCACCCCCAATATACAGGGATACACTATGTACGTTTACAAAAGACGATAGCATGCAATGGTACCAAATATATCATGAGTTCGCCATACCGGAAGAGAAATTTCCAGAAGATCTCCCAGACTGGGAAATATACTTGGCGGTGAAAAAATCCAAACTACATCTGGCAGGAGCGCATCCATCCATATTCCCATGTCCAGAGGTTATAGATTGGATTATACAAAAGACGGACCCCAAGAAGTTTGTGATCCGGGACAGCGAAGGCAGGGCTTTCGCTACGCTGGTAGGCGCGGATGCTCACGTTTATTACTCGTTGCCTCGCCCAGATGAGCATTTCACTCCAAAATGGGCTATTGCTCACGCCGTTCTGATAGTTGATACTATTAGACCATGGTGGGAGGAGCCCGAGAAGTTCAAGGTCAAGAAAGACCAAGAATACCCGGTGGCTAGCCGGAGGAAGGTTTATAAATTGGTTGCCGCCATGCTTTGCAAACTTTACGGGCGCCCAGACTGCTCCACTTTCAGCGGCAGTTGGGCTACCATCATGGAGTATGTGACAACATATGGCACCCGTTTCAACTGGGCGGGCATATTGATGACTTCGATGCAGACCAACTTGAACACGGCATTGGCCCCAGACGAAGGAATGCCTGCCGAATTTTACATGGCCTCTTACCTACTAGATGCGGTCTGCGCAAGAGTACACTTTGAGGGATGGGCACACAACTGGGATTCCGAGCAGTCGCGCGCAATTCATCTACAAACCAAGGTATTTTTGGAGTCCAAATACAAACAGGATATAGATCAGATTTCCCAGGTATTTATCCCCTCTCTATACAGGCACTTATTTGGCCAAGACGCCCCCTGCATGTCTTGGCGGGCCAAGGAGACTCTAGTCAAAGTGGTGCACTGGTTCCCTTTCCCTGGATACACCTTCATCCGAGTCTTTGGAACTTACAAAGCACCGCATGCTATGCCTCGCTTTGTTACAGACAAAATGCTTATGCAGGAGGTATGCTTTCAAATGTCGCACAGCTTCTCCAGCATCCTGTCTAAAGGCAAAAAGAAGTCGTGGCCCACGCTACCCCTCACCATTGGTGCGTGGACAGTTAAAGACTTTAGGGAAGTCGCAGCAGAGGCAGAAGCAATGAGAAGTTATCAGCTCGGGGTGCTTGAACACCGAACATATGACCCTGAAAGAATAGTTCCTGAACACTGCCTGAGAGCTAAATTCAAGTGGACTTATCAGCATGTTGAGTGCCCGGCGGAAGATGAGAGAAGGAACTGGTATAATGCTGATAGACAAATTGCTCCAGGAGTAGACGTGGTCCAAGAAGACCCAGATGATCAAAACCTAGAAGACAGAAGTCGTCAGTTAGGAGGTTCATCTTCCTCTTTACCCAAGAAATCTCGGACCAACACAGGGCTTACTCCATCCATCAAACAAAAAGAAGCAGAAGCAAAAGCCCAACAAGAAAGAGAGAAGAAGATAAAAGATGATGAGGAAGCGCGCCAAAAGAGTGCAACAGCAACACAGAAGAAAAAGCAGGCCAAAGAGGCCAGGAAAGGAAAGGAGGGCAAGGAGGCACAGGGCGCAGCAGAACGGGCACTTAAGGCAGAGCTGGACAAAGCAGAGGCTGAACGCCAAAAGAAAGCCGAACAAGCTGCTGCAGCTGAGAAGAAGAAAAAGGCCAAGGAAGAAGCAGCAGCAGAAGCTGAACGCCGACAAAAGGAAGAAGAATAAAAGAACACAGAAGAAAGGGAGGATGACATGCTGGACGACATCGAGGTAACTCCCCTCGATATACCTCTGGGCAGTACCAAGCTCTCTGATGTTAGATCGCCCCAGGGACAGGAAGAAGATGTATTTGACCTTACCAGACTCACATGCGATCAATTCTCTTTCAAAATCCGACAAGAGAAAAGAAGGTCACTGGCGCAAAGTCCCTCTGCCACATCCACAGTTGCGACAGGAAAAGACATAGTCCTGGATACCAGGACTAATCCTGTAATGATAGCATCGGTGGGTACTGCCTTCGCGGAAACCACAGAAGAAAACGTGACCAGAATGAGCAGAGAAATAATCTCTTTGCAAAATATACTACAAGCAGCTTAGCAGCGCGAGAAAAGAGCAGAGTAGGAGAAAGCAGAGTTGCAAGCAGAAGTTCAACAACTTCGAAACCAGACTCCACCAGTAAATGAAGTCCCACTGGCCATTTTCAAGGAGTGTGAAGTGTTGGAAGTAACCATGAGGCAGGTGTATGGTGAAATTTTCACCATCAAACAAACAGTCGCCCCACTGATAAGAGCACGAGCAGAAACCAAGCAAAAGCACGAGCAACTCAGGGAGGCCTCACAGGCCTTAGACAGGATGACGGGCTGGACAGTACAATACCCTCAGGCACCTGAAAATTTACCCAAGAGGTACTGGATGCACACACAGGATGCTAAGGTTTAGCTTCGTATGGCGATACAATCTAAAGACAAACTCTCTAAGGACCTGGACAAAGTGATGTCTTCGTACAACCACCTGATCAGCGCTATCGACTCAATGCACACTTTGCATCGCATTCCGTCACTTGGAGCATTGGACGAAGAGAAAACATGGGAACAAGTGGATCAGGACATACAGTCATTTTTGCAGCCTATCAAGCAAGCCGCTGCTGATCCAGAGCCCTCAACATCTCAAGAACATCTGAGTCAATTTATTGCCACACCAGCGCGGATTTATACCAAGCTTTCCTCGCTTTCAAATCAGATCTCACAGAAAAGGGAAACCTTAGTACCAAATGCTTTGGAATGCATGCATCGATTGAAGGAGGAGGTTCCCCTGGTTTCCCCCATAGCGGCAGAGTACCGGACATGGAAAAATTTTCTCAAGGAGCAGCAGATTGATGCCCCTGACATCAACATTGCACGTCCATCTCCACAGCCCGGTAGCAGCAAGTCGTGAGCAGAGATTAGAGCTAGGTCGCAGGTCGCACCAACAGGACAAGTCGCAGATCGCAAGTCGCGCATACCAGACAGGTCACAAGTCGCAACCTCTTCGAGGTCGCAAGGCAACCCAACAGGCAGGCAGGCGAAAAGTCGGGAAGCCCAAAGGGCCAGTTTTGTGCTATAAAACTCCCTACGGGGAAAGTAATAGAGGCTTTTTCTTTTTGGAAAGACTCAAGAGCTACATTGTATTGTATTGAAAGACCATATTCTTAGGCATATGAATACGAATACTTGCTAAAACCCCTTTGTCGGATGATGTATTTTGCTATGACATCACTATGTGTATTTCTTGAACAGTTTCAGAACATCTTTTGATTAATGAAATTGCCTCTCTATAATATCATTTATGCATCATGTTTATCTATGCTTGTGTTGATGATGTTCAATTTTATCTCTTTCTAAATGGATGTTAATACCTTTGTCTATTAGCATTTCGTTTTATCTTTCAGAAGTAACAAGGAATCTCGCCATTGAGAACTATTTCTTCTGTGGTCAGATACCTTGCAAGCATGACCCCAAAGAAGTGCCGTTAACTGCATCTCTTCGGGCGTATGTGTTTTATTCATTCTCTTGCTACGTATAGTGTTGTAGACATGTTCCATGCATCAATCATGTATTTTGTATCCTATGAATAAGTATGTGTCCGCAGGTTTGATCAGGTTCTTTTGAGACTAGAAGGGAAGGCGTCTTAAGCGGTAGCCGGACCCACACCCCGGATGGGATCCCTACTCCAAACGGTTTAAGGTCTAATTGGGACTTTTTACCGGGGAGATCCCCTACTGTTGGCCGGAAAAATTTTCCCGTCAACACTATGGCATCCACATCTATATGACATTAAAATAAAGGGAAGTCCAATTTAACTTGTGCCTTAAAGGGAGTGGCACTTCCATAGTTACTTCCGGAAGAATATGCGTTGCCTATGGGTAGTCATTGAAGGATCTGAGCAAAGTTTTCCATCATTGCATTCCTTTTTCACTCGAGGGATTCTTCGAGAAATATTTTGAAAGGATCTCCTACTCCCTCGTATTTATTTTCTTCTGCCATGGGAGTTTGTCGAGGTTTGTGAGGGTTGTCTTGAAAAGGTTCAACTAGTTCTTCCCCTAACTCCTTATACCCTGACCTCATTGGAGACATGCAAAGAAAAGAAAACAAAGAGCATACCGCTCTAATACCACTAATCCAAACTTAAGCAGGAATGCAACTGAATACATATATAATCATTAATATAGATATGCAACAGAAATAACACTTCATTTCATTAATATTAAATAACTGAAATATGCTTACATATAGAATGGAAATAAACTAGCTAGGGAGATGGTAGCTTATCTATGAGAAGAGATGTGATGGATACATGCCTATGAACTATGCTACAATGAGGCTCAAGTTACTTTCATTATTGAACAACAAGGGAAAACTCTAAGCAACAAAAAACCTAACCCCAGGAGATGGAACTCCAAGAGTTTGTGGGCCCCGTTGGGGTTAGTTGGGAAATCAACCTCTCAGGGTCATAACTTGATCATATTATCTTAGTTTGGTGCGTATGATACCTCGTTGGAAATATCTCTCCAAGTACTCTAGGATTTGAGGTAGGCCCATGCATATGGTTATCAGTCTGATTTTTACCTCAAGAAAACTCCATTTAGGGGGTCAAAAGTGATCCAGAAATTGAGGACCTAGAAAACTGCTAAAAATAGTAATTGCTGCTATAAACAAGGAAATGGATGAAACCGGCTGTAGGTCTAGGTGGAATAGGCTAGGGGCCACCAATATCCACCTAGATCAAATAAATGGTTAAATATAATGGATGGATATTTTTTGGTTCATGATTTTTCCAATAGGGAAAAGATTACTTTTGCACTCCTCAAAGCTGCCCCAAGCATCAAGGACTAGTGGGAAACCTACTATGAGCAAAGGGACAAGAAGGAACCCTCATTGTTTTCAGCCACACCCACTTAGAATTATTTCTGAGATGCCATCAAGGAACAATACTAGCCTATCGAGAGAGGTGAAGATAAATACATAAAATGGACCACACTATGACAGGGAAGGGACCAAGATGTGCTAGAGTTCACAAATATTTTCCATACCCTTCTTAGATATTAGCTATCAAGTACTTTAAGTAGAATATGGTTCTCAATTACTGTAGGTGTCTATATAAATACATCCAGGATGAGATGGAGTTCCTATAAAACTCCTCGCTTGGCGTCACCTATCGATACGCTATCAAGATCGAGCAAAATTTAAACACAAGAAGCAAGACTTTGGAAGTGTGAATCTGAAGCAAGGGAAAGGTGCCCCCAAATTATATAATAAAGTAAAAATACAAGGTGGGGTGATCCAGGAAAACCCACCTAAGATGCGATCAAAGAATAACACCACAATGACAAAGAAGTACGCAGAAAAGTGGTGTGAGTTCCATAAGAGCCCCACTCATAACACAAGTGAGCATCAAGCCAAGAATCCACTGGTGGTTGAGCTGAAGGCTTCAGAGTTAGATGCATATTCTGACTCTGAGTCAGAACCCAAAAAGGGGAATGAAAAATGGAAGCGGATTATTGATGTGGAGCTGAGAGCCACTATTGCCACCACCAAGATTCATAATATTTAGCCCGAAGATCCAGAGGAAGGGGGGCGTCTCTTAAAATCATAGATGTGGGTGAATGGGTCTTCAATATAGTTCACTGTAAAATTCATGAGCCTAAATAACCCCATCTCAGTAGATTTTTTTAAGTAGTTGGTTTTACTGATCACAGCCATACACCTTCAGGTGGCTCCATCAAGGATGAGATCTTTGCATCAACCAACAATGTCATCTTCCCTACAACATCGAACCCTTCACAGATGAGGTACTTTGTGATGTTACTCCTCTTGAATTTTTTGATGTATTATTAGTCCAACCATACTTGTGGAAGCCTCATGTTATGTATGAGTCAAGCCCTTGCACTACTATTATTACTTTGGGTAGTAAGTTATACGGGATAATGGAGGTAGCCTCGCCTACCACCATCTCTTTGATATATGTTAATAAATGTAGTAATATCATCTCCAATACTGGGAAATTTGTTTTCTTTTTTATTTTTTCTCAAATTAAGGGGAAAATAGTGGCTACATCCATGGACCCTGTGAAGGGTTTAGTCACACAGCAAAATTAGGTGGATAAGGTCTTGGAAGAATATAGATACATCTTCTCCTCACCCACAAGGGTACCTTCACACTGTCAGGTAAATAATTCGATCGAATTGACCGCCAAAGCGCCTCTATGCAATGGGCCGATATGCCAGTACTCTATTTTGGAGAATGAATAAATCAAGCGGTAAATATAGGAGTTGCTACAGAAAGGGAACATCTGACCAAATTCCTCACCTTGTGGGAGCTTGATTTTAATTGTATAGAAGAAGGATGGGACCTGGAGACTCTTCATTGATTATCGGACACTAAATAAAATCAGTGTTAGGAACAAGTGTCCAATCCCACAGATTGATGGCCTTCTTGAATAGCTCATAGGGTCCAAGTATTTTAGCAATATTGATTCAAAGTTTGATTATCACCAGGTTCCAATAGAACCCATGGATGTATGGAAGACTGCCTTCAAATCGAGGAGGCCCATTTTTAGTGGTTGGTCATGCCTTTCGAGTTGAAAAATTCCCCCACAACTTTTATGACATTAATGAATGACATCTTGTAGCTCTTTACCAACTCATCCATGGTTGTATATCTGGGTGACATCCTCATCTTCGACAAGAGTTAGGAAGAGCACTTGCAACACATTCAGTGAGTCCTTCAAACCTTGCTACAACACAAACTATGTGCTAGCTTGGAGAAATGCACCTTTGGTATGATCTAGGTCCAATATCTAGGTTACATCATTTATGATCAAGGCATGCATGTGGATCTAGTTAATATCCAAGTCATTTGGGATTGGCTAGCCTTGACCACTCTAACAGAGCTTCGCAACTTTTTGGGCCTTCCCAATTTTTATCAAAGGTTTGTGTTGGGATTCTCTTATATCACTTGGCCTTTGAGTCAAGTTACCAAGCGTGGAGCAAAAACAACTTTTTTATGGTCAAAGTCCCAACAGAAGGAATTTGTTGAGAAGAATCACTACCTCTGTTTCGCACCAGTACTCACATTTCCAGACCTGCAACAACCATTTGAAATTGAGACAGACACCTATGACTATGCTATTGGTGCAGTTCTCACCCAATAAGGGCATTTGATGGAATATCAAAGTGAGACACTTTTTGACACAATTAGGAAATACCCAAACTACAATAAGGATATATATTCCATCATGTAGGCTTGTTGATAATGGAAACATTACATTTAGGGGAAGGATATGGTCATCCATGCAGATCACTGACCCCTGTATTATATATAGACCCAAGGGAAGTAGTAGAATGTTCTCCATCATAAATGGTCCATATATTTGCAACATTCCATTGGAATATTAAATACAAGAAGGAAAGAACAAATCATGTTGCACATTGCCTCAGTTAGGCACCGGTTGTAGCAATGACCATTGTTCTCAAATATTGTGGCCACGAGACCTCTGGATCATCATAAATATATAAAAACAATCTATATTTCACCATCACATACAAAATTTTAGTGGATGGCAAGAAAGTTCCACAGTTCCAACTCAAGGATGAATTATTATGCTACCTGGGCCACCTTTGTGTTCCTTCAAGCGAGCATTACAAGATGATTTGAGAGGCACACTACAATCGGGTTATAGGACACTTTGGTGTGTAGAAAATCATGGTCATACTATAGAAGTATTTTTATTAGCCAAATCTCCAACAAGATGTTGCAAAATACATCTGATATTTCACTTCATGTTCCATCTCTAAGAAAACTATTAAGAAGCAAGGTTTGTATACACCTCTTAATACTCCTAGCCACCCCTTTGAATCCATTTACATGTACTATACCAAACATGTAACAACTGTGTATTTCTGGTGATCGATATATTTTCTAAGATGTCCATATCCGTTGCCTACAAGAAGAGTATCAGAGCATAGGCCATTGCCAGACTCTTCTTTGAATGAGTTTGGGTACATTTTGGGATCATGCATACCATTATATCATATCAAGATAAAAAGTTCCTAAGAACGTTTTGGTCGAGCCTTTGGTCATTGTTGGACAGCAATCTCACCAAGTCGATTTCATTCTACCCCCATATTTATGGCTAGACAGATGTCGTTAACAAGATGATTGTGCACATATTATTCATGTACAAATCTAAGAATCCACATATATCATATGAGAGTCTTCCATATGTGTAAAAAATCCATAAAAGAGCTCTCCATAGCTTGACTGGCCACAACCTCTTTAAAGTGGGCCTCAGATTTCAACCATTATGTCCCCTTGATGTTGTACTATATTTTGCAACTACACAGGAAGAAATTTTCCATGTTCAGTCTAAATATTTTAAAGCCACAAGGTTTATTGAGCACATTCAGAACATACTCCAGTAGGTTCATGAAATCTTGGAGAAATATAATGTCAAATACAAACAACGACATGATTAGCATCAGGTTCCCAAAAAGTTTCAAGTGGGCGAAAAGTTTGGTTACATATGGAGAAATAACACCTCGTTGGAGCCCATGATAAGCTTCAACCACCTTGATATGAGCTGCTAGACCCCTGTATTTCACAGTATCACCAGGTGACTGATTATTGCTTAGATTTTTTCACGACTGAAAATGATATTCCAAGGTTGTCATTTATTTTCAGAAAAGAAGGAAGAAATTGTTCCTAATAATGTGTGATGGTGATCAAACTTCATTTCTTCCCTCATTCCATTTCATCCACCCTCTATGCCCCTCATTTCCTCTATTTTTTAAATTTATACACCTTATTTTTTTCAAACCCCTTCTTTAACTATTAATACCCAAGTTTTGTAGTTAAAAAAAGGAGCAACATTAGAATCAAAGGAAGAAAAAGTAGCAAAGAAGCAGTTAAGGTAGAAAAACAACAAAGGCAGAGTCGTGAACATGTTGGGTAGAGTCGTGAATGTGATTGGGTCAAGTCGTGCACGTTTGGGTCAAGTAGTGAATGCTAAATCAGGTCAAGTTGTGAACACGGGGCAAGTATTCTACGAACAACTAAGAAAAACGAATGGGCAAAACCAAAGAAACAAAGTCAGAAAACCACAACAAGGGATCAATGAGGGTCATTGGATCTAAGAAAAAATCAACGGCGGAGATTCAATTGCAAGTTTTTTAGGAGGGAGCAAGGGTAAATGGTAAAGTCGGTGAAAGGAAATATGCGATGAAGTGGGACCAATTCACCCACCACACTTCCTCTTCACTTTATTCTCCTTTAAAAACATTGAACTTCACCCTTTCCGCCTTTCCTATTTATATTTCTACTTTACCTTTTCATTGCTATATCATTGTTTTACCTCTACTTCCAATTTCCCTGATTACGACTAAATTGGGTCATTCCTCCATGACACGTCACCTTATCCCCCACCATCCATCACACATCGCATAAAATACCACTTCGCAGATCACATATTATAACTTTTTTCATTGCAACAAAACCTTAAAACTTGCAATCGCTGATTTGCAATATATCACACCACACATTTTTTAACTTACCATTTGAAGCACCCGCAATGTATTTTGTTTAAATTGCGATGCAGTTGGCCCCACCACAACAGCTCTGCCCCCCACTTCAGGCCACTTGCAATATATATCATATAATATGAAACCTCATACACTTACTAAAAAAACCATTCACTATTTTATAAACTCCGTCGATTGCAGTGGGCTCCATCTCTATCATGCCACAACATCTTCCTCTGCTAGCGCAAATTGCACTTCGTTAATTTTAGTGCTTACTGTATTGCCTAAACTTCAAATTCTGCGATGTGTATTAAAACATAAGATTTGCGATTTGCGATGTGGGTGGGTCCTAATCTCATACCGCACTTCGCAAATTTTAGTATTTAACCCCCACTGCTTATAAAAAAATCCTAAGATCTGTGAATTGCAATGCAATCAGTCCCACCTTACCCATCACGTCACCTCCTTTATCCCCGCACTTCGCACTTCACGTGTTTTAGTGTTTATCTCCCACTTCTTATAACAAAACCTTATGACTTGTGATTTGCGATACGGTCGGTCCCACCTTCCCTCCACGTCACCTCCCCACTTCGCATTGAATTTCCGATTACATTCTTCATATCATAAATTGAAAAAAATGTGATGTGTGATTTTCTGTGGGTGCGATGCAGCTGCAGAACTAAAATCTAGATATTTTTAGGTCCGGTTAAATGATTTTTTACAATGTTTTGTTTAGAAAAAGGGTTAAGATATGGCAAAAAGGATTCGGGTAGCAAAAGACACCAAGGGTCAAGTCGGGCAAGGCATTTTCAAAAAAATTGTTATGTTATAACAACAGAAATGGAAAAGGTATCAAATTCATCCGCACAGTCACTAATTAATGTAAAGTGGTTAGCCCTGCACCAGAATTAATTAACCAACGTCGATATTTTTAAAATTAGGGCCAGATATCAGAGCCATCATCTGTTTCCTCTTCAGGATCATCACATGCCACCTTTAAAGCCTATTTTTGATCTTACGAAGAGCCATTGAAGTTTGTAGATCCATGAAGAGATGCTCAAAATTAATTTTTACAAGCGGTGTATTGTCAGAGAATTTTTCTCAAGCCTTGCATGGCCATACATGTTTAAATTTCAAATGTTTGTAATAAATGAAGTTTGAAAAATTAGATTAGGGAAATCGACTCAAGTTTTATTTAAATACTGCTTGAATTTTCATTATCAAGTGTTAATTCCCTATATTACTAGTATAGTCCCTTATTGTTGTTAGTGTAACCCCCTTATTTTTATTGTTTTACCCCTTTAACCCCCATATTGCTATTATTGTGCCCTTACATTATTATTGTTAGGTCGTCTAGGATTACATTGTGGCCCCACTAGGATTACATTGTGGCCCCATGGACTCCTATATATAGAAAGGAGATTTTGTCATTTGTATCATCCAAGAATTATTCATTTATGTAATGTATTGGAGGTTGCCCCCTCGAAGTGACTTATTTATAAGGTGATGATTTCTCTTTTCTTCTATTTTTGGAGCTGGTTTCATAACATTTGGTATCAGAGCCTTTGGATTCTAGGGTTTTGTTGCTCCAAACAGGTCATCGTGGCATTTTCGTTATAACTTTTTTTCTACGAAGGTTCAGAAGCTGAAAGTTTTAGAGTTTGAATAAAAAATGTAGAGGAACATCGTCAGAAAATTTCATAGCTTGGTTCGCAATATTTTCAGAGATATTGTCTGTGGAAGTTAGGGCTTTTTGCAGGCTCCTAAATCTAACCTATACAGGTCATCGCGGAATTTTCACTATAACGTTTTTTTCAACAAAGTTTCAGAAAAGGAAATTTGGAGAGCACAAAGCCAAAATACTAAGGAATGTCGACACAAAATTTCAGAGTTTGGTTCGTAATAGTTTTGGAGATATGGTCTGCAGAAGTAAGGGCTTTTTCAGGCTCGCGAATTTCATCTCAAAGAGGTGATCGTGGGAAAAACTTCATAACTCTCTCTCTGAGCATCAGATTGGAATGTTGTGAAAAGTTCCTGCAAGTACACAGAATTTAGTTTTCTTCATATCAATTTCAGATCTGAAGAAGGAAACAGTGACACGTGGAAAGTTGTACAAGTTCACTCTACTGAACCAGTCCATAATTAGGTCATTGTGGGAGATTGGGCATAACTTTGTCTTGAAGAATCCAAATCAGGTCAGACCTGTGGCATTTGAAAGAGGATTCAGAGAGCTACCTCAGGACCAAATTTTAGATAGTGAAGATCGGAAATCACAGAGATAGTTCAGTTTCAATATCGAGCTCCTCAAAAGAAAGAAAAAGGTGTGTATTTGGTTTTTAAAACTGCATAATGTTTGTTTGAAAAAACAGTTTGAAGTGATTCCAAGGGCATATTCAAGAATTTTTATTAGTATTAGGTTCTATAATGCATCCAAAAAATAATTCCATACCCATTAAGCCCTCAGAAATATATACTATGATGCATGAAGAGGAAGAATTGCAGTATGGGATATCAAAATTACGGTACCAAGTGCAACAAATTTCAATCTTACGAAGAGAAACCAAAGATGACATAGATGGTTTAAAAGAAGAAATGGATGCTAATTTGGATTGTTTGAAGGATCAAATGAAATCAAATATGGATGATAAAGTAGTGGAATATCACATCGAGCATCAACAACAAGTTCTCCAACTCTCAAAGGATAACCTAACTTTGGTGCAAAATCAAATGAAACAACAGGAATATCAACATCACATTGAAAGAAGTTATGGAGCAGTCACAGAAACAAGAACTTGACAAGTACAATCAATTTTAGAGTATCTTAGCAAGTGGAAGATCTTTCCTGCAGAAGTTTCCACATGGGAGGATGAGAATTTTATACAAAAGCATCAAGAAATAATCAAACATTGAGGACAACACTTGTTTGAATGAGAGGGGCATGTTAAGTCCATATATTACTAGTATAGTCCCTTATTGTTGTTAGTGTAACCCCCTTATTGTTATTATTGTGCCCTTACATTATTATTGTTAGGTCGGCTAGGATTACAATGTGGCCCCATGGACTCCTATATATAGAAAGGAGGTTTTTTCATTTGCATCATCCAAGAATTGTTCAGTTATGTAATGTATTGGAGGTTGCCCCCTAAAAGTGGCTTATTTCTAAGGCGTTGATCTCTCTTTACTTCTATTTTTGGAGCTGGTTTCATAACATCAAGGGTTGGACCTTGTTAGATTCTGCATATAGAAGATCATTATATTGGAGCACTGTAACTGTTTGAGCTAGGCATCAATAATAAGAGACCGTTCACAAGATTGTTGAGCTATGTTAATGGAAATGTTCTTTCTTGTGTGTTAATGTTTTTTCCTTTGTATTTTCGTGCTGTGCATTAATTTCTTTTATTGCAAAACAGAAAATTTAGATTAATATTTTCTAAGAGAGCACCTTAATTATGTCTGTGTTTGTTATTTTAATGTTTTCCTCTGAAGTTTAGTTAAATAATCCTTAACAGCTCTTTAGCTATTACTGAACTCACTACTTTCTCCCATTTCATATTCACACTACCAGTAAGATTGAGTCTACATAGTTAGCTTGCCCTATGAATGCCCTTGAAAATTTGATGCACATTTCAGCCTTTATGACTCCTTATCCCAATGGATTAAGTATCACAGCTCTATCTTTCCAACCTCACAATAAATCAAATAAATAACCCTCACAATTTCTATAACTAACCTAATATCAGCACTTACACTTATCAAGTTAAATCCTAAAAATAGAGAGATCCTTCTCTGAGTTTAGGAAGGCTAGGTCCCAGACTCCAAAGTGGTTTGATGTTGTCCTCTGTCGTTTTTTCTTGCCAATCTTAAAAATTACATAGGGCTAACATAATGGCAACCATACTGGGTATTTATTGAAAAGATTAGTATTTCATCAGAACTCATAAACCCTAGTCAAAATATTGTGTGTTTTAAGTAATTGCTACAGATTGGTTTTTGTAAAAATATTCAGCCTGTTTGTGCCTTGGGTCTAAATTCTGGCTTCCAGAAGAATCTTTACCAGATCCCATCCTAACCCAAATCCCATAGTTGACAATCTAGAAAAAATCCTAAGAAAAACGATCTGAGAATCCAACTATTAGCAGGACTCTTCACAAAGAAAGTTCCCTCCCTGAAAACCTTGCAACCTTGCAGGATATCTAGTTCGACTTACACTTTGGGCAAACCTTGTTCAGGACCAAATCTCAGAATTGGATAACCCAGACAGTTTTTGACCCATCCATCTTACAACAGAGTCCTATTGGGGAAGCCTCTATCTCTGCTCAAACTAACTTTCATCTTCTCCAACACTTTGAATCCCTTCAAGGTATGGTAACAGAGCTCACCTCAGTTATCGATGATGCCTATCTTCAGCATCCTTTAGAATTATGTGCTCTGACTACAGCATCTCCTTCTATTATTTCCAAGTCTATTCATCCTCAGTCAAATTTCCCAAGTGTATCTGCAGCTCCTACCTTTACCTTGAACCTTTCTCACCAGAATGCCTAAACCTCCACTCATACATCCACTGTCCACCTTCCTCCATTCAACCCTCCACCTCCATTGGTAAACCCTCCTCTTATCAACCCCCCTTGGGTTCCCCCAACACCTATCATGGTAGCCTGGTATGCTCCATTGGTGCTACCTATAATGAAACCTTAGTTGAACTAAGAGGGGGGTGAATCAGTTTAATACATTCATGGGCATTTAAAACTATTTTCATTCAACTCATTTATACCTTCATTTCATAAGCAACTTAATACATAATGAATTAGCAAACTTAATGTGTGTAGAGAAAGTATTTAAGCAGATTACAACATCACATCAACACATAATCATCAAGCACATAGACATCAGATATAAGTGGAAACCTATAAGGGAGAAAACCACATCTTATTATTGTTGTGATGCAAAGGCAAGCTCCAACTCCCTCTCACCACTAATTTTCTATATGCTCAAACCTGCAGGAGGCTACTACCTAAAATTATTCAAGCTACAACTTGCAAGGAAGCTATAACTCCCATCTATTTTCTGCAGGCTACAACCCACAGGAGGCTCCTACCTTAACCAGCTCCAACTGGACAACTATCAAGATACAAATTGAAACGGAAGCACCAAATCTCATGTATTTTTCTACAGGCTACAACCCACAGGAGGCTCCTACCTCAAGCAGCTACAACTGGTCATCTATCAAGCTACAACTTGATATGGAAACACCAACTCCCTCACACTGCAATGAAATCATATGTTGATTTACCTGGATATCAGCTCTGTTTTTCTCCTTCTTCAATGTTGTCCTTCCAGCCTTCAAATCTGCTTCATATCAGCTCTGGATATGCACATCATCTCTATCTTCTCTCTCTCATTCTTCCACTCTCTAACCTCTCTATGCATATTACAATAACATCATTTATAGAGATCACTTCATGGATATTTTCATTCTATATGGGAATATGAAGTGAACATGCATGACTCTTGCCTTCCACCCACTCATTTCCTCACTCAACGTATTTAAGATGTTACAGCAATATATACACTCGTTTCATTATTAATTGAAGTTTTGCTTCCTTGGAGACTTTCCTTTGCATCACAAACAATATAAAATAATTAATACATTTTCAATTACAATTAAATATTTCACTCAGCCCTTTCAGCTTCTTAGATTTGTTGTGTGTTTTTCCTATTTTGCTTGTTGTCCCTTTGTCTTTTATGTTTTTGAATTTATATTCCAACTGTGCTTCATGACCACCTTTTTTCCCGACTTGACCCATGCTGTTGCACTGTTCTGCATGAGCTCTAGGTATTTTTTCTTACTCAACCCTTTTCTTGATGTGTTCAGTATTTTCTTTTGTTACCCAAGTATTTTCTTCCACGTTCAACATTTTCTTTCAACAGACAGCCGCATCTACATGACACTTTTCATCTTGGATGACTTCTTTACACAAACCCCGTGGATCTATGGGCCATGGCTCACATAAACTCCCTTTTAACATAGTGGAGTAAAATATCGAGGTTTATTCCACATACATATGTTAGCGATAAAAAATCGCATATTTTATAATAGAACAAACATAACAGACGTGGAACATGGGTTATCAGGTCCCGTAATACTTGACCAATCATAGTGCATCGCACTTCACTTGCCCGCAACTTTTAACGTTTAGCACTAAACGTATCTCCTGTCTTGTGTGATACATGATCGTATTGCATCACATCCAACATAACTTACTGTGCGAACCTTAATCACAAAAACATAAAATATGCGATGTGCGCTAATGCGCAGTGCTGATACGTGGCTCCTCCCTTTCCTCGCATCGCAACTTTCTAACCTTACCACATCGCAAACAAATTAACATACCTTAGCGCTATCTGCTACCATTTACGATGTGGGAACTCACGATGCGTTGTCTGTTGTTGATCTGCGCCCAGATCTAACAGCCCTCACCTGATTGCACTTCTCACTTTATAATATTTACTTTGTGCTTACCCTCTATTTTTTTTGATCTGTGATATTGCGCAGTGCTGACACGTGTCCTTCTCCACTTAGCATCGCATATAATTTAACTTACCTTGTGAAAACCTTAACACTATCCGCTAACATTTGTGATGTGCGAAATCGCGATTCGCCATCCATTGTTGATATTTCACCTTCACTTCTGCGATCTAATCCTGACCGTTCGCTCATCCTTCACGTGGCTTTTCTTCATCTCTTCCACCCGCTCTGATATCTATCGTTAAATCTTAAGACTTCGATTTTGCGATTCGATCTTCACCATATAATCTCTTCCCTTGGAATTATTCTAAGTGTTTTCTACCTTAGTCAATTCTTCTTCTTTCAGCTATCGCCGCTCTTCACCACTAGTTCCTCCACACATAAACACTGTAATTGTTGATTTCTTTCTGCTATATGATTAATACAAAATTCAATCAAAAATAGGATTGTGTAATATCTATGGTCCTTGCTGTGTATTTCAAATCCGATTTCTTTCTACTATGTGAATAATATGGTATTCAATCAAACAGAGGATTGTGTAATATCTATGGTCCTCATTGTGTCTTACAAATCCGATTGCCTTCTATTGTGCGCTGAAGCTGTTCGCTTTGTCCTTTTTTTTAAAAGGCGCTAATCTCTCCTGAGCTTGTTCTTCTGTTTGTTATTCACTCTGACTTGGGATTATCACGCTTGCTGCATGCTCATGACTCTGCCTTTGCTGGTTTTCTACCTTTTCTCCTTTTCTGCCTTAACTTCCTTTGTTGCCTTTGTTTCCTTTGCCTTTTTGCTACCTTTGTTGCCTTTGCTCCTTTGGTGCCTTTTTTTATGGTCTAATGCTTCTCCTTGCCTCTCTGCTACTCCTCTGCCTCTCTTTTATGTTTTTTACTACATTATTACCTTATCTGCTTCTTTGCCTTTTTTTTGTTGCTTCTCTGGTCCTTTTCCTTAATTATAGTTCAGGTTCTTCTCCTTTTTGCTCCTTTGCCATCAATGACAATATTTCCAACAATCTCCCCATTTGGCATTGATGGCAACACTTCCTCAAACACTCCAATACTTCCTCCAAGACTTCCTCCCCCTTTCATTCTGAGAAGTGTCTTTATTCCTCTGCTTTCTTTTCAGAAGAGCCTTTCTTATTCTGCTTGATTTTCCTCCCCCTTTGAAACCAATGGCAAAGGGTTGCATATTTCCTTTGTGGTTTCGATATTTGCATTATTTCTCTCTAATTTTTGTATAGGCCTTCTTCTTTTGACTTTATACCTTGCTGCTCCAGACTGATGTACAAGAGTTGTTGGAAGAACACTTTGAGAATCATTGAACTTGAATGTATATACACAGTAAGATGATACCATCCCAAAGCACATACTCCTTGCACTTGTATAAAGTTGAAAGTGATGATAAGGACACTTCATAGAACAAATTGTACCAGACTTACATAATTAGAGATACATCATTGGAATAATACCAAAATACTGAGAATGCTCCATATGACATATACATTCTGCTCCAAATATACTTCAGTCTATATTATGATCTTCATCTGAGATACATATCTATTGAGGAAATTTGTAGATGGAATATGTATTCTTATGCAATACACATCTACAGTACCCATTTGTTCAAATATGATGATTTCAATATATCTTTTGTAGCTATGGTTCACCTTTACTTCCTATTGGTGGTGATATGTCCTAGAGTGCTGACAGGGATATTACACTAATAGCCAAAAGGCCTTTGATACTGATGTGAACAATGAATCTCAAGAATCCTTACAATTTGTTGTAAAACTAGATTGTCTTTCAATCTAAAAGACCGAATGACTTTAATATTGTACAAAGTATTTTCAAAACAAACCCTTGAGGCTAGATACATTCAATTCATTGATCAGTCTCACTTATCAACTATACAATTTTATTTATGACATAAGGGGGGGTATGTGTGTCAATGATCAACCTCTCAGCAATGGTGACATACCAACAATTCCTTTCTACTGAAGTAGGCTTTAGACTAATCAATAAAAGACTCTTGAGCTTCAATAGTAAGATTAACACAACTAGTTTTTCAAACTTCAGATACTTTAATTTTTCTGTCATAATGATCTTCAGCAAAACATCTTCAAGTTGTTTAATTGAAATCTCAGCAAACAGACTTCACACATTTTTATGAATGATCTTAAGAAAGAGGCCTTGAAGATATATCTGTACTGACTTGAGGAAGGCATGCAGTTATATCTAGAAATAGATATTGCTTCAATGCTCAATATAATACTTCAAATGTAAATGAGATAATGATCCTTTAGCACTTCTATTGACCTTTTCATGCTTTAATAATGTAGCTCAACATTCTCCAGTATTTGCAATCAGAAAATACGTTGCAATAATCATAGCAACCAGAGCTTAATCCACATATACTATAATGTTGATAACGATGGGAATACTACCTTGATGTACTTATGCCATAATACTATGATCCTGAGGACTTGTACCATGCCACTACTCCATTGATAACACTTGGTATTCTGCTAATAAGTAGGCTTCTTGTTCCAAATACCAATTGATACTAATTTGATATTCCATGCAATAATTTCACTTCAGCTCACACATGCACCCACAGTTAAGACAACATTCATAGTTTCTATTATTGAGCTCTCCATTGTTCTCAACAACAATCATCGATATACAGAATTAGATTCTGGCATCATTGACCTTTTGCTTATTCTTTCATTTTGTTTTAAAATAATTTCACTGCATATTCCTTTCTGGGACTGCTCCAGAATCTAAAAGGGTAGAAAACTCATAGTTTTATCACTTATTTAATTGCTTTCCTTAAAGGGGACCTTCAATTGATTAATGATATAATGATGATTCACATTTTTCTTACTCATCCTTCTTAATTTTGTTTCATTGTTAACACTTGCAGTGTGATGCATAGTGTCATCATCCTTTATGGATCTTTCCAGTTCTATAGCTCGAAACATATTTTTTGTGATTTTAACCATTCATCACTTAGTGTGTTGTGTCTTCTTAGTTTACATGTTGATGGTTGATGTTCCCTCTACCATCATGTCTGCTTGCTGCCTTCTCTCCTTCCATCAACCTGTTGGCTATTGAATTCTTTAGGTACCCTTCTATCTCTATAGTTCTCTGTCAGAGGAATTGTCCTTTCCCTTCCTAAAATTTTGGCTGTTCTTATTCCAAGGAAGTCTTCTTAGAATACTTTTATGGGGACTTTTTATGAACTTATCTCCCCTTGGGATGTTGCTTCTTATCTATTACTCGCTGGATATTTTCATTTCTTCCTAGAGAAGCTCCCCCTAAGACTATGATGGATTCATTATGTTATTGAAGTAATAGGCTCCCCCTTTCTCTTTTCCTTCCATACTTTATTGGGGTTCATCATAATGTCTGCACTTCTTTTTGATTCATAGTTTTGGCTCATTCAGGAGTGTATGAGCCTTTTGCAACTAACTATTTCTTCATTTCATTCTTTTTCATTTGAGGTTGTTGTTTGTAATGTTCCAAAATTTTAGCTTCCAAGCTAAATGGAACATTAGAGTTAGCAGCAGCTTTAGTCAGTGAATAAATGGGTAGGAAAGCCCATAAGTCTCCTAAGGAGGATAAAAACACTCCAAGTGTGAAAGGAGACACTCTTTCTAGCTTAATAAAACACCTCCGTGTGTGAACAAAGATAAAATGAAGCTACTTTTACCAAGCCAACAATGCAGTTTTAGTGGAGGAGGAATCCTATGATGGATAACACAATTTTGGAGGGAAATGTAACTTGGGTTAGAAGTAACCTAAGTGAGTGGGGCCAAGGGAAAGAAAAATCACATCTTATATAAGGAAGAGGATGGCAGAATTATTCAGAATGTTGTAGATTATTATTCTTGGCTGCCAAGAATTGTTGTTGCTTTGCTGCTTAGCAAAGCTCCAGTGTTGTTTAGCACTGGGTGTTCCCGGGCGGGAATCCCACCTCTTTCCTTTGAGGGGCTCATTGGGAGAGTTTTTATTCATCATTCCACATCAGGTTTTCAGGCCAAGCTTTAGCCATCTTCATCAGCACAACTTTGTTGGAGATTGTGTAGTGTTGCTGGGTGCAGTAGTGGAAGGGATTGGAATCTCGACTTCTGAGCTAGTTTCTCATTGGAGGAAGGTTTCCTTCACTTGAGAGATCTGTTTGGAGAGCTCCAGAGCTTATTTCAGATCTATGGTATCAGACCACACATTTCTCATACCCTCCCAACGTTGTTTCTACTAGGGAGTGCTTTAATTTGGAGGCAGTGATCATGGCATGGTTTGGTGGCTCTATTGCAATGTTTCCTTATGATTGAGAGGTTCATCCTTTCATGGGAGGAAGCCCTTGAGGGTTCTACATCATATCAGATATCTTTCCAGCCTTATATTCTCTTTTTCTTTAGTGTTTCAGTGGTTATTCAGTAAATTATTGAATCTCCCATTTTGTATGTAGAGTATTTGACAAGAAACCCTTGTCGAGTTCTCTTGTATTTTGTATGAGGAGACTAGATCTTTGTACTTCAGCATTATTCATTAATATATGAGTATATCTAATTTTTTCCTTCATTTATGTGTGTAAACCCTCTCTTAGACTGCGCAATCCATTAAGCAGCAACTCTGGTAAAATGCAGTTTCGGGGTTTTAGCACTTTTTGGCAATCCTAGGTGTGGGAGATCTTTTTAACCCACTTAGTTTGCTTTGTTTCAGCTCTATTCTTGGATTTAGAATGTATATTGACTAATATATGGGATCAAAGAGTCCATTTTACTATTTTATTGCAATTTGTTTTGGAAATGCGTTTTTTATGCTTGTTTTATGAGCAATTCTGAAAAAGGAAAATTACATTGTTGGTTTATGTTTACTTCATTACCCATCAAGGTCTTGTTGGCTTCTAATTCTTTGGATCTCTTTTGGGTTGCTTAATCATCCTTCTCAATGTCTGCATTCTCTAAGTTTTCCATGGAGTTAATCTCATCCCCAAGTTGCTTACACAACCTTCTCCTTTATTCTATCAGTCTTCTAGCTGCAATAATCTCAGATTGCTAAGAGTTATCATTTTCTTTTATTACAACTTTCACAAAAGTGATATTCTTGTTATCTTCAACCTTGGACTTACTTTTTTCTCCTTCATATCCTATCTCAGTCTTTATAAGAGGAGATATTTGAGCATTTAGTATTTTGTCCAACTATTCAGAGCTTTTCATCCGTGGAGTATTCAAGGATAATTCCCTTTGGGCTTTTTCTAAGTTCTTTCTCAGACATACTACTTCTTCTTCCAATTTCTCTTGCTCCTGATTTTTATCTTTTATTTTCTTTATCAGAATATCTTCCACCTTCTTAGCTTCTTCAAGTTCTACTTTCAACTTAATGAGGTTTTCCGAACTTGCCTCTTCCCTTACATATTTTAGGAGAATGTCTTTTTGTTTTCTGCACTTGAGTTTAAGTCTGAATATTTCCCCCAGGGCACTCATTATCTCCCCCTCAAGATCTACCTCATCTTCCAGAAGGTATCCTTTAGGCTCTTCCTCGGAAATCAGCCCAAATTTAGAGGTTCCTTCTTCATTTGAGGATTCATCTGAGCTTTCAGATGCACTACTATCTTGCTGAGCATAAAATGATTTTCTATTAAATCTTTTCCATTTCTTCCAGTTAGTTATTTTGTTTTTCTCTATCTCTTGTGGATGGTTATCTTCTCTCTTATGGGGAAATTTTGAAGCATAGTGCCCCACTCTTCCATAATTAAAGTACTTAAATGGAATTTTACCTTTGTACTTAGCCATGCCTCTATCCAATATTCTAACGAATTTGGCCTCTTCTTCATCTGAGCATGAGCATGTATATTCCATATCTTTTATGCACTTATCTACCTTAAAGGTTTCCTCCCTCACATTTTAATTCCCCTTTGGAAGTCTCATCTCATAAGCTGTCAAGTTTCCAAGTAATTGGTTCATGGTCAAGGTTTCCCAGTTTGTTGTTTCTTCTATAGACGAAACTTTAGGGTTAAACCTACAAGGTAAAGATCTCAATATCTTTAGCACTATTGCAAATTCCTTAATGGTTTCTCCTATAGCTATCATGTTAGTCACAACTTCTGCAACCTTTAAGAAGAAACTGGCTACATCTTCATCTTGATTCATTTTTAAATTTTCAAACTAGGTTCTATAGGCTTGCACTTTGGCCATCTTCATATTTTTATCTCCCTCATGAATATCTGATAAGGTATCCCATATATCTTTGGCATTCTTACTGTGCATTACTTTGATAAATTCTGACTCACACAGACTACTCAAGAGTGCAGTCATTGCTTTTTCATTAGCTATGAAATCTTGTTTGGCTTCTTTCTCCATGTGAGTATCCTTTGATGCATATTTTACTTCTTCTGCAATCCAGACATATAATCCAAGAGACATCAGATAGGCTTTAATTCTTATTTTCCATAAGGTATAGTTTGTGCCAGTAAAAAATGGGGCTCTATTTGTTGAGCATCCTTCTAGACTAGCCATTTTGGGGAACTAGCATCTCCTTCCAGTTGTTAAACTGATACAAAAGGAACTCGCACTGATACCAATTGATGAACCCTTAGGTAAAATGAGAGGGGGGGTGAATTAGTTTAATATATTCATGAACATTTAAAAATATTTCCATTCAACTCATTTATACCTTCATTTCATAAGCATCTTAATACATAATGAATCAAAAAAATTAATGTGTGTAGAGCAAGTAATTAAGCAGATTAAAACATCACATCAACACACAATCATCAAGCACATAGACAATAGATATAAGTGGAAACCCATAAGGGATTAAACCACATCTTATTATTGTTGTGATGCAAAGGCAAGCTCCAACTCCCTCTCATCACTGATTTTTTGTAGGCTCCAACTTACAGGAGGCTACTACCTCAAATTCTGCAAGCTACAACTTGCAAGGAAGCTCCAACTCCCATCTATTTTCTACAGGCTACAACCCACAGGAGGCTCCTACCTCAACCAGCTCCAACTGGACATCTATCAAGCTACAACCTGAAATGGAAGCACCAACTCCCATGTATTTTTCTACAAGTTACAACCCACAAGAGGCTCCTACCTCAACCAGCTACAACTGGACATCCATCAAGCTACAAATTGATATGGAAGCACAAACTCCCACACACTACAATGAAATCATATGTTGATTTACCTAGATATCAACTCTGTTTTTCTCCTTCTTCAATTCTTCCCTTCCATCCTTCAAATATGCTTCATATCAATGCTAGATCTGCACAACATATCTATCTTCTCTCTCTCATTCTTCCACCCTCTAACCTCTCTATTCATATTAGAATAACATCATTTATAGATATCACTTCATGGTTGTTTGCATTCTATATGGGAATATGAAGTGAACAGGCATGACACTTGCTTTCCACTCTCTCATTTCCTCACTCAGCATATTCAGGATGTTACAACAATATATACACTCATTTTAGTATTAATTGGAGTTTTTCTTTGCCTTAGAGACTTCCCTTTGCATCACAAACAATATAAAATAATTAATACATTTTCGATTACAATCAAATATTTCACTCAGCCCTTTCAGCTTCTTAGATTTATTGTGTGTTTGTCCTATTCTTCTTTATGTCCCTTTGTCTTTTAATTTTCTGCAGTTATATTCCAACTGTGTTGCATGACCACCTTTTTGCCCGACTCGACCCATGTTGTTGCACTGTTTTGCATGAGCTCCAGGTCATTTTTGCTACTCAAGCCTTTTCTTGCTGTGTTCATTCTTTTCTTTTGTTACTCGATTATTTTCTTCCACATTCAGCCTTTTCTTTCAACAAACAACTGCATCTACATGACACTTTTCATCTTGGTCGGCTTCTTTACACAAACCCCATGGAACTATGGGTCATGGCCCACATAAACTCCCTTTTAACGCAACGGAGTACAATATCAGGTTTTATTCCACATACATATGTTAGCGATCAAACAACGCATACTTTATAATAGAATGCACATAAAAGACACAGAACAGGGGTTATAGAGTCCCACAATACATGACCAATCATAGTACATCGTACTTCGCTTGCCCAAAACTTTTAACGTTTAGCACCAAACGTATCTCCTATCTTGTGCGATATGCGATCGTAGCGCATCGCATCCAACATAACTTACCGTGTGAATCTTAAGCACAAAAACATAAAATCTGCAATGTGCGCTAATGCGCAGTGCCGACACGTGGCTCCTCCCTTTCCCCGTATCGTAACTTTCTAACCTTACCGCATCGCAAACAAATTAACATACCTTAGCACTATCTACTACCATTTGCGATATTTGAACTTGTGATTCGCCATCTGCCATTGATCTGCACCCAGATTTAATGGTCCTCGCCTGATCGCACTTTGCACTTTATAAGATTTACTTTGTGGTTACCCTCTATTTCTTGCGATCTGTGATATTGTGCAGTGCTGACACGTGCCCTTATCCACTTCACATCGCATACAATTTAACTTACATGGAGATGGCCTTAACACTATCTGCTAACATTTTCAATGTGCGAACTCATGATTCATCGTCCACCGTTGATCTTTTGCCTTCACTTCTGCGTTCTAATCCTGACCGTCTGCTCATCCTTCATGCGACTCTTCTTCATCTCTTCCACCCGCTCTGATCTCTACCATTAAATCTTAAAACTTCGATTATGCGATTCAATCTTCGTCATCTTATCGCTTCCCTTGGAATTCTTCTAAGTGTTCTCTGCCTTAGTCATTTTTTCTTCTTTCAGCTGTCGCCGCTCTGCACCACCGATTTCTCCACCGATAAACATTGTAATTATCGATTGCTTTATGTTATATGATTAATACGAAATTCAATCAAACAGAGGATTGTGTAAGATCTATGGTCCTCAATGTGTCTTGAAATTTTGATTTCTTTCTACTATGTGATTAATATGATATTCAGTCAAACAGAGGATTGTGTAAGATCTATGGTCCTCGTCGTGTCTTTAAAATCCGATTCCCTTTTGTTGTGCACTGAAGCAGTTCACTTTGGCCTTTTTTTTTTAAAGGTGTTGATCTCTCCTGAGCTTGTTCTTCTATTTTTTATTCACTCCAACTTGGGATTATCACGCTTGTTTCATGTTCACGCCTCTGCCTTTGCTGTTTTGTTGCCTTTGCTCCTTTTCTTCCTTAACTTCTTTTGTTACCTTTGCTTCTTAGATGCCTTTGTTTCCTTTTCATTTTTGTTGCCTTTGCTACCTTTGCCTCTCTACTACTCCTCTGCCTCTCTTTTATGTTTTCTTACTGCATTATTGCCTGATCTACTTCTTTGCCTTATTGTTGCTGCTTCTCTGCTCCCTTTCCTTAATGATAGTTCAGGTGCTGCTCCTTTGTGCTTCTTTGCCATCAATGAAAATATTTACAACAACCTCAACCTTTGGCGCCTTTTCCACAATATTACAAGTCAAAAATCCCCTTGTTTGATGAAAATAGTCCTGCAACTACTCAAAAACATGTGGATAAAATGAATGACTATTTTGACCGTCAAGAGATAGATGATGAAACTATTAAGTTGAGGATGTGTTCCCAAAGCTTGGGGGGAGAAGAAAGAAATTGTTTTAAAGGCTTGACCGCAAATAGTATACACGAACTCCCTTCCCTTCACCATCTATTAGTAAATAAATGGTAAGTTAAGAAAAATCCTCTCCAAATATTGTCAGAATATGAAAACATCAAGGAAATGTTGGAGAGAGTGTCCAATATTTCTGTACCAGGTTCAATAATGTATACAATGCCCTCCCTCCTCACATGAAACCCCCACAAGGTTTAGCCCTAATGAAATTTTCAGATGGTTTTGACCCATAGATGGCTTATCAGTTGAGAGAAAGATATCCTCCTACATTGGAATACATGCTGAGGGGTGCGGTAAGTGTGGAAGAAATATGATTGCAAAAAGGGCTAGAATGAGAAATGAGAAGAGATTCACTATTAGGGAAGAGCTTGTAACCTCCACATCCGATGCTAATATTGATAGCCTGGTGAGAACCATGGAGAGAATGATGGAGAGGATCAACTTGAATGAGAGAGTTGTCCCTAGGGAAAATCAACCAGCTCCTCAAAATAGAAACCAAAACTTTAGAATAAACCCCCCTCAAATAAGACAAAGAGAACAAAGAGGACCTGACTAGAAAATTAGGCCTCCATTCCAAGAAAATTATGGTGATGAAGATGAGGGGGTGGTTGAAGAACTATAAGAAAGTCAAATTAATCTGATGGTAATTAATAATGAATATATTGTTTTCCTCACCGAAGAAGAACAAGATTTATTTTATTTTACTCAAACTGAAGTAGAATTTGAAGAGTCTGAAGATTATAAACAAGGATTCGATAATGCCATCATTGAGGTGTATAGACAATATAATCTCCATGACACCGTTCAAAATTAAGAATGAAATTGCCAAAATAAAAATATTTGTCCCTCTCACTGAATTATTGAACCAGGATGTATATAGGCCTAAGTCCTAAAAGCGCTAAATATAGGAGAAATTACTGACACTGTCAATCTAAATGATGACAAACTTGAACTTTTGTTTGGGCAAGAAGTAGAGGTTAAATTCCAGGAGGGAGGTGTTCCCCCATTTTATCTCAGTTTGAATTTTCATGATAAAATCCTCCATAATGCCATGATAGACTTAGGTGCATCTCATAATCTCATGCCAAAGGAAATTATGGAGAAAATTGGACTGGAGATAACTAGGCCCTACAAATACCTGTACTCATTTGACTCCAGCAAAGTTAAATATCTAGGCCTCATTAAAGATCTCTGTATTACTTTAGCCCAAATACCAGCCAAGATTCTAGTGATGGATATAGTGATGGCTTACATCCCTCCTAAATATGGTATGCTTTTATCATGCTCATGGGGAGCCAAGCTTTTAGGCACCTTACAGATGGATATGACTTATGCTACCATACCAGTTTTTGGCCAACAAAGGAGATTGTATAGGGAGACTCTAATGAAATACATGGTGAGTAGTCAGTAAAATCCTCATAACTACCCCCTATACTCTATCCACTCTGACCTTGATTCATTTATTCTTTATAATGATGAAAATATTAATGAACAAGTATCTATAGAAGAAGAATACCATAAGAGAGAACAGTCAGACCAAATGGAAATGGTGCAGCACAAGTCTAAACCTAAACCTTTTTGGAACATGAGTTTTGATGGTTCTTGTGGAAAATATGGCTCAAGAGCACGGGTGTGGGTATGTAATACGAATATAACCACTTAGAAGGGCATTCTTACAAACCAAACTTTTAGTGTACCAATAATATAGCAGAATATGAGGCACTCCTTTTGGGTTTACAACTACTGAAGAAATTAGGAGCCTGTTGTACTATACAACAACCCTCCCTTTTTTCTTAAAATTTTAGAAATAAAATTCATTTAGAAATAGGGTCCCTTTCTTTTTCTTATAGAAATAAAACACTTAGAAATAAAATTCATTGTTTTGGAAAAATTCATATTGTTACTAAACAGATTCAACATTCAAAAACTTATGATCCGATCTAATATACAAGGCCTTATCATAAAAAAACAAGTCAATTTTAAAAGTTCAATCGCAATCGGAGAATCGGAGATAACCTTTAAAAGAAATTTCATATGCCTATTTCAAATCCTTCGATGCGATTAGTTCGATCGGAAATTTTCAAATCGCTAAGAGTTTAAAACGGTTATTTATAAACTTCCGATGCGATGCGGTCAATCGCAATCGATTAATCGGGATAGTCTTTAAGAAACTCTTTACGCTTAATTGAAATTCCCCGATTCGACGTGCGTTTTACAATAAACGTTTTCAAAAGAAAAATCAAACATTTGTTCAAAGTCTTATATGATAGACCCCACCATTAGAGATCGGAAAAATTTGCAATCGCAATCGATTAATCGGGATAAACGTATTGTGATCTTCATGTGCCATTCGAAAACTTTCGATGCGATTCATTTATTGCATACGAAAAGTTCAGAATGAGTGAATATTTTAATATTTCACAAGCGCCAAATATCTATTGGTACGAGGGCATTCAATAACGAATCAAATGAATATGGTTAATGATTTGGTTTTAAATATGTGAGTGTGACCCAAAGGAGCATTTACGCAATATACGAAACAAATAAATGAAAACCATAAGTTCATAAATCATTTCGTTTGAGTTGCTTGTTTATCACGACTGAGAGTTTATTGTCTTGCAGAGCCAAAGAACACCAAGCTCTTTCATTCACAGACAAAGGGAAGCGGTAGCAAACGCAGAAATGTCAAAGAGAGGGAGAAGAAACAAGACTGCTCTGCCTGTGAAGTTTGTCGAAACTCCTACGGTTTCAAAAGAAAAGCCCATAAAACTAAGACTAGTCACAGATACATCATGCCAGGGGCTTGGGAAAATGACATGGGACGTAGTCTACAACCTATTGGAAAGAGAAGACCCAAAGGTCACAGTGGAGAAGGCATCAGTTCCAGACGAAGATAGCTCAGACGACGAAGATAGCTCAGACTCCGACTCAGAAATCACTGACAAAACACTTGCAAATTCGTTTTTGCATCGAATTGCAGCCAGAGAAAGCATCATGCCTTATTATGATGTAGTTCGATGGGTTATTGACAGTGTAAAGATACAAGATAGAACGTTTGTTTCAGCATCTGGAGTGCCTTTTGGCTCGTTTAAAGCAGAAGACCTGAAAGCAATGTATCACCTTCCAGACCCGCAGAAGGTGTATAACGAGGAATTTATTAAAGATTTTGCTGATAATAACAAAGTCCAATCTGACCCTATCAAAGATTGGAGGAAAAATCCAGAGAAGCACCGAAATGAAGCATCCGGTATGTATTCTGTAGATTCCCTTCTGCCTCCATATTGCTATGCCGCTCCCATGATGTGTAGGTTATTTGGAAATGATAATTCAGCTAGGTTTTCTATACAAATGGTCCCATTAATCCTAGCTGCTGTGAATTCCGACATTATGGACTGGGCTGTTATTCTTTCTGATAGAATGGCCAATAGGATACTTGAATATAGACAAGAAAAAACCGCTAGAAATTCCACTCCCTTTTTCTTTTGTGCCTATATTCTTGATGCTATTTGTTTCAATTCCGAATTTCCTTTATTTGGATGGAAATGGACTCCCAAAGACCCCGTTCCAATTCATATTTATCATAAACTGCTTTGGAAGGTTCATTTCCAAGATAATGTATATAGAATCTGTCATGGTTTCCTCATCCCTGTTTTCCAAACCATTTTTAATCGCTCTCCTCCTAGATTTTCTGATAAAGCTAAGGCCGACCTGTCTGCAATTGGAGATTGGTTTGGGGAGGAAAAATTTACATACATCAGGGTTTTTGGTAGTATTGTGGAACCACATGTTCTTCCGCTTTTTGTTCCAGACAAACTTCTTGCTCAAGAAATTTCCTATCAATTGACAGTTGAAGGAATATCTAGGTCTTTGAATAACAGTAAGAAGAGAATGTGGCCTCAATTCCCACTCAATTGTGGTCAGTTTACTTTAAATGATTTCAAGCATGCTGAAAAAGAAGTCTCCAAGATAAAAGGTTGTAAATTTGCAACCATTCCTGGAAGACAATATGATCTGAGATAGATAGCATTTAATGTTACTGCTTCAGTTTCAATTTCTCGATTTGAGCATGAGCCAGATCCGTTTGATGATTTGTTTGTTTCATTAGATAATTTTCCTCAAATTTATGACTTAGCCAAGTCTAAATTCCAAAAGGAGGAAATGAATAAATTTTTGTTATTCAGAAGCCAGAGATTGTTAAGAGTTCCTCTGGACCAACTAAGAAGTCCAACACAAGGGTCAGAGACAGAAGGTACATCCAGCAAAACGCCAGTAGAAACATCTACTGGCAAAGTCATTACACAATCGGCTGTTAACCAGCCAACTGTACATACTCAAAAGGTGGTCACTTTTGGCAAGCCCGATGCCCAAAAGGGAAATACTGATGAAAAATCCGATCAAAATACTGGTCAGCAATCTACTGCTCAAACAACAGAAAAATGCACAAGTATCGATGATGATGTGCATAATCAAAAAGGTGGATCGGATGGCAAAAGCACTAAGCAGAACATAGATACAGAAAAAGGAAAAGAAACAACTAAGGAGATTATAGTTTCTGTTGATCTTAATGTTTCTTCTCAGTTATTGAAACAATATGATCAATTTGCTCAACAGCTGGGATTGCAAGATAAAGATAAAGAACAAATAGAGCAGGATGTTGAAATCATTCCTGAACATCCGACAGGGCATATTGTATTAAAATTCGAGGAGATCCCTCCTTTGGATATATTTTACAGCCCCAAACATAAGGTTTTTGTTAGAAGACAAAGAAAAAGAAGAAAGACAGAACAGGACATATTTTCTACTCCATCAGAGGAATTTATGAATATTGTTTATAAAAACAATGAGGTGAATCCATTCGAAGACCTCACAAAATTGTCCCAGTATACAGGAGCTTATAGTGCTGCAACAGTGGATAAAGTTGTAGAAGTTTCTCAACTGATAACTCAGAAAGATCTCCACATAGCTTCACTGGAAGAGCAAGCTAAAGAAAATCAGCAACAGATTAGCCAATTGCAACAGCAACTACAAGATCAGACACTCAGGTCCAAAGAATTGGAAAAACAGCTTGCTGAAGAAAAGAAGAAAATTGATGAACAGCTCTTAGGCAAACAACAACAGCTAAATGAAGAAATTTCTAAGTTACAAAGTCTGTTACAAAATGAGGAAAATGCAAAAATGATTCAAGAAAAGGAATTTCAAGCAACTTTGGATAAGTTTAAAGATTACCCAAAGTTAAATGAATTCAAATCAGAAGCCCTTGAGGCTAATAGACTATTGACTCAGCAATTAATTGAATTTTGCTCAAAGCTGGCACATGCAGAACCTCTTTGTGATATTACTTCATCTTTGATCCAAAATGTCATAACTCTTAGACAAGAAATAGATGATGCCGATGAAAAGATTTCTGAATTTCTCAACTGGCAGGACACAGAAAAGGGAAAAGAAGCAAATCTTCCTAGGATAGAGGAAAAACACAAAGAAATCTTGTTTACAGAATGGGAACATCAAATAATGAAAGCTGAGAGAGAAATATCAAGGGCCAGAAGTATGATGAATAATATCACGCAATTCATAAATGACAGCTTATACTCAATCAATCTCATTTCAGACTGTGTTCCTGGCAGTTTGCCAAAAATAAAAGAAACTGAAGACAGGTGGAGAGAAGAAATGGAAAGGAAAAGTCAACAAATCGGCAAACTTCAAACGATATCCTGGGATAGTATGTGGACTCATTTGATCAAGCCAAACAATCAACAGACAGCTATCAAACTTCTATCAAACGTTGTCGATTGTCTAATTCCAGAATTTTCTGATGCCACCTATACTGGACAGTTGCATACTGAGATGAGTCATCCACCAAGACTCCGAGATATGTTGAACATTTGCAATTTGGCTTCATCAAGCGAGGGAGAAAAACAATGAATCAGTTTTATTCAAAATAGCATTTCAGTTTTAATTTGATAGATTGTAGCGGTAGTATTAGGATTTTGTTATGTAATTTATTATTTAAATCCCTCTCATGCATTTAGAGAGGGATCGGAAGTTGTAATATTTTTGGGATTTGGAGCTAACATTTCTGTACTTCATTCCTTATTATATTTATATGAAAGATCACATCTGGTGATTTTTGTGCTCAAATTATCTTTGAAGTGTTGCATTTTTGTGCCTTTGGATTTAATTTTACATCGGAGTTACTAGATCAGAGTATCACATTTCATTTGACAGTCTTCAAGATGAATGAGGTATTTCTATCTGTTCACTGTTGATTCTCTCTGTTATATGGTATTCGTTTGAAAAATTTGCTATCATTTATATATTTGGTTTTCATAACATTTCCTTTTTATATTATCATTTCTGAGTATAATTGGAATGTTATCATTTATAAGCATATATGAATGGTATATAATAATGAATGCAATATGTTAATATAACTCTGTTTAATTTCTTAAACAGAGTTATCTTTATTCATTTCTGCACATTTCAATTTAATTAATAATACATTTTCATGGTTATTATTAGATTGAAACAATCTTAAGTTGTATTCACATATAGTTACCCGGGTTAAGATTAGAATTTCTTTATCAGTATTTAGCTTAGATTAGATAGTTTTATTTCGGTTAATTTAGTCATATTTTCACCCATCCAATTCAATCCATTTAGTTATAAGGAAACTGGTCCTTTAAATCCAGTCGGAGCCACCATCCCAAACGGAAAAGGAGTTGTCTTAAGGTCCCGACCGGGTGGTTTTCCCCAATGTTTGAAGCAGAGATTTTCTAGGCTTCAACATTTTTGGCGCTAGAAGGAGGGCCCCAACTATGAATGGCAAGTAAATTAAAACCTACAGACCATTCTCAGAGTAAATCACCCTCCACCTCCCCTCAGACCTCTCGTTTGCATTCTGATTCACCAGAGTCCAAACGAGAAGAAGAGGGATCAACTATCACTGCTCAATCACACCATACTTCAGAACATTTAAGTCCGGAATCCCCTGAAGTTCAGTCAATCATCCAGAAAATTCAAGGTTTTTCCATATCACCTCAGAGGTCTGAAGTATCTCAAGGCAGTCAAACTTCGCAATTCCACCTACCTCATCATCTCACCAGACTTCAAAGCGAAAAACTTGGCATTGAACCAGCTGAGTTACCTTTACCCCGAAGGAAAAAGGCAAAAAAGAACACTGAAGGTTCTGATAGTGAGACCTTTTCTCCATAATCTTCCATTTCATCATCTCCAGTGCGAAGTCAAACACCCACTTCCCCATTACATATTATTGTTCACCAGGGATCATCACCTTCAACATCACAACCTTTTCAGTCTTTATTACTACCTCCTCCTCATTCACCTCAAACATCATCTATTCCAACAACTTCTATTCAAACACCTCCAGTTACTACTACCCCTCTGATAGTCGTTCCGACAATGGCTAGACCATGGGCTACTCCAGGAGCAGTGAACATGGTTGCACCTTTACATGATTTACCAGATAATCCTGGAAAATGGCTTCCAAAGTTCAGCCCAGATCTTAATATTCCAGCTGAAGAACATATCAATAATTTTATGTTGGCTATTAATTTGAATGGAGTCACACAGGAGGATGTTGTAGTTAGGCTATTTCCTTATACTCTTCAAGGAACAGCAGGATCATGGTATTTTTCATTACCATCGGGAACTATAACAAGTTGGGATATTTTTTCAGATTATTTCTTAACCAAATTTGGAGATGATCGATCAATAGCTACTTTACTCAATGATCTCTCAAATTTGAAAATAGAACCCAAGGAACCAATTAAAGAGTTTAATTCCAGATTCAATAAGCTCTTGAACAAAATTCCCACTGATTCCAAGCCAAGCGAGCAGGTCAGAATTGAATGGTATATCACTGCCTTACCCTCAAATATAGCTATTTTCGTAGAAAGAGCTGCAAAGCCTACATTAGCTGAAAGTATGAAAGAAGCTATTGCTGTTGAAAAACGAATTACTTCTCTGGAAAAGAAAAACGCTCTTGAGGAAAGAAAATCAAAGAAATTCAGCTTCAAAGATGAATCAAAGAAAAAGGCCAGAGATCCATTTGACATGGAAGGTTTACAAAAAGTTCTTAAAACTATGTCAAATGAAATGGTTGAAATTAAAAAACAAGTAGCTGAAACTTCTACCAAAAAACCATTCCAAAATTTTAGAAGAAATCAAGCTGAATCTAAACCTCCTAATACAATCTCTAATGCAGAATCAGAGGAGGAAGAAGAAGAAGAAGATACATCCTTAATATCAGATGAAGAAGGTGAAAATGAAGAAATCGCTGAATTACATGGAATGTGGGATTTTATTCTCCCTAGTTCTGACAGTGAGGTAGAACAAGAAGCTATGCCTGTAAGTACTAGGAGTAAATCTACAGCGGAGCCTATACAAACAGCTCCTAAAAGAAAAAACACAACTCCAAGTATCAAAGACAAATCACCCATAAAGAAATCTTCTCCACTACCTACTCAGAATCAACCATCTTCTTCTAACCCACCCACATCAACAGCTAAGACTTTAGTAGTGTCAGATCCTATGGAATACAACATTGTTGAAGACATGAAAAAGATCAAAGCCAACATTTCATTACATGAACTCAGCAAACTGAAACACCAGCAGAAGTTGTTATTGAAAGAATTAAATGCTACACCAATCGCTCCTTTACCAAGCGGAGTAGTTGCAAAAGCAGCAAGAGGAACTGGTAAGCCACCAGACAAGGTAGATGCTACTGATACTGTACTCATTGGGGAAAAGTCAAATTCTCAAACTCCTCCATTTCTGTTGACTTATGAGATGTACAATAAAAATCTGCACAATTGTTTGATTGATTCTGGAGCCTCCTCCAATATAATGCCTGTTTCTGTATGTGCCAAATTAAATATCGAACCACAGAAATCAGCAGTACATATTGTTCAATTAGATCGATCCAAAGTTAAAGTTGTAGGAGAAATCAATTCAGTAACTATCAGGTTGGCTTCCGATCCTAGAATTGTCCAAAGAATTGATATTTTAATTGCTGATATTCCCGAATTCTATGGATTAATTTTAAGTAGGGATTGGTCTGCGAAACTCAATGGTTATATCTCGACTGATTATTCTCATATGTGGCTACCCTATAAAGGGAAACCAAATCAAATCAAAATTGAACGAGAAAAACATATGAGGCATATTGTCACTGAATTTGAACAGCATAATGAACCAGTAGCATTCAACAACAACATTCTTGGAGGTTATTCTGCTGAATCATTTCTTGGAAATTTCAAAGCACCCCAATCACCGTTTTCTGTTAATACTTTTGTTTCTCAAGTAGAAAATTTTTCACAATCTGATTCTTCCAGAATTGTAAATACTTCTGATAAAATTGTAGATGATTCAATAGATAAATCTTTTTTTTGGTCATTATATTTCGATGGATCAAAGTCTAATGATGGATCTGGAGCAGGATGCATTTTAATCGATCCAAATGGAGAAAAAACCATGCTGTCATGTAGGCTAGAATTTGAGTGTACTAACAATACTGCAGAATATGAAGCCTTGGTTCAAGGACTTTATAAAGCTATAGGATTAAATGTTAAATACTTGAAAGTCTTTGGGGATTCCGAAATTGTTATAAAACAAGTTAGGAATACTATTTATTTCCTTTCAGGACATCTTAAGCATTATCAATCCCTAGTACAAGATCTCACCACTCATTTTTTAGCATTTAATATTTCTCCTATTCCTAGGAATCAGAATACATCAGCTGACTTATTAGCTAATGTTGCATCTAAACTCCTACCTGCTGAAGACTGCAGTCCTGATAGGTTTTCTGTAGAATTAATTTTTCGACCATCTGTCCCAGACAATGTTACAAATTGGAGAGTTTTCTATCATGATCAAGATATTTTAAATTTCATGACTTCAGAGAAATCATATGATGATCAAATTATTGACGAAGAAGATCATGATTTACAAATCGCTTCAAAAGGTAATGAAAATCCCATTCCGAAATCTGTTGTTAAATTGGAGGACTTATATGATATTAAAGACAGATTCAAGAAAGTTACTAATACCAAGCTTCAAAGTTCCACTTTGAAATTTGAATTAGTGAATCTTGGTTCTGATTCAAAACCTCAAAATGTTAATTTAGGACTTAATTTAACATCAGAAGAAAGGGATGCTTTCATTAAACTATTGAACAAATATAAAAATGTTTTTGCTTGGAATTATGATGATTTAAAAACATATGATACTTCGGTTATTCAGCACACAATTCCAATGCTTCCTGATATTAAACCTGTTCAACAAAAGCTAAGGAAAGTTCATCCAAATCTTGAAGATCAAATCAAATCAGAACTTAATAAACTTTTGAAAGCCAAAATCATTTTTCCTGTCAGGCATTCCAATTGGGTTTCCAATATGGTACTTGTAAGGAAGAAAAATGGTGATATAAGAATCTGTATTGATTTCAGAAATTTAAACAAGGCATGTTTAAAAGACAATTTCCCATTGCCAACCATGGAACAGATACTTCAAAAAGTAGTTGGTTCTGAACTTATGTCCTTTCTTGATGGATTTTCGGGTTATAATCAAGTCTTAGTTCATCCAGATGACAGATTGAAAACAACTTTCAGAACAAAATGGGGAACTTATGCTTATCAAAAGATGCCTTTTGGATTAATAAATGCAGGAGCAACTTTCCAAAGAGCCATGGACATAGCATTTAAAGGTCTGATCAATAAATCAGTTGTTGTTTATCTCGATGACATAACAGTATTCTCAAAAAAGAGAACCAATCATCTACATGATCTAAAGCAAATATTTGAAAGATGTAGAAGATTTGGTATTTCCTTAAATCCAAAGAAATCTTTCTTTGCTTTGGATGAAGGAAAACTTTTAGGATTTTTTGTGTCAAAAGATGGTATATACATTGATCCAGACAGAGTTAAAGAGATCTCTGATATTTCTTTACCTCATAACAAAAAATCCATGCAATCATTTCTTGGACAAATCAATTTTGTAAAAAGATTCATTCCTGATTTTTCTTTAATTGTTTTACCTATACAAAATATGATCAAGAAGAATTCAGTATTCAAATGGGGGCATAAAGAAAAAGAAGCCTTTGAGTTAATCAAACAGGCAATCATTAATGCACCAGCATTAAGTACTCCGGATTTTTCTAAAGATTTTATTTTGTATACTTTAGCCACAGAGACATCTTATGCAGCTGTTTTAACACAACTCAATGATCAGAAAATTGAAGCACCAATTTCTTTCTTTAGTTCAAATCTGCAAGGAGCTGAACTAAATTATTCCGATGTTGAAAAACAAGCCTTTGCTGTGTTCAAATCAATCAAGCATTTCAGACCTTTTCTCTTAAAAACTCATACAAAAATCATTGTCCCATTCTCTGCAGTGAGACAATTATTAATTCAGAGAGAAGTAGGAGAAAAACGAGCTAACTGGGTAACAACTTTACAAGAATACGATGTTGATATTAAACCAGCTAAGATTGTTAGAGGACAAGGTTTTTGCAGATTATTAGCAGGAGCTCATAACATACCAGAGAATGAACATTCAAGTCAAGATATTCAAGTAAATCAGATAAGTATTACGGATTCTGAATCTCAGTATGCTGATCTCATCTATTACTTGAAAAACGGGTATGCTCCTTCTGATCTCAATTATAAGAAAAAGCACGCTTTAAGATTAAAAGCTATTAAATATGAAATCATTGATAATGTGTTATTTAGGAAAAATTACGATTCAATTTTGTTAAGATGTCTTGAAAAGACTGAGGCTGAAAAGGTTTTGCAGGAGTTGCATGATGGACCAGCAGGAGGTCATTTTGGAGGTGATACCACAGCTCACAAAATAATTCGCGCTGGCTATTATTGGCCTACCCTTTTTAAAGATACACATGAATATGTAAGAAAGTGCAGAATCTGCCAAACTGCAAGTGGAAGGCAAAGGAAACCAGCCTTTCCTTTGCAACCAGTAAATATTGAGCAACCATTTGAACAATGGGGACTTGACATTATTGGTGAGATAGTACCTCATTCTTCCAAGCAGCACAAGTACATTCTTACTGCAACCGATTATTTTACAAAATGGGTAGAGGCGATCCCTTTGAAGGTAGCCAATTCTGATGCAATTATTGATTTCATAGATCAATTTATCATAACCAGGTTTGGTGTACCTCAAGCTCTTGTCTTTGATAATGCATCTTATTTTTCAGGAAACAGTTTAATAGAATTTGCAATTAAAAGAGGTTTTAAACTCAAATATTCAGCAAATTATTACCCACAAGGTAATGGTTTAGCTGAATCCACCAATAAAAATCTCATCAAAATTATTAAAAGGACTATCGATCAAAATCAAAAGAATTGGCATAAATCTTTAATCTTTGCATTATGGGTTGATCGTATTACTGAGAAAGCTTCAATAGGAACTTCACCTTTTAATTTAGTTTATGGAAAAGAAGCTGTGATACCTTCAAATTTAACTCTTCCATCATTTGCCCTAGTACAATTTATTGAAGAAAATCCTTCTTCATCTGTTCAATTGAGATATGATCAAAACCTTAAACTAGAAGAAGAAAGAGATAAGGCTAAAATTGTTCATGAAAAACATCAGCAGCTTGTAAAATCTTCTTTTGATGCAAGTTCTACTGGCTCAAAAAATTTTTCAATTGGTGATCTTGTTCTAAAATGGGATAAGGCACATGAAGAAAAAGGTAAGCATACCAAATTTCAAAAGATGTGGCTTGGACCATTTCAGATCATTGAAAAGATAGGCTCAAATACGTTCATGCTCCAAGATCTAACAGGTAAGAGAGAATCTCTTCCTGTAAATGGGCTTATCTTAAAGAAATTCTTCTCATAAGGAGGTAACCCCTTCTTAAAACTGTACATATTCCTTTCTGCAAATTTTTTTTATTGTTTTGCAAATAAAGGTTGTTAAAAAGTCTCTAATTGACTGTTTACTTGATAGAAAATTCTTAAGAAGAATATTATAAATATTTATTTTAGTGTAAATAAGAATTTTTAGAGAAATGATTATATTCTTTTGATAGTTTTAAATAAGATGTTAAACTTTGAAAGATTATAACAATTATTTGCATAATCTTTTTGGAAAAACTTGAGGGAAATGTAAATCATTAGAAGTTTATTAAGCAGAGAGAAGTTATCTATAAAAGTAAAGATTATTCAAGTTTTGGTACTCAAAAAACTCAGAAAATTGTCATCCATTGATTCTTAAGGATAAGACTAGTTCACCCCATTCATTTAGGTTGTGATTTTTTAGAATATAATTCTAAGAAATTATTGTAAAATTCTTTAAGAGATAAGAGGTCTCATCATGAGCCGACTTACCATATTCATAAGAAATAATAAAACTGGCATTACCAATACTGCATATCAAAACAGGGTAATGGCTTATTAATATAAGACAAGGGGTCTCATCACGAGCCAGCTTGTTCAGTTTAATTATAACTATTGAATGGCATTGTTATCAACTGGCTACCAAACCAGAACAATGGCTCTTAAAAAGAAATAAAAAATAAATAAAAGACAAAAACATGAGACAATATGTCTTATGAATTTATCTTTTAAAAAGTCATAATCTTAGTTGAATGGGACAATGAATAGTTAATGGTTAAAAGGTAACCCTGTCGAGACTATGAACGTTTGCAGGCAGCAGAGGCAATACCTATGACAATAGAGTATATTATAAAACCAAACTTGAAGAAATCCACTTACTTCATTACTAAAACCAATCAAAGCTTAAGATAACTCAAAATGTTTTTATTCTCAAGGAACTAGAAAGTAATTGTTAATAATTTTTATTCTTTTTTATAAGTTAGATTTTATTTCTAATTATCCTAGGATAATTTTTATTACCTTTAAAAATATTTACTTACTTAAAATATAGTATTCATTTTATTTTTCAGAGATAACTGGTTCTTTCAGTGAATCACCAATTGTTGTACTATACAACAACCCTCCCTTTTTCTTTAAAATTTTAGAAATAAAATTCATTTAGAAATAGGGTCCCTTTCTTTTTCTTATAGAAATAAAAGACTTAGAAATAAAATTCATTGTTTTGGAAAAATTCATATTTTTACTGAACAAATTCAACATTCAAAAACTTATGATCCGATCTAATATACAAGGCCTTATCATAAAAAACAAATCAAATTTAAAAAGTTCAATCGCAATTGGAGAATCGGAGATAACCCTTAAAAGAAGTTTCATATGCCTATTTCAAATCCTTCGATGCGATTAGTTCGATTGGAAATTTTCAATCGCTAAGAGTTTAAATCGGTTATTTATAACTTCCGATGCGATGCGTTCAATCGCAATCGATTAATCGGGATAGTCTTTAAAAAACTCTTTACGGTTAATTGAAATTCCCCGATCCGACGCGCGTTATTACAATAAACGCTTTCAAAAGAAAAATCAAACATTTGTTCGAAGTCTTAAATGGTAGACCCCACCAATAGAGATCGGAAAAGTTTTCAATCGGGATCGATCAATCGGGAAAAACGTATTGTAATCCTTACAAGCCATTCAAAAACTCTCGATGCGATTCATAAATGTCATTTATTGCATGCGAAAAGTTTAGAATGAGTGAATATTTTGATATTTCACAAGCGCCAAATCTCTATTGGTACGAGGGCATTCAATAACGAATCAAATGAATATGGTTAATGATTTGGTTTTAAATACGTGAGTGTGACCCAAAAGGAGCATTTACGCAATATACGAAACAAATAAATGAAAACCATAAGTTCATAAATCATTCCGTTTGAGTTGCTTGTTTATCACGACTGAGAGTTTATTGTCTTGCAGAGACAAAGAACACCAAGCTCTTTCATTCACAGACAAAGGGAAGCGGTAGCAAACGCAGAAATGTCAAAGAGAGGGAGAAGAAACAAGACTGCTCTGCCAGTGAAGTTTGTCGAAACTCCTACGGTCTCAAAAGAAAAGCCCATAAAACTAAGACTAGTCACGGATACATCATGCCAGGGGCTTGGGAAAATGACATGGGAAGCAGTCTACAACCTACTGGAAAGAGAAAACCCCAAGGTCACAGTGGAAAAGGCATCAGTTCCAGATGAAGATAGCTCAGATTCCGACTCTGAGATCACTGAAAAATCACTTGCAAATTCGTTTTTGCATCGAATTGCAGCCAGAGCGAGCATCATGCCTTATTATGATGCAGTTCGATGGGTTATTGACAGTGTAAAGATACAAGACCGAACGTTTGTTTCAGCATCTGGAGTGCCTTTTGGCTCGTTTAAAGCAGAAGACCTGAAAGCAATGTATCACCTTCCAGACCCGCAGAAGGTGTATAACAAGGAATTTATTAAAGATTTTGCTGATAATAACAAAGTCCAATCTGACCCTATCAAAGATTGGAGGAAAAATCCAGAGAAGCACCGAAATGAAGCATCCGGTATGTATTCTGTAGATTCCCTTCTGCCTCCATATTGCTATGCCGCTGCCATGATGTGTAGGTTATTTGGAAATGATAATTCAGCTAGGTTTTCTATACAAATGGTCCCATTAATCCTAGCTGCTGTGAATTCCGACATTATGGACTGGGCTGTTATTCTTTCTGATAGAATGGCCAATAGGATACTTGAATATAGACAAGAAAAAATCGTTGGAAATTCCACTCCCTTTTTCTTTTGTGCCTATATTCTTGATGCTATTTGTTTCAATTCCGAATTTCCTTTATTTGGATGGAAATGGACTCCCAAAGACCCCGTTCCAATTCATATTTATCATATTTAATGAGTTCTTTCCAAGGTAATCTTATAAGTCTGTCATTGTTTCCTCATCTACTGTTTTCCAAACCATTTTTTAATCGCTCTCCTCCTAGATTTTTCGATAAAGCTAAGGCAGGCACATGCGCAATTGGAATTGGTTTGGGGAGGAAAAATTTACATACATCGGGGTTTTTGGTAGTATTGTGGAACCACATGTTCTTCCGCTTTTGTTCAGGAAAAACTTCTTGCTCAAGAAATTTCCTATCAATTGACGATTGAAGGTATATCTGAGTCTTTGAATAACGATTAAGAAGAGGATGTGGCCTCGAATTCCCACTCCAATTGTGGTCGGTTACTCTAAATGATTTCAAGCATGCGAGAAAAAAGAAGTCTCCAAGATAAAAGGTTATAGTGCAACCATTCACGGAAGACAATATGATCCAAAAAAGATAGCATTTGATGTCACTGCTTCAGTTTCAATTGCTCGTTTTGAGCATGAGCCAGATTTGTTTGATGATTTGTTTGTTTCATTAGATAATTTTCCTCGAATTTTTGACTTGGCCAAGTCTAAATTCCAAAAGGAGGAAATGAATAAATTTTTGTTATTTAGAAGCCAGAGATTATTGAGAGTTCCTCTGGACCAGCTAAGAATTCAAACACAAAGGTCAGAGGCAGAAGGTACATCCAGCCAAACGCCAGTAGAAACATCTACCGGCAAAATCATTACACAATTGGCTGTTAACCAGCCAACTGTACATACCCAAAAAGTGGTCACTATTGACAAACCTGATGTCCAAAAGGGAAATACCGATGATAAATCCGGTCCAAATACTGGTCAGAAGTCCACTACTCAAATGACAGAGAAATGCACAAGTATCAATGATTATGTGCATAATCAAAAGGGTGGATCGGATGGCAAAAGCACGGAGCAGAACATAGATACAGAAAAAGGAAAAGAAACAACTAAGGAGATTATGGTTTCTACTGATCTTGATGTTTCTTCTCAGTTATTAACACAATATGATCAATTTGCTCAACAGCATGGATTGCAGGATAAAGATAAAGAACAAATAGAGCAGGATGTGGAAATCATTCCTGAACATCCTACAGGGCATATTGTATTAAAAGTTGAGGAGATCCCTCCTTTGGATGTATTTTACAGCCCTAAACATAAGGTTGTTGTTAAAAGACAAAGAAAAAGAAGAAAGACAGAACAGGGCATATTTTCTACTCCATCAGAAGAATTTATGAATATTGTTTATAAGAACAATGAAATGAATCCATTCGAAGACCTCACGAAATTGTCCCAGTATACAGGTGCTTATAGTGCTGCAACAGTGGATAAAGTGGTAGAAGTTTCTCAACTGATAAATCAGAAAGATCTCCACATAGCTTCACTGGAAGAACAAGCTAAAGAAAATCATCAACAGATTAGCCAATTGCAACAGCAACTGCAAGATCAGACACTCAGGTCCAAAGAATTGGAGAAACAACTTGCTGAAGAAAAGAAGAAAATTGATAAACAGCTCTTAGGCAAACAGCAACAGCTAAATGAAGAAATTTCTAAGTTACAAAGTCTGTTACAAAATGAGAAAAATGCAAAAATGATTCAAGAAAAGGAATTTCAAGCAACTTTGGATAAGTTTAAAGATTTCCCAAAGTTAAATGAATTCAAAACAGAAGCCCTTGAGGCTAATAAACTATTGTCTCAGCAATTGAATGAATTTTGTGCAAAGCTGTCACAGGCAGAACCTTTTTGTGATATTACTTCATCTTTGATCCAAAATTTTATTACTCTCAGACAAGAAATAGATGATGCTGATGAAAATATTTCCGAATTTCTCAATTGGCAAGACACAGAAAAGGGAAAAGAAGCCAATCTTCCTAGAATAGAGGAAAAACACAAAGAAATCTTGTTTACAGAATGGGAACATCAAATAATGAAAGCTGAGAGAGCAATATCAAGGGCCAGAAGTATGATGAATAATATCACGCAATTCATAAATGACAACTTATACTCAATCAATCTCATTTCAGACTGTGTTCCTGGCAGTTTGCCAAAAATGAAAGAAACTGAAGACAGGTGGAGAGAAGAAATGGAAAGGAAAAGTCAACAAATCAGCAAACTTCAAACAATATCCTGGGACAGTATGTGGACTCTTTTGATCAAACCAAACAATCAACAGACGGCTATCAAATTCCTATCAAACGCTGTTGATTGTTTAATTCCAGAATTTTCCTATGCCACCTATGCTGGACAGTTGCATTCTGAGATGAGTCATCCACCGAGACTCCGAGATATGTTGAACATTTGCAATTTGGCTTCATCAGGCGAGCGAGAAAAACAATGAATCAGTTTCAATCAAAATAGCCTTTCAGTTTTAATTTGATAGATTGTAGCAGTAGTATTAGGATTTTGTTATGTAATTTCTTATTTAAATCCCTCTCATGCATTTAGAGAGGGATCGGAAATTGTAATATTTTTGGGATTTGGAGCTAACATTTCTGTACTTCATTCCTTATTATATTTATATGAAAGATCACATCTGGTGATTTTTGTGCTCAAATTATCTTTGAAGTGTTGCATTTATGTGCCTTTGGATTTAATTTTACATCGGAGTTACTAGATCAGAGTATCACATTTCATTTGACAGTCTTCAAGATGAATGAGGTATTTCTATCTGTTCACTGTTGATTCTCTCTGCTATATGGTATTCGTTTGAAGAATTTGCTATCATTTATATATTTGGTTTTCATAACATTTCCTTTTATATATCATTTCTGAGTATAATTGAAATGTCATTTTTCATAAACATATATGAATGGTATACAATGATGAATGCAATATGCTAATATAACTCTGTTTAATTTCTTAAACAGAGTTATCTTTATTCGTTTCTACACATTTCAATTTGATTAATAATACATTTTCATGGTTATTATTAGATTGAAACAATCTTAAGTTGTATTCACATATAATTACCCGGGTTAGTATTAGTATTTCTTTATCAATATTTAGCTTAGATTAGATAATTTTATTTCTGTTAATTTAGTCCTATTTCCACTCATCCAATCCAATCCATTTAGTTATAAGGAAACTGGTCCTTTAAATCCAGTCGGAGCCACCATCCCAAACGGAAAAGGAGCTGTCTTAAGGTCCCGACCGGGTGGTTTTCCCCAATGTTTGAAGCAGAGATTTTCTAGGCTTCAACAGAGCCAAAATAATCTCTACTCATGGCGACTCTGATTTGGTCATTAAGCAAATCAAGGGAGAATATTCAGCCAAGCATCCCAAATTGAGAGCATATAGGAATGTGGCCCTTGACCTCCTGAAAACATTTGAAGAACATGACCTTGCCGCAGTTCCAAGAAATCAGAATATCTTGGTTAATGGGTTAGCATTTTCAGCCAACACTTGTCAATTACCTCATCCTAAAAACAGTATGTAGTTCAGGCTAAACACCGCCCATCAGTTCCTGGCAATATGAGATATTGGCAAGTCTTTGGAAATGACAAACATATTGAACATTTCTTGCAATCTAAGGGTGATTTTGAAGATTCCAATTTGGACCTAGATTATGAAGAAGACTGCTCCATTAAAGAGAAAATGTGCAGGGAGGAAACTGCTCATAGTTATGATAATAATTTTTTAGCAAATAAAGAACTACATAGGACAGAGATGCATGAAGACCCAGAAAAGGAGGAATTTGAAGTACTGCAATTTAGAGACAACACCTTGCCTAGAGGACTTGTCCCTCTGGAGGAACTATCCGATTTCAATGATGTGGTTAGGAAACCAAAAATGGAATCTACAGAAGAAAATGTTGAGGAGTGAAATCTGGGAAATGAGCATGAGCCTAAGGTGATAAAGTTGTCAAATACACTTCCAGCATCCATAAAGCAGAAATACATTTCTTTTATCAAAGAGTTTATTGATATGTTTTCCTAGAGTTGTGAAGACCTGAAATCTTATGATATTGATATTATCCAGCACAAAATTCTAGTCAAGGAGAACCAGAAGCCTTTCAAACAGAAAATGCACAGGATAAATCCTATCCAAATGCCTCTGGTTGAGAAGGAGATCAAGAAAATGTATGATGCCAAGATAATAGTCCCAATCAAATACTCCAAATGGGTTTCTAATATTGTACCTGTGAGAAAGAAGACAAGAGAGATCAAGGTTTGCATTGACTTCATAAATCTGAACAAGGCATCTCTTAAGGACAACTATCCTTTACCAGATGGACCACATGTTGAAAAAGGTAGTGGGCTCCAAAAGAATCTCTCTACTAGATGGATTTTCAGGGTACTATCAAGTGTTGTTGCATCCATATGATCAACAAAAAACAACTTTTACTACTCCTTGGGGAACCTTCATGTATACAAAAATTCCCTTTGGATTAATAAATTGTGGTGCCATGTTTCAAGAGTAATGGATATTTCTTTTTCAGAATAAATTGTTCTTTTCATTGTGATATATCTTGATGATATTACAATATATTCAAAAATTGATGAAGAACATTTGGCCCATTTGAGAAGAATTTTTGAAAAATGCAGAAGGTTCGGTATATATCTAAATCCTAAGAAATCATTATTTGGTATTGAAGAAGGAAAGCTTATAGGCCACGTCATATCTGAAGAAGGGACCAAGATTGACCCTAGTAGGATTGAGGGCATACTGCAAATCAGTCATCCCAAAAACATCAAGGAGCTGCAATCTTTCATTGGAAAGATAAACTTTTTGAGGATGATTATACCAAACCTTGCATAACTCCTGAGGAATATCACCAACATGCTCAACAGAGATTCAGGAGTCAAGTGGACCAGGGAGGCTAAACAATATTTTGAACTGGTAAAGAAGGCACTGACAAAGGCGTTGGTTCTAATCAACCCTGATTTCGCCAAGGATTTCATCATTTTCTCCTTTGCATCAGTGCACACAATTGTTGTTGTATTGCTGCAGAAATATAAAGAGGGACAAGAGCATCCCATAACATTTTTCATCCAAGATTTAGGAGATGCATATTTTAAGTACAATATCATGGAAAAGCGTGCTTTTTCCTTGATCAAAGCATTGTAGGATTTCAGAGTTTACATTATGCATTCACACATCATTGCATTTGTGCCCAATACAGTTGTCAAAGACATCCTAACACAAGATCCTGATGGAAAAAGAGGCAAGTGGATTTATGTCATCCTAGAGTATGATTTAGAGATTAGACCCACCAAACTAATCAGGGGACAAGGATTAGCTAAATTGATGGCCAAAACAAATTTTCAAGCACTAGATATTAACATTATTCATTCACTGGATGAAAAGAGGAGTTGGTGAATCCACCTATTGAGGAAGCATTCCTAAATTCTCCCTGGTACACAGATATACTATATGTACTATTTTATTTAAATTCTCCTCCTAGTTTTTCCAAAACAAAAGCTATATTCTTGAAATTGAAAGTTGTAAAATTCTGCATCCTAGAAAATGTTTTGTACTGGAAATATTTTTGGGGCATATTTATTAAATGTTTGTTTCAAGAAGATGTGGATAGGGTCATGAACAAATTCCATGAAGGGGATTGTGGAGGCCATCTATACTAGAAAACCACTACTAACAAGATCCTTAGGGCTGGTTTCTATTGGTCTACTCTCTTCCCAGATATCACAAAATGGTAGCTACCTGTCATAAATGCCAAATTTTTGAGGGAAAAAGAAATTTGTTACCTCTGCCTTTAGGACCAATCTTTGTTGAAGCTCCTTTCCAGAAATGGGGTTTACACTTCATTGGAGAAATCCACCCTTCCTCCTATGCCCAACATAAATGGATCCTTACTGCTACAGACTATTTTACCAAATGGATAGATGTCATTCCTTCCCTAACTACTACTGATTCAGTGATTATCAAATTCCTTGAAGCCAACATCATGTCCAGATTTGATTTTCCTAGGAAAATCATTACAGATAATGTTGTCACTTTTAAGTCCAAGAAGATGGTGTATTTTTTCCATAGATATCACATTTATTTGGGGCATTCAACAACTTATTACCCTCAATTTAATGGACTATTTGAGTCCTCCAACAACAACTTGGTCAACATCATCAAGAATTTGTTGGAAGACAACAAGAAATCCTGGCATAACAAATTGGTGCATGCATTGTGGGCTGATGGACTGACAACAAAGAAATCAATTGGCATGTCACCATACCAGTTATTCTATGGAATGGATGCGGTTTTCCCAACATCCTTAGGAGTTCCAACCATAAAACTCATTCAAGAAGTGTAGGCTGAATAAAATGATGTAAAAATAAGAATAAGCCAAACCATTCAGCTGCAGCAGTCCAGAGAAGAGATGTACAATAGAAATCAGATGGTGCAATAAAATATAAAGAATATATTTGACAAAAGAACAAAGGAAAATGATTTCAATATTGGAGATAAAGTGCTGAAATGGGATTCCACAAGAGAAGATAAAGGTAAGCATGGAAATTTTGACAACCTGTGGAAATTCCCATACATTATTCATTATTTCAAAGGATATAATGCATTTTTCTTGCAAGATATGAATGGAATAGAGTTATTTAGAGGTCCTATCAATGGCAGGATGCTAAAACATTATTTCTGCTAAAAATCAGATTAAACTTTCATCATTGTAAATACCATAGTCCTACAATTTTAAAAAATACATTGGACAAGGGTGAAGCCCAAAGTGAAGGCCATAAGCCTAGTCTGATAAGAAAATAAAGAAAATGGAATAAAGAGATTAGTCAAAACGTTACAGAGGAGAAGTATACAAGGCTACTAGTTTTGGTGTTCTTGGTAACTATGTACTTCCTCTTTGCAAATTTTTCATATTGTACATAGGTTTCAAATATTCAAAATTATTTGCCAAAGAAAGATAAAAAGAAACAAAAGAAGAAGAAAATAGGGTATTTAAAAAAGGAAAAATAAATTCCCACACAAAAAAAAAAAAAAAATCTGAAAGTGTTTCAAATCAAAGTGCCACTACTATTGAAAGATTTTTGTGCAAGAATACATTCTAAGCATGATTGTACAATTTTGAATTTTCTGCTGATAGGTTAGAAAATGAAGATTTTCCAAACCATTTAATATTGGCTTATCAGTATCTAGGTAGAAAATGACATTGGTTCAACAGCCTAATCTGAAACAATAGGATAAATAAGGGATAGGTGATAGGTTAGAAATTCAAAATAAAAAATGAGGTCAGGGTCTGCATGTCTAAATGCACCCCAAAAGGAAGAAAAATGATTAGAATTGTATATTGGGTAGGTATATGTGCAGATGAGCTCAGTACTTTGAGCATTTTTCCAGTTTTCAGTTTCAGGTTACTTTTCAGTTTCAGGATCAAGTGTGTTCCAGACTTCAGGTTGTAGAGAGTGTTGACTTCAGCTTAAAGGTTTTAGCCACAGAAGTTAGAGCAGATCAGGTTGCAGGGTTGGGATCAGCCCAATGGATCAGGCCACTAGTCTATGGTGTTCTTGACACCTCTTGAAGGAGCTTCCATCCCCAGCTGGAGCCACTGTTAGACCCCTATATTTCATAGTATCACAAGGTGACTGATTATTTCTTAGATTTTGTCATCACTGAAAATGATATTCCATGGCTATCATTTATTTTCAGAAAAGAAGGAAGAAAGTGTTGCTGATAAGGTGTGATGGTGATAAAACTTCATTTTTGCCCTCATTCCATTTCATTCACCCTCTTTTCCCCTCATTTCCTCCATGATTCTAAAGTTCTACACCTTATTTCTTTCAAACCCCTTCTTTAACTATTAATACCCAAATTTTATAGTTAAAAAAAGGAGCAACATTAGAATCAAAGGAAGCAAAAGCAGCAGAGAAGCAGTTAAGGCAGGAAAACAACAAAGGAAGAGTCATGAACATGATTTGGTCAAGTCGTGCATGTTTGGGTCGAGTTGTGAACGCTAAAGCAGGTCAAGTTGTGAACACGAGGCAAGTATTTTATGAACAACTAAGAAATGAATGGGCGCAACCAAAGAAACAAAGTCAGAAAACCACAACAAGGGAGCAGTCAGGACCATTGGATCTGAGCAACAATCAACGACGAAGATTCAATCACAATCGCAGATCGCAATTTTTTCAGGATGGGCGCAAGGGTAAATGGTAAAGTCAGCGAAAGGCGATATGCGATTAAGTGGGACCCATTCACCCGCCACACTTCCTTTTCACTTTATTTTCCTTTAAAAACATTGAACTTAATTCTTTTCCGCCTTTTCGCTTTATATTTCTACTTTACCTTTTCATTGCTATAACATTGTTTTACCTCTGCTTCTAATTTCCCCGATTTCGACTAAAGTGGGCCATTCCTCCCTGACACGTCACCTTCTCCCCCACCATCCATCGCACATCGCATAAAATACCACTTCGCAGATCGCATATTATAACTTTTCGCATCGTAGCAAAACCTTAAAACTTGCAATTGACGATTTGCAATAAATCACATCGCACATTTTTTAACTTACCATTTGAAGCACCCGCAATGCATTTTGTTTAACTTGCGATGCGGTTGGCCCCACCACAACATCTCTACCCCCCACTTCAAGACGCTTGCAATACATATCATATAACATGAAACCTCATACACTTATCGCAGAAACCATTCACTATTTTATAAACTCCTCTGATTGCAGTGGGCTCCATCTCTATCATGCCATATCATCATCCTCCGCTAGTGCAAATCACACTTCGCTAATTTTAGTGCTTACCGTATTGCCAAACTCTAAATTCTGCGATGTGTGTAAAACATAAGATTTGCGATTTGCGATGCGGATGGGTTTCAATCTCATACCACACTTCACAAGTTTTAGTATTTAACCCCCGTTGCTTATAACAACAACCTAAGATCTGCGATTTGCGATGCAGTCGGTCCCACCTTACCCACCACGTCACCTCCTTTCTCCTCGTACTTCACACTTTGCGTATTTTAGTGTTTATCTCCCACTGCTTATAGAAAAACCTTATGACTTGCGATTTTTGATGGGGTTGGTCCCACCTTCCCTCCACATCACCTCCCCACATCGCATCGCATTTCCAATTACATTATTCATATCATAAATTGAAAAACATGCCATGTGCAGTTTTTTGTGGATGTGATGCGGCTTCAGAACTAAAATCTAATCATTTTTCAGGTCTGGGTATATGAGATTTTACACTGTTTTGTTTAGAAAAGGGGTTAAAACATGGAAAAAAGGATTTAGGTAGAAAAATACACCAAGGGTCGAGTCGAGCAAGGCGTTTTCACAAAAAAAAATATGTTATAACGGCAGAAACAGAAAAGGTAGCAAACTCATCGGAACAGTCACTAATCAATGTAAAGTGGCTAGCCCTGCACCAGACTTAATTACCCAACGCCGATATTTTGAAAATCAGGGCCAAGTGTCAGATCCATCATTCATTTCCTCTTTGGGATAATCACATGCCACCTTCAAAGCCTACTTTTGAGCTTACAAAGAGCCATCGAAGTTTTTAGATCCATGAAGAGCTGCTCAAAAGTAAATTTTACAGGCAGTATGTTGTCAGATATTTTTTCTCAGACCTTGCATGGCCATACCTATTTCAATTTTAGTTTTTTGTAATAAATGAAGTTTTCCAAAGTATATTAGGGAAACTGACTCAATTTTTAGTTAAATACTGCTTGAATTTTCATTATCAAGGGTTGGACCTTGTTAGATTTTGCATATAGAAGATCATTGTATTGGAGCACTGTAATTGTCTGAGCTGGGCAACAATAATAAGATACCATTCACAGGATTCTTTAGCTATGTTAATGTTGATGATTTTTCTTCTGTGTTAATGTTTTTTCCTCTGTCTTTTCATGTTGTGCATCAATTTCTATAATTGAAAAATAGAAAATTTAGATTAATATTTGCTAAGAGAGCACCTTAATTCCATCTGTGTTTTTTATATTAATGTTTTCCTCTGAAGTTTAGTTAAGGAATTCTTAACTACTATTTAGTTATTACTGAACTCACTACTTTCTCCCATTTCATATTCACACTACCAGTAAGATCTACTCTGCATAGTTAGCTTGCCCTGTGAATGCCCTTGAAAATTTGATGCACAATTCAGCCTTTATGGCTCCATATCCCAATGGATTAAGTCTCACAGCTCTATATTTCAAACCACACAATCAATCAAACAAACAACCCTCACAATTTCTATAACTAGCCTAATATCAACACTTACACTTATCAAGTTAAATCATAAAGATAGAGAGAGCCCTCTATGAGTCTAGGAAGGCTAGGTCCTAGACTCCAAAGTGGTTTGATGTTGTCCTATATCATCTTTTCTTTCCAATCTTACAAATTACGGAGGGCTAACACGAGCCTTACACCATCACCATGGATGTGGGAGACAATTATTTTGACCTCAATATCCCCCCATTCCTTGGCTTGCAACCTGCATTCAATGTGGATTTCCTTCGACCATACTTTCCACCATTGTTGTGTTGAGATTCAACAAGAAAATTTCAGCACCCATTCCTAGTGCATTAAGCACCTACACTAGGGTGGGGCCCACAGCGCTATTTTTGGTGCATGTCTATTTTAGTTATACCTTAATTAGAATGGACAATAAACTGTAATCTAGTCTCAAAATAACTTGTAATAGTTAACTGAGAGTGATAAACTCAGTTAGCTCATGGATTTTGAGTTAGAGGTACTTGGTGAAACATGCAGAGTAATTCTAGTTGTAACAGAGTTCGAAGTGCAGTGGTGCATTAGTTAATATAGGTTGTAATCAGTTTAACTCAGTTAAGTGAGTTAAACTCTGTTGTGCTAGTTGTAACTACTTGATACACTAGTGAGAGATCAAGTGAATTAAATATTAATTAATTCACAACTAGTGATCTCACATGCAACTCAGGATTTACTATTATTCATTAGGGGAATTTTGAGGTATAAAATGAGCCTCCTAAGGTAATTATAAAATAATAGTGGAAATCATAAAATATTATTTGATTACATCATCAAATTTTAGAGGGAAAAAAGAAAAAACTACTTTTTCAACTCGTATTTTCAACTTATCTCCCAAAGTTTTTACTGAAATTTCGAGCGAGAGTACTCGTTGGATGCAACATTTAATTCCTCATCCAAGGAGTACCCATGTTGCATACTTTCGATGGATGCTTCTACACGAAAAATGAGAAATACATAAAAAACGTGATTGCAAACACGTTTTTTCATGTATTTCTCATTTTTCGTGTAGTAGGGTCCATCAAAAGTATGCAACATGGGTACTCCTTGGATGAGGAATTAAATTTTTCATTCAACGAATACTCCCGCTCGAAATTTCAGTAAAAACTTTGGGAGATAAGTTGAAAATACGAGTTGAAAAAATAGTTTTACTATTTTATTATTTTTTAATATTTTTACCCAAGTTACTTAAAAAATGGTGAATCACCCCCCATGGTTGACATCATCATCTTGAATCCTATTGGTTCTTGTAAATTTTATTTTGGTGGTACATTTTTCTTAGGAGACCCATTTTAGACCTCAAAATTCCCCTAATGTAGTTGCATGCATGTCAGATCCAGTGGAGACCCAGTTGAGATCTAGGTGAAAGGGAAGTTGACTATAAGTTGTAGGATTATTCGGTTTCACCCATGAAACCAAAAACCCATTGGAGTGCCCATGATACTTGTTCAGTTAAGAAAGGCTAAAATTCCTATCTTTTAGGGATTGCATTCATCAGGGATTGCACAAGCAAGGCAGGCTTTCGGGAGGTAGTAAATTGGCCAAGAATTGGTCAGTTTTTGTGTGAAAGTGTGAGAAAATTAGTGAAGTACTGGAGGGACCTTGTGAGAATATTTTTTATGTAAGTGTTTCATGATCCATGCTGAATATAAAATAGAATATAGTGGGGTTTTGAGCAGCAAGCTTTCCCCTGGAAATTATCTATTTTGTGTTTGATTTTATTCTTCTTTTCTTCATGTGATTGGTGATTGTGTTTTTAATTCCACAAAATATTTGTAGAAGCGATTCAGTATTTAAATTTATTACATTGTTAGATTGGGTGAATCCAAGATATACATGTTTGTTTTATAATTTCTACCTAGTATTAGAGCACAGGAAATTGCAAAAGTGAAGTACGAGTTGAGTTTGTGACTGGATAGAATTCGAATTTGCAGAAAGACTTTCTTGGTGCTACACGTTATTCACGATTGAAATGGATTTTAATGGCTTGAGGTTGGAGTATTCACTCAAGGGCAGCTCAAACTATATTGCTTGGAAGGACAATATGGAGGTAGTACTCGAAGAAAATGGCCTGAAGAAATTCATTGACAATGATGTTCCTAATACCGCTGTGACAGATGCTACAAATCTTGATGCATTGAAAAAGAAAGTGGAAAAGGCAAGGAGGATCCTGTTGGAGGGAGTATGAGACCACATTGTCTCAAGCCTCCATGGGAAATTCACACCATATGCAATGTGGAAGACTTTGACAGATCTATTCCAGAGCAGCAACGACCATAGGAAATTGGTGCTCAAAGATAAAATTCGGAAGATCAATATGGAGAAGGGAGACTCCATAGCAAAATATCTAACAAAGTTTTTCCAATGTCAGGATAAACTGGGGATCACTGGTATAACAGTCGTTGATGATGATTTGGTGAGATTGGCTCTCCTAGGACTTCCCAAGAGTTTACACAGTTATCAAGACTCTGTCAATGGAAGGGAAAAATTTCCACATTAGGAACGATTGTGGTCGGATTTGGTGCAGGAGGAGTTTAGACAGAACATGAGAGATGGATCTTCATCTAATAATGAAGATGAAGAATATTGTGCTTTGGCTACCAAGACGAAGAAGGGGAAGGGGAAGATATTCCATTCCAAATATGAGTCCAAGAATGGAAATAAGTAGGACATGTCCAGGGTGAAGTGTTTTCACTGTCACGAGCATGGGAATTTTACTACTAATTGTCCACAAAAGAAGAAGAAAAAGAAGGTTGGAGGATCTATAGCTGGTGAGGCTTTGGACTCACGATTTGAGCTTGACTTCTCATTAATCGCATGCATGGTTTCAAGTGCATTGGGATCTGTATGGTATTTAGATAGTGATACTTCCTTTCACATGACGGGAGACAAGGAAATTTTTAGTGACTTGGAGGAGAAGGATCTCCAAATGCATATTGAAATGGGTGACGACGGGCGGTACAGTGCTACTAGGATTGATACCATTACCTTCCAGAGGTATTCAGGTAAACATTTTCAATTAAAATATGTAATGCATGTACTGGGTTTGAAGAAAAATTTAGTCTTAGTTGCAATTTTGGAGGATAGAGGCTATGATATTTTTTTTAGTGAAGGAAAATCTTCCTGCGACATAAAAAAATAGGACAAGCCAAGAGGATAGGGATTCGAGTTAAGAATCTCTACAAGCTGGAGGTAGATGTCTACACAAAAATGATGGGCAAGGTAGATCAAGTGGTGAGCTGGGATGAGGGCGAATTATGGCACAGGAGATTGGGCCATATTCACCATGGAGCCTTGAAAGTCATGTAACAGATTTCTACTGGTCTTCCTAGGGGTAAACTTGCACATTCAGACACATGCAAGGGATGTACTATGGGAAAATATGTAAAGGCCACCTTTCATGAGAAGGAGAACTGAGCTTCAGGGATCCTTGAGAGAGTTCACACAGACGTGTGTGGACCATTCTCTATTGCTTCGACAGAAAAACATAAGTACTATGTAATATTTGTTGATGACTTTTCTCATAAGTGTTGGATCTTCTTCATGTAGAATAAATATCAGACATTCTCTAAGTTTCTTGAGTTTAAGGCACTAGTGGAGAAATATTCGGGGAATAAATTGAAGGCTCTTAGGAGTGATAAAGCTGGAGAATACATCCCTAATGAATTTAAGAACTTCCGCAGCAAAGAAGGAATTTGAAGAGAACTGATAGCGCCTCATAACCCACAACAGAATGGGGTCACTGAAAGAAAGAACAGAACAATCGTGGGTGCAGCAAGAGCAATGTTGCATGATCAAGGCCTACTGATGCATCTGTGGGCGAAAGCATGCAACACTGCAGTATTTGTGTAGAACCATTGTCCACATTTGATACTTGGCATGAGTACACCTGAAGAGGATTTCACTGGTAAGAAACCTGATGTTTCACACTTTAAGAGTTTTGGCTCATATGTTTATATGCATGTGACCAAAGACGCTAGGAAGAATCTGGAACCGACAGCTGAGATCAGGATTTTTTTGGGGTACACTAAAATGCCCCATAATTATCGAGTCTATTTTCCAAACAGTAGAATGACTGTTGTGCGACGAGATATAAAATTTGATGAGGAGAAAGCCACGCGATTGTCCCTTGAGAGGGATCTGGACTTGCATGTAGAGGAGAAACTATTTGTTCCCAAGGATGAGCCTCAAGATGTGGATCAACCACATGTAGAGGATCATGGAGTGGAGGAAAACACTCATGCAGATCCATCCATAAAAAATTGCAGAATGCGCACCATGGAAGCTGATAGATTGAGACCTGATGCTGCAGAGAATGTAGGAGCCCCTACTTCACAGTGCAGATAAAGACAGTCTCCAAACATGTTCACTAGATACATGGCTCTCATGAGCAAATGTATTGTGACTAAACCATCTTCCTTTCAGGAGGCAGTGCATCAACCAATTTTGGTTTATGCAATGGTGGAGGAGTATGACTCCATTGTCAAGAATAATGCATGGGAGATTGTCCCAAGACCGGTTGACAAATCAGTGGTTGGATCGAGATGGATCTACAAGGTAAAGCAAGCTGCTGATGGGAGTGTGGAGAAATACAAGGCCATATTTGTGGCCCAGGGATTCTCACAGATCAAGGGGATTGATTATTATGAGACTTTTGCACCTGTTGCAAGGTACTCTTCCATAAGATCCATCCTTTCGCTCTAAGCACAGATGGGTTGGCGCATTCATCAGATAGAAATGAAAATTGTTTTTATCAATTGGATAATTGACTGGAAGAGGTGTACATAAAGCAACCTGAAGGTTTCAAGATCTTCAATAGTGAGTTTCATGTGTGCCGAATCAAGAGAGCATTGTATGGGTTGAAGCAAGCACCTCGTGCTTGGTACACTTGGATACACGGCTATTTCACCGGACTAGGCTTCACCAAAAGTGAAGCAGATGCAAACCTTTACCAAATTGTGGTTGAGGGGAAGCTATTTATTATTTTTATTTATGTTGATGATCTAATTTTGACTGGTGATTAGCAGTTGATACACTCATGCAAGGAGGATATTGCAAGGGAGTTCGAAATGAAGGACATGGGACTCCTTCATTATTTACTTGGATTGGAAATATGGTAGCGGGATGGTGAAATTTTTGTGTCTCAAGGAAAGTATGCATAGGGGATACTAGGTAAGTTTCACATGGAGAGCAGCAAACCCATGGATACTCCTCTTCCAGGAAATTGGAGGAAAGAGGATGCTACTTCTGGAGAGGTAGTGAATGCTACTATCTACAGGAAATTAGTTGGTTCACTGATGTATCTAGTGAACACTAGACTAGACATTTGCTACGCAGTTAACCAACTGAGTCAAGATATGGTTAAGCCTCCCATGCTCTTTTGGAAGGTGGGGAGCATGTCTTGAGATACCTGAGGGGAAAATCAAAGTATGTTCTATGGTACAGACAGACATAGGGAGTGAAGCTTCAAGGCTTCATGGATGCAGATTGGGCGGGCAGTCCATCAGACAGAAAGAGCACATCAGGAGGGATCTTTAGCATAGGATCAATAACAGTTTCATGGTACAGCAAGAAACAATGATTTGTGTCACTCAGTTCAGCGGAAGAAGAATACATGGAAACAAGTCAAGTTGCATGTGAGGTTATCTGGATGAGAAAGATATTGATTGGTTTGTTTCGTTCTCAGATGGATCCGATAGTGATACATTGTGATAATCAGAGTTGCATTAAACTCTCGATTAATCATGTGTTTCATGATAGGTCCAAGCACATAGATATCTAAAACCATCATCTCATATATTGTGTGTAGAGATGAATAATGTTACTACAGTACATTCCCACGAAATATCAGGATGAAGATATTCTGATGAAGACGCTCACCAAGAGAAAATTCGAATACCATAGAGACAAGATCGGGGTGAAGGATAATCCCTTTCTTGTTGAGAGGGAGTGTTGAGATTCACCAAGAAAATTTCAGCACCCACGCCTAGTGCATTAAGTGCCTACACTAGGGTGGGGCCCACCATGCTATTTTTGGTCCATATAGTGCTGGAATTGGTGATGATTTACATGGACTATGTTTTCTAGCATACAAGGATATATGCCCTCAACATGAGTGGCTTGTCTCTCCACGAGACGTTCCGCTATAGGAACTCTCACTCACAATAGGCCTCCTATCAACATGACATAAACTCACACAAGGTGATGATGAGGATCCCTTCAACAAGGTTACATATGGATCATAACAATCCATGGAGAACACATCTCACATGAAGCAAAAACACACATCCCACAACATACATCAAGCAAGGATCTAATCAACATAATACATCTCACAACAAATGATAAAAGAGGCACATGTTATCAATACTACATATACCTCAATCCCTGAAGTTGGCTAAAGAAGTCGATGCTTCGCTGTTGAATCTAGTTGCACCATCAAATTCGTGGCATCGAGGGGCATCAAATCAACTATTCATGCTTGGGAATATGAAAAAATCACTCCAATCTAGAAAATGGACCAAAAATGGTAAGTTCTGCTACTGAAACGGACATCACCATCAAATTCATGTCAACGAGAGGTGTAAAATTGACATATATTTTGTCGAATTCTGACTCCTGCAACTTCCATACCTCAGGGAATCTTTTGATGCTCTCCAAGATTCCTGGGGCATGGTTCCGCACTACTATGAGGTCATGGTTCCACCCTCCTACTCCATTGGTTCACCCTCCTCCCATTCGAGTGACTGTATGGGTTTAAATACAAAGCAGTGGTGGACTTTCCCAAGAGGCACCTTGGGCACGTTGGTTGCAGGCGGATTTGTTAAGGCAGAGGTCGGGGGTTCCAACACTGCCAACCTTTCATGTTTGGCATGTTTACCATTCCACCATTTTTTATTTGGTTGGATATTTTTCTTTGGTAAATGTTTGGGGGACCGCCTACTCGAGCGTTGGCCAAGTGGGATGGGCAGGTTTGACCCTCGTCGGTCCCATTTCCCATGCTACATGTTGTTCCTTGAGAAACAATTCTTGGCTGTGTACAAGAATCCGTGCTCAAGACATTAAAGATTATGTCACAAAAATGTATATATGTGTCTCTATTTCTTAACCCTTCAAACATTAGTAATATATTTCCCAAATATCAAATCTTTATTAGCTCTGCAATGCCACATTCCTTTTATATTGAAGTGAGTGAATGGAAGACGGAGAAAGAAAAGGATTTTAATTTGTCATGCTGCTTGAAACAGAAACTGTCATCATAAAATCCTGAAGAAGTGAAAAACAAATAAGCTAAAGGAGAGGAGCGCCCATTAAGGATATTTAACTCTTAGATACATAAATATCAAGAGACCTGCAGCTCTTATCACTCTACTTTATTCACAGATATGGAAATGAAATAGAAACTGAGAAAACTCTTCAACACAGATGGAATATTGGAAACTTGCAAAACTTTTTCATTCATTCAATATTGTTCAGTACAAAATTAGCCTTCAAAGGTCCAAAACTCGGAACCTTCCTTCTTCCTTAAGATGTCTTTAAATACAATCTGAACCAAAATGGTTTTCAGTTATAAAACTGACTCTAACTAACTATAACTGCTTAACTACTCTCTGAAGCAGAGGTACATGCCTCGGAAATATTTTATTACATTTACATAACTTCACTTAAAACAAAATAAAGATAACAACTCCTAATCTAAAGGAACTGATGTTCCTGGAATAGCAGCTGACTCAATGACTACTTGCGGCTGAACGGCTGTTTGAGGCTGTTGGGCTGGAAATCCTTTTTCTCTGTCAATAGAAAATTTCTTTCATTCCTTCCAGAGATTATCTTGAGTTATTGGAGCATTCTTATAACGATGATATTCTATTGTAAAGGCAACAATATGACTGTGAGTGAGGTTACTTTGTGAACAACGTTTTCACCATCCACAAATGTATGAAATGTCTCGTAAGAAATTGAACATCAAGTTTCTCCCTTTAGCATCCGCGTCTTCATGTCGGCCATCTCGCTTCGCTTTTGCAAATACCGCTGATCTTCATACAACTTCCAGACATAAATTAGATTCACCTCCCTCCTTCCAGCATGAGGGCAAACCGGTTCTTATTAACTTATCAAACGAAATATCAAATTTCTTAACCATCTCTTTAATTACCTATAGCCGCTTCTCTGATGCTTTCAGAAGGTCATTTTTAATGATCATTTTGTTTACCTCTTCAGCATAAAAATACCTATCCTGTATCCCCATATCTTGCAACTCTTCATCTGTCTTGCAATTAATAAAATTCATGAATTTCTTGGCCCAATTTGATCTTTTGATAGCGGCTTGCTTCTCCGATGACAGCTCTTTTTCATGATCCGCAACAATGTTCTTCTCTCTGGAAATTACTTTTATGGAGTCCCATTTTGCCTTCATTTCAGAAATGATCTCATTCCAGATGAGATCCTTAGCTTTAATAAGGGAAATATTTCCCTTCAATTTCTCCTTGAGTTCTTTGATTTCTTCCTCAGCTTTTAGTAGCTTCTGCTCGTTTTCATTTGCCTTTCCTTCCCATCCCTGCATCAATTTAAGGGTTGTGGCCAATTCAGACTGGGCCTGTTTGCAATCTCTCTCTTCTCTCCGCCATTTTTTACTCTGTATTCGCCTGAGCAACTCGCTTGTCCTTTCGCACTCGCGTAAAACTAAAAGAGATAGTGTGGTTCGACCTGATTTTGTAAGGTTATAGCAGTCTGCTTTACCTTATCAAGTTCCTCGTCCTTCTTCATCAACTGTTGTCGTAGTTCCTCTTTTTCCTTTTCTACCTCTGCTACTTCGGCTGCCAACGTATGCTCTGCAGCTGGCAATTTCAGCTTTTTTCTTAATGAAGATATTTCTGATTCTGCACTCTTCATCAGTTTTTGAACTGCGCTTTTATCATTTGGATCAACCCCAATTTTCATTATAATTTTCTTCAGCTCTTCATTCTGAGTAGTTAATGCTCTCGCATTGGCTTTTTCCATCTTGCATTGTTTGATCACCTTAGTAAGCATATTTTCTGTCTTGGCTGCTGTAGCAGTGGTCTTACTCAAATCATTGACAATCAACTGACCTGTTTGCATGTGGAGATTCATCTTGTCCCACAAGGGGATCTTTTTCACATCCATGACAATATTCAACTCCTTAAAGCTGCCTGAGGGTCCCAGAGACATTCCTCTCGGATGCGACAGCGCCATTTTGAACTGATCCTTCTCTAGATCCATTACTGTCAATAGTCTCGTTTGATCAGCAGATATATGATGTTCCGCTTGTGTCTCTAGATTGGCCTTTATTCTTTGATTCTTTTCTTCAATTTGGGAGAACACCTGCTTCATGGAAGGAGCCTTCTCCGAATGAAGTTCTGGTCTACTAGGAGATGAAGCACCCTGTTCTTCACTGACATGGAGAGTGAAACCAGGTGAATTGGAGGAGTGATCTTCTGCTAATTTAGTCCTTTTCTCCTCTCTAGGCTCTTCCCTCATCAATTCCAACAACATCATCTCTCACTCTCTTGCCCATCTTTTCCAATATCACAGGAGTTTGAATACTAATCCGTGATGAACTTGGCCCTCCTGGATTAGCCAACTTTTCTAAATCTGGTTTACTCACATGAGTAAAAGCAGCATAACCGTTCTCGACCCTTCTCTGTGAAATAATCGCATGTGGGTCATAGGCCCATTTCTCTCCCAATAATAACTGTGTTCCTTCCAACATCCTTAATACCTCCTCATAAGCTTGCCTTGTGTTAACGACAAAAGGACCTACACTCATGGGTAACTTGTACATTAACCCCTTCTTCATTGGAAGAAAATGAACTTGATCCACATTGAGACTTTGCCTTATAAATTCCAAAGCAAACAGTCTCATGGGAACAAATGTTGGAAGCCTATAAGGCTCAACACTGACTCCATATAGCCTTATTTCAGAATAGTCCTCAAACACAAACCAGTCTCCATATTTACAATTAGGTCCTAATTGCAAGAACTCCTGGGCCTTTGGCAAGAAACAGGGAGGTAGAGTTCCATTGAGAATTTTATAAGCGGTAGTCATGAAGTGTTCCACAAATTCAAATAAATCGGCTTCGTTCTCTTCCCTTCTGACCATATCAGTCCAAAGCAGAACTGACTGTTTATTTTTGTTGCTATCCATTATGTTCAAACCAATACCTATGAATTCTTCCACATTCTGATATAAAAACAAGTAAACTATCAATGAGGGAAATCAAATAACTCCGTTTTTGGAAAGCACCAAATCAGAGAATTTCACCACTTCTTGCCAAAAGGATGGAATATCTAACACCACTCCTGGTTTCATCATGAGAGTAAACATCCCCAGAGATGCCTTGTCAACTTCGCAATCATCTTCTCTCCCCACAATCTCCATAATACAGCTGAGAATTGACCTGTATTAAACATTAAATGCATCCAAACTAAACTTTCCCGATCCAAACTGGGTCTTCTCCGGACTCGATACCAAAAACGACATGGAGCGGTTAAACTCCTCATTTGAGAGCTCCTCGAAATATTGAACCAGCGAATCTTCTGAGAATTGCAAAGGAGAATCATTCTCCGGAAAGCATAATGCCTGACGCATTAGTTGAGCTAAAACCTGCAAAATATTTTCTCCCTGGGAGTTCATGATAAAACATTTTCCGGGATACATGGACGAAACCAACCAGGAAATGAATTCAGGAAAGACATGAGTTTTAGGAATACAGGCGGACAGCACTCCCGAACTCAGCATAGCGGAAAACACAGGTGACTTGTCGGTGTTCAAGGTCACTTGATAATGGAAGAGAGGATGATTTACAGATGAGGCAAAGGTCACGACATCTTTCTCACTATCTAGGAGAGGGCTCAGAGTGGATAAACCAGACAAGGATGCTCGTTTGGCCATAGCTGACAAGAATTTCAAACACGACTCAGTGCGAAGGTGGCGGGACAGAGTTTAGAACAGGGCAAATTGTCACAATTAAACCCCACTAGAACGGAAAACCCCACTTATAGACAACGGAAACCGTAATTAATGCAAGGGTGACGTGGAAGGACACGCATAGTGGATGACAACTACTTGCCACTTCGGCGGATGACGTAATGCGGTGAGTACTACGAGAAATCCAACCCATACCCCCGCAATCAATCGTGAGGCCGTCGATCAATATTTTTCTATAGATTTGACTACCAATCATGGGGCCTGCTTGATAACCGACGGCAAGTTGGACTCTCATGTAGCTGTTTATCCAAAGCTTCGCGCGTGATTGTGACTTCCGCTCCGAAGTTGCTCAGACTATGATTAATATAAATATAACAATCTAAAGTCACCGCTCCGTAAATCAAAATGAAAATGAAATACATTGTATTTTTTCTTCATCTTTTTCCTATACTAAAGTATAAAACCTATACTATAGCATATTTCGCATCCTCATGTATATTTTTTCAAAAACATTTTCTTTTTCCAAAATTTCAAAACTTGACATAATAAAAAGGATATGCGTATATAAATATTCATATATATCCGTTCCAATTCGGGGATGGTGTTTTTACCACGAAACACTAAGAACCTGCAGATTAGTACCTTCACCTCGGGCATGGAGTCACATATTGCTTGATGAAAATGTACAATGAGCACAGCAGATATATATAATGATGAACCAGCAACTGCTTAATGTCGGAAATAATGCTTGAGATATTTCCCATTCATAGGCATATCCAGCACTTCTCCTTCCAGATTTTCCAACATGAAAGTATTATTTCCTCTGACTTCATTAATTTTGAATGGGCCATACCACAAGGGGTCAAATTTACCATGTTTTCCTTTATCCTCCCTTCGTGTATCCCATCTCAATACTAAATCTCCCTTTTGAAACAAAACTTCCTTTGTTTTTCTATCAAATATTACCTTCATCTTCTGCTGATAAGTGAGCAAGTTGTCCCGAACTTGATTTCTACTTTCACTTAGTTCCATCACATTGTTCATTCTTCTTATCATGGCATTCGGTTCTGCTTGACCATCTTGGAGAAAAGAAATTACAGGTTTTACCAATTGTGTGGGGAATAAAGCTTGAGTGCCGTATACGAGCTCATTAGGGGATTTTCCGGTCGACCTCCTTGAAGTCATCCTTGTTGCCCACAAGGCAAAAACTAGCTTTGTATCCCAATTATTTTGATTCTCACTAATTGTTTTCTTCAAAATTCTTACCAATGTTTTGTTGGAGGATTCTGCTAATCCATTTCCCTGCGGATGATAAGCTATAGAATGAGACAATATTACATTGTAAGTTTGGAAAAAATTAATAAACCTGAATGAACTGAAAACCTGAGCATTATCTGTCACTATCTTCACGGGCCATCCAAACCTGCTAAAAATATTTTTATTTTTTCTTTTTAAAATTTCAAAATGAAATATAAAAAGGATATGTAGATAATGATCCACAACATCTGGCTCCACCTGGGGATAGTGTTTTTACCACAAAACACTAAGAACCTGTAGATTAGTGCCTTCACCTCGGGCATGGAGTCACATATTGCTTGATGAAAATGTACAATGACCACACCGGATATATACAATGATGAACCAGCAACTGCTTAATGTCGGAAATAATGCTTGAGATATTGCCCATTCACAGGCATATCCAGCACTTCTCCTTCCAGATTTTCCAACATGAAAGTATTATTTCTTCTGACTTCATTAATTTTGAATGGGCCATACCACAAGGGATCAAATTTACCGTGTTTGTCTTTATCTTCCCTTCGTGTATCCCATCTCAATACTAAATCTCCTTTCTGAAACAAAACTTCCTTTTCTTTTCTATCAAATATTACCTTCATCTTCTGCTGATAAGTGTGCAAGTTGTCCCGAACTTGATTTCTGTTTTCACTTAGTTCCATCACATTGTTCATTCTTCTTATCATGGCATTTGGTTCTGCTTGAGCATCTTGGAGAAAAAAAATCACATGTTTAACCAATTGTGTGGGGAATAAAGCTTGAGTGCCGTATACGAGCTCATAAGGAGACTTGCTAGTAGATCTCCTTGTAGTCATCCTTGTTGCCCACAAGGCAAAACGTTGGAGGATTCTGCTAATCCATTTCCCTGCGGATCATAGGCTGTAGAATGAGACAATATTACATTGTAAGTTTGACAAAAATTAATAAACCTGAGTGAACTGAAAACCTGAGCATTATCTGTCACAATCTTCACTGGGCATCCAAACCGGCTAAAAATATTCTCCTCCAAAAACTTCATAACAACCAAATCATTTGCCTTCCTGGTGGGAATTGCCTCCACCCACTTTGTAAAATAATCTGTAGCAGTAAGGATCCACTTAAACTGCCCACTGGATGGTGGATTGATTTCTCCAATGAAATCCAACCCCCATTGTCTAAAAGGTTCTTCAATAAAAGCTACGGGAAGAAGCAGCTAACCTACATATATGCCTCCTTACATCTTATATGGAAGTGATGTGAGCAGTGTACTGATGAGATTTATAACGTATCAAAATTCCACACCTTTACACATAAATCACCAAAGAAAAAAAAATATGTAATTGATTTAGATTAATTTTCCGAGAAAACGCTGAATATCTTTCTTACTTCTCTGCAGAAGAATTGATTGAATGGCTTCGACCCTCGCTGGATCAATTTTCACTCCTTCCTTTGAAACAATGTGGCCAAGTAATTTACCCTCCTCCAGGGCAAACAAAGACTTTTTAGGATTCAATGATAATCCAAACTTCCTGCACTTCATGAAGGCTTTCTGCAAATGCTGTAAATGTTCCTCATCAGATCTCGAAAAAATTGTGACATCATCTAAATAAACCACCACAAACTCGTCTCCCACAAACGCGATATCCATCGCCCTCTGGAATGTGGCCCCTGCATTCATCAGGCCAAATGGCATTCTGGCGTACATGAATGTTCCCCAAGGCGTAGTGAAAGCGGTTTTCTTCTGATCTTCCTTCTCCACAGCTACCTGGTTATACCCTGAAAACCCGTCCACCATAGACAATCTATAAGCACCGGTCACTTTCTGTAAGACAAAATCCATTTTTGGCAAAGGATAATTATCTTTTAATGAAGCCCTGTTCAAATTCCTGAAATCTACGCATAGCCTTATCTCTCCGTTTTTCTTTCGGACGGGTACAAGATTAGAAACCCAATCTGAATACCTGAGTGGAACGATTATCTTGGCTTGCAGCAATTTCTTTATTTCCTTTTCGATCGGAGCCAACAACAATGGATTAATCTGCCTAAGCTTCTGTTTATGTGACTTGACTCCATCCTTGAGTGGAATTTTGTGCTGTATGATGCTCTTATCATATGTTTTCAAATCATCATACGACCAAGCAAATACATCTTTAAATTGTTTGAACAAATCTACATACCTTTCTTTATATTCCTTCGGGATCCCTTAGAAATCAATGTTCGAGAGAATCTCTTAGTCATGATTAACTAAGGTATTCCTTTTCCGTAAATAGTTTATCCTAGCCCGAAAAAGGGGTAAACGTATACTAGGTAAGCAACGTTTTATTATCTTTAACGAGTTCAAAACGACAATTACTTGGAAACCTTTTCATGTTTCAAGAGTCAGAAAAGAACTTAAAGGTGACTCCAACAAGGTGACTTTTTCATTTATTTTTACCAATTTTGAAAAAAATAATAAACTAAAACTCGTTTTGGCATCATTCGTCAAGATTTTACGCTGTCGCTACAAAAAAATGAACACATTATCTATTTTCAAGGAAAAAATGATTAAAATATAGATAAGAAACCCTAACCGTGACTTTTTAAAAGTTATAAAAACAAGAAGTAAAAACATTTTTACCATTTTACTTTTACAAGTCATTGGAGGAGCATTTTTACTTCATTTTACCTTGATGTCAGGATTGGATTGTGACTGATCCAGGAAGTCATTTTTCGGATCGTTTGCGCTAGCTAAGAGCCACGTCCGCTCTCTTCAATTTAATGCCCGATTTTAACAATTTATGGTTTATTTCAAGTTTTTTGGGGAGATTTTTTAATTTTATTTTCGTCGTAGATCACTGCGGGTACCATCTTCAGACTTGCGATGATTCAGGCTTTTTACAATATATATATATATATATATATATATATATATATATATATATATATATATATCCCAAAATCACCACCACAAATAAGTTTTCATGCTTAAGGATTTGATGATGGGTTAAATGATTGTCATTGGTAGGCAAAAATCATCTAGAAAAAATGGTTATTGAGTGGAAGGAAAGAGAGCATGAGGCAGAAGATCGAGAGGCCATGCAAGACCCTGCCTGCCTGGATGCCTTAAGGAATTGCAGGCTCTTGAAGTTTTTCCTAGCGCCAAGTTTGAGATCACAGCCAGAATTGCTACAATATCTGATAAGTATATCAAATATTGGTCGTGAAAGGTTCATTATTGGTGACCAAGAGTTGGATATCGAGGTCTATGCAATTTATTTTATTATTGGATTATTGTGGAGAGGGGAAAGGATCTAGTTAGACGGTACCCAGGTCATGGGAGAAAGCATGGACATGTTAATAGTCAGACATTGCCCAGAAGCAAGTAAGTCATCAAGCGACAAAATTGATATTAGGACAGTAAATGACTTTCCTTTGAAGATAATTTGGAAAACTATTACGTGCGTTGTTGGGGCACATGCTCTGCATGAGGCTACTAAGTCTCACTTTCAGCATGCCATAGATTGTATGGCACCTACCATTTTCAATTGGTCAGAAGCAGTATTGGACAACATGAAGATGCAACTCACCAAGTGAAAAAATAATCGTCTCAAGCAGTTTGGATATGGTTTGATTCTGGTATTGTTCTTCTTAGAATGGGTGCCATTGTTTCAGTTCCAATGGCCAGAAGTGACCGTACCAGCACCGCGAGATCCTCGAATGATTCGATGGAGCGAGTTGATGCTTCGCGCAGGAGGTGGTCAGCATATGTCATACAAACCAACCTTTTTTGTATGGTTGAGGCATCAACTCATTAAGATGGAGGACTGGCCATATGCTGGGACTGATTTCAGAGGCAACCCAGATATTCCTCTTCTAGAAGGCGACTTTTGGGATGATGGAGGTAAAACTTGTTTTCTTTTATTTTATAATTTTTTATATTTTTATATTTTTATTTTTTTGGTATATGTGTTCTAATGTTTTATACTTATATACTACAGATGTTGGACCGCAAAGACCTGATGGAATGTATCCAATAGCGAGAAGAGTGGAGAGGCAGTTCGAGGCTGCTCCTTATGAGAAAGGAGCAGACCATGAGGAGGAAATAGCTTGGAATCTAGATCAGCTGACTAGAGGGATTCCAGAATATACCCGCTTCAACGACATCCCTTGTCATTACCATAGGCACACCGTAGGGGTCTCAGACCATATTCATCAGTTTTTGACCCGAGTCATTAGAGTAGTGACTTGTTATCATGAGTATCATGATGACTAGTCTATTTTAGTTTTAGTTATGTAGTTTTTGTTTTTGGGACTTACGATCCATTCGTGTACTGGAACACATATGTATTTTTTGGACCAAGATGTATTGAACTATTTTGAAAACATTCTCGACATATATATATATATATATATATATATATTTTTTTTTTTTTTTTTTTCATGCTTTATGTATAAGGATGATTCATTGTTTTACAAGTTTTGCAAATGTCTATGTAGAACATAATTAGGCAATGCATCTGTTAATATATTCATGCATCTTGGAATATGCTGATATGTGATGTAATCAAAATTTCTTTCGAAGAGACGAACATGCATATACATACATTCTCAAAATTTGAGGATTTCTGACGGAATATTGCCCATTGAGTTGAAGCACGACAAGCCGTGAATCAAGGTTTACAACTAATTCCCTAATGCCAAAAGTAAAGGATTCATACATAAGTTCAATGACTGCACTATATTCAACAATATTATTAGTTGTACGACCTACACAGATACCTTGTAGATCCACTAACTCACCACTAGGGTCATATATTTTCCATGATGCGGAGGATAGGTTCTGGGTGCTACGGAAGGCACCATCAGCAAAACCGACATAAGGAATTAAAGACATCTGCAACCAAGTAAAAACAAGATAAGTAGGAAAACTACTTGCAAAAACACACCAAACCAACTGTACAAAAATGAGGTAAATCCCATTTCGGGGCTTATCCAAAGGGTTCCCTTCAAATTCAATTAAATCATAGGCCCCTTTTTGCAAAACACGTTTGACAATGTATGGTCCATGCCACATAGGTTCGAATTTCCCTGCTCCTATTTTATCGTGAGGCTTCTACAGGCTTCAACTTGGTCGTTGGCCTGAGGGTAATAGGGAGTTGAGCTGTCGTGACGTAGATCCAACTGTGTGGTCATCTCGGCCATCATGTAGTGGAAAAAATGGGAACCATGGTCAGCGAAGATGGCTTGAGGAACTCCAAACCGGGCTATAAAATGATTGAATAAGAATTGAGTCGCAGTTCTACTGTTAGCGGTATATGTAGGCATCACCTCAACCCATTTAGTAAAGTAATCTACGACGACGATAATATAGCCATGTCCCCTAGCCGAGTGAGGGTTACATGTCACAAAATCAATGCCCCATTTAGCGAAAGGACCAACGTTAATAAGTGGGTGTAAGGGTGTGGGTGGGGCGCACATTTTTCATTGGTGAATTTGGAAAGAGTGACATTTTTGGAAGGTAAGAACATAATCCTTAAAAATGGAATTATAGAAGTATCCAGTGCGAAGGATATTTTGAGCAATAGCATATCCAGACATATGACCGCTACATGCCCAAACATAACCGCAAATAAAGCTAATTTCTTGACATGGGCATATCGAGTCTTAGTATCCCTGAGATTTCAGCTGAGGTAGTAAATAACGTGTTCAGTGCCATCATCATCATCTTGGACAAGTACCATACAAATAGTGCTGGTAGCAGCGACTAAATAGAGGAAATAATCATGATGATAACTAGGGGGATGCAGTAAAGGAGCGCTGACAAGAAAAAATTTTAAGGCATAAAAGGACTTTTGAGTGACCTCATGACACAGAAATGGGATCCCTTTTTTAAGCAAACGTGCAAAACCTTTAGCCAGCTCAACATAGTTAGGTACAAAATGACTAAGGAAATTGGCTTTCCCTTGTAAGCTCTACAGTTGATGTAAATAAGAGGGAGGGGGTAAGTTGGAAATATCTTAAAATTTGAGAGGATCAAGACGAATGCCTTCCTTGGAGACGACAAACCCTAGAATTTTTTCAGATTCAACGCAAAAGACACATTTATGTGGATTAAGTCGGATATTATAGTGTCTATAATGGAGAAAAAATTCTCGAAGGAGAGCAGGATGGTCACGATGCTTAGCTGAATGGGCGGGTAAATCATCCAGATAAGGTTGAACGATGTGTTTTATATCATGAAAGGCATATGACATCGCTCGTTGAAAAGTGGTGCCGACATTTTTTAAGCTGAAAGGGAGCTTCTTGTAGGCAAAAGTTCCCCATGGACAGATAAAAGCAGTCTTATGTTGATCGACTGGCATGATATTAATATGGTTATACCTAGAAAAACCATCCATGAAAGAAAATATCTCACTCCCAGCGCATTCATCAATGATTTGGTCAATGAAAGGAGTGGGATAGTTATCTTTAGGACAAACACGATTCAAGTCACGGTAATCAACACAGACTCGATGTTTAGTCAATTTAATGTCTTAAGTTTCTCACATAAATTATCGACCGGAGTTAGTAATATTGTGAAGTGCAGGTGCACTATATATTCTAGAAGCCTCTCTTATTCCTAATTTATTATGGTGATGGTCAATTATGTTTTGTTTGTCGTTTTTGATCAAATTTAAAATATTGTGATGATTGAATTCTATTTAAATGAGTTAAATCTGTTTCTAAATCTCAACCAATTTGCTTATTAAAATTTTAGGAAAAGAAAACAACTTCAGTTTTTTTTGAGAATTTGTATATCTATGAAATCTACATTAATGAAAATGAACAACTTCCTAAATTATTGAAATCATTATAAAGCAATTAAAAATCTCTAAATTACAGTGAAAGATGAACTACTTAAATTGCAAGAAAGAAATATATTTAAAAGAGAATTACAAAATTATCTAATTGAAAGAAATATGCTATTGTTTATATGAAAGAAGGAAATCTGATCTAAGATATACATTCATGAAAAAAAGAGAATTACTTTAGCTCTAGAAAATAAATCTATGCCATCTTGACATCTATTGAAAAAGAATTGTTGGAAATGAAACAAACTAAAAAAAATAAGATCGAAACTATTATATTTGAATTAAAACACACCCAGACATAATATGATTGAAACTAAACTATACTCAGGAAAAATAAGGTTGAAACTAAACTATTTTAATTAAAATACACTCAAAAAGAATGAAGCATTCAAACCAAAACTACACTATTAAATCAAACTGTAATTGAAAGGCAAATTGTGAATAAGAAAAATAAAAGAAACTTCCATCAACAGGGGCCCGTCCGCACAACAATCGGCACACACACTTCAATTACACAATCAACTATGTATTGAGATCATCTTCAGGCTTTATTCATGAAACATAGTTGTTTTAACAATCATAACAATAGTAGTGACAAAAAACAAAGATATCCATCTCCTCGTCAAACACAAATTTATAATAAGTTTTGAGTGCAATGTTTCAAACTAAAGGTTCGTAACTGAAATATAATTCAAGCTTAACAAATCATATCGTCGCCATGGATTTCAGATCTAGCTCTATCATCTCAAATACGTGGAATTCAATCCCTTGGAGCGCTCATTTGAACCTTCGATTGATGATTTGAGTTGATCACATGGAATTAAATCATTAAGAGAATGATTTTCCAGCTACCCATATCTCTCTTTCCTAAGTTGGTGTTCGATGACCTGTCAAACCTTCTTGTGGTGACTTGGGTTGTTTACTCATGCATCCTACAAAAAAGGGGTTCAAAGAACCTAAAATATCTCTCAAATGGAGATGAATTCGGAAAAACAACTCATTGCAAACTTAATTGGGCCCATGCTGAACAAAACCCATGTTTTTTTTTTCCCAATTCTCCTTTTTTTGATCATAAAATGGTTTGGAAGTTGATTGGTCAAAACTGCTGCGATTTTCCCTTGATCTTTGCCCGGAGGTCCACATGTGTGAGCTGGGTGGAATTTGATCAATCACAATCCATATTAGAGCTTTTAGAAACCATGTCCAAGCGTTATATTTAATTTTAGAGTGGTGCTACTACCTTAACCATGGATATGGCTAAAAAATCTTGACTGAGCTACATAATGTAGAACTTATCAAACTGTCATTAGTGAAACCATGCAAAAATATTCTTAATTCATTAAAAATAATGGAAATAATAATAATAAACCATGTAAATTACACATCTGATAGCAAAACTCTTTGTTTCCATACTTGTTTGTTGTGTAACTAGAATAATAAAGAAGAGTTACCCATCCCTCCCTTGAAAGTCAAAGAACTTGAAGTCTTCACATACTACGCTGCTCATGGATGCTATAAAGGTAGAAACGATGCCCGCTGATTTTTTCTTTAATAAAATAAACGTCCCTGCATTACTTATTAGCCCCTTTAACATTATCATATACAACTTGTGTGAATGCTAAGGGTGCCCACAAAGTAGTACATCCAAGTACTTGTTCATTGTTTTCAGAACCTCTGCAAAGTAGCACAAAGTAGCACATGCTTGTCTTCTTATCATCATGCATAGAAACATTTTTTATAACAACCAATCCTACTTCAACAATGTTGTCAAATAACTTCTTCAAGAGCTCACCAACTAATAAATGATCTTCATGCAAGCATATTTCCCCTTATGAATTCAAGAGTGTGTGGATAAAGCCTTATTTCAACCCTTTTTTTTTCTTGTGGCTCTGTACACATCACTTCTTGGCTTCCATTAAAATTTGAAGATGAACAATTCAACTGCTCCAATTAATTTTTATCATGTGCTACAAACATGTACTACAAACATGTACTATGATTGTTTATTAAGAGAATTAGTCAAAATTTTCAATAAGGAAGTATGAACCAATTTGTATTGCAGCAAGAAGAGAAATTTAATCATGAGAATGGTGGGAGATAACATTATTACTAGAAAAAACATAAGACCTTTTGAAGGAAAATATTATGCAATTATGGGATGGGTGTTAAGTAGGTAAATCCTCTCTGTGGACAGAGACGATCCCTCTAGCCCTAGAGTGGGTCTAAAAACAAAGAGATATGCTAGAGTGTAGGTTCCTAATTACTGAATGAAAAGAGGACATGGTAGATCGACCTACCTGGAGTCCAATGCTGTCGTCGCGGCTGTAGTAGTCATGGCCTCTCGCTTCTGCCTTGGCAAGTCACAATCCTTCTGCAGTCATGCTCAGATACCTACACATAGATCAGCAAACAAGAACAACATATGACATAATAACTTCATTCATAACTACTAGCCAGTCAAAGAGGGCTAAGCATATTGCATTAAACAAATAACATAACGCACAATGGGAACCAAATAATAGTCACATATATGTATTGATAGAAGGAAGAGTTACAACCAAAGCTTTGACGTCGCAGTCTCCTCCAGCAGGGTTCATCCGAAGCGCGTCTCAAATGCTCGTCAAGGGATTCAGACGGGATGAGGGCATGGACTTAAGCTCTCTCAACAGAGTTCCTTCTTGTTCTATATCTTCAACAATTCAGTTATAGTATACTCAGTTCTCCATGTTCAACTAGCTTATGCAAGGAGAGAAATCTTCTTTTTATAGAGGAAAAGGAGGAGGTTGGGATCCCTACAAAGGTGGAAGGGAGCCCTATCCTTTAGGAGGTTCCCACAAGAGGTGGAAACCATAAAATAAAGGAGGGAGTCCGTGGTTATTAAATCCAACCACTCCCAATGACTCATCCTCGAAGTTGTTAGAGTGGAATATTTGCCTCTATTTTTAAAAAACATTCCATAAACAGCTCGGTGCGGGTGGCGAACTGGTGTGGGGCCCAGTGTTAATCTTCCTCATTGGCTTGAGGGCAGAACTGACTACTCACGCCAAAGCAAAAACAGGGGTTTCTGAAGCTCTGCTCAGGGAATTGTCAACAGAAGGAATATTTCTCTCATGTAAAGGGATGCAATGATGGTCTTTGCAAGGCATGACACTTCTTATTAGTCACAGAAATGACCCTCCAATGTGCGAGATGGGGATTGCAGGGACAGTGACAAAATGTTGTGTAACAATGGGGTTCAACTATAAAAAAGTTGGTAGAGCATCCAATATGGTATGAGGGATAAAAATTGTTGGGAAAAATACTGAGAGGGGGGGGGGGGGGGGGGTGAAACAGTATTTAGAGCTGACTGAAAACTTTTTACTTTTTCTTTCTCTTAAAACCATACGCTACTTTACTGAACCCAACTCGCGTATACACGCGGATATCGTTAAGAAAACTTGCGTATGTCCAGAGATCTTATTATGCATTTAATTCTTTACTTAGATCATTGCATCATTCATTCATCAGATGTTTAGTAAGTAGTAAGCATGTGCAGTAATAATAGAATAAACCATCACACATAAGCAACACACATGAACACTAGTATTTAAGGTGGAAACCCAATTCGGGAGAAAACCACCGCTGCTGTCGTCTCTGTCTTCAATATTTATTATAAAGAAAACTTCTTACAATTTTTATCTTTAGCCTTGAGACTCATACCGGCACGCGAGGCACCCACAACGAGAAGGCAACCTTCTCTCGTTCTCAGCCACTACTTGAAGGAGCTCCTATCCCACGATCTCGTTTACCGGCCTCTTTTGGAAGGAGCTGCTACCCCACTGCTCTCGTTTGCTAGCCTCTCTGGAGAGCTACCCCACCACGATCTGGTTTACCGGCTACCCTTTGGAAGGGAACCACAATCCCCTCCTTTGAAGGCTTCGACCCTCGACACCATTGTGGACCACACGTTTCATCGATTTTCATCTTGGATCCAACGACTTCCACACAACAATACCTTGTGACCACTTTCATCAGTTACAGCACAGTGGACCCACTCCACACATTTAAGCTCAACATACATCAAAATGAAACTTATAACCCCATCAATTCATTCATTGAATCATCAACAAATCAACCAACAACTTGATCTTTAATCACTCCGTCCAGCCCAGCCATAATCAGCATTCTTTTTGTGTAGATACATCGTTGACCAGGATAGCGGTAAAACAGCAAAACAAGATTAGACATTTCATTCCACACACTTGACAAAACCCTAGATTCCATACGCACTTTTACTTCATTGAACCCGCGTATATATGCACTGCGAGAGACAAACTGCGTATAGATGCCGCAGCTATTCGGGTGACGCTTTGAGTTTCCTTACACGCTTGCTGGAAACGAACACAACGTATATACGACGCTTTATTTGAATTAGCATGCGTATAGATCACCGTAACATTTGAAATATGTAGCTCTTGAAACGGAATCTTCGGATCTCACCTTCTTAGCCAAATATTAAGATATCACAGAGCTAAACATTCCATAAACAGATCTAGAAAATACATAGTCATTTCATATCTAGAGATCCCTCTTCATCATTTTCTTCATAGGTGCATTATTAATTTAGATCAATCAATAAACTGTTACCCATTCCATCCAGATATACTTCAGAGTAAATTATTCATTAAACCCAGACCTCTTCACACTCTTGCACTATGATCTTCTTCTCCTTATATAGATTTAGCCTTTGTCAATACCATGAGTCAAAACCACTCAACCGCTGATGGTATTCCTGGACGGGATCAAATAGATAATCCAGCGCTCAATACTGTGGGCCAATACCATGGTCATGTCCCCTGGTTTTATAAATTTAGAGCGCAAATAGGCATACGCTACTTGGTACGTACTTTTACGCGTACATATGCTACTTTGCCTTTACAAACCCGCGTATGCTTTGTGACATATCTTATTCATCATTACTCTGGCACTTACTGGAATTTCTTTCTTTGTTACTTCTGAACTGCTCTGTAGATACATCAGATTTACATCATTAACAAATAGGTTGCTATCCAAAGACAACTCATCAAGTTAGTTTCCATCAAGGACAACTTCATCAAGTAAGTTGCATTCAAGGACAACACATTGCATCATATTGCCAACAATCTCCCCCTTTGGATTTGATGGCAACCATGATGGTGTTTGATCACCACAACAGATAGATACATTGATTATAACCATTATTCAAACACCATGATACTCTCCCCCTTTGACATCAAGGGAAAAGGGCAGATCAAAACCAAACAAGGTTTTTCTTCTCTTGTAGAAAGAAGAGCTCTATAGATCTAATGTGCACTATAGATCTGATGTGCACTAAAGTTACCATGCTCCCCCTGAGTTCACGCTGAATCTTCAAACATATTTTTCAATGAGGTACATGACTTTATGACCTTTCCTATCACCAAGGACTCATACTTACATCAATGATCCAACCAAGTGGATTTACATATGTGACTCAAGTACCCAACCAAGTGGGTTTACACATTTTTACTCAACTACCAAACCAAGTGGGTTTACAAATTTGAAGAAGTCCTTACATGACTGAATATAACAATTTACATCATAAGTCTCAACATAACCTTTTCATCAAATTACAAATATGAATTTTTATAACCAATACCAAAAAGACCTCAAGAGAGAGATCATATTTCAGAACCATCATAATGCCAACAATGCATTACTCTCAGCAAGGCTAATGCTCCCCCTGAAACTGTGCTCCTGTCCTTGAGCTGACTCACTGTTTTTCTTATCAGAAAAACATACGCTTCTGTCTCCAACGGAACTCGCATGTATACGCGGCTTTAGTTCACGAAACTCGCGTATGAAAAGTGAAATACTGAAAATTTCACAGCTCCATTTTCTCCTGGATTTATACATTATGTACCTGTCTTCTGTTGTCACATTAGATGCATTGTTAGAAATAAACACAACCAGAATTACCAAATCAACCATGGGAATCACCATATATTGCTCCCCTTGTGATGATACATTACTCATTCCTATAATGTATCTCACATCACTCCTGCAGTCATTATGAGAAGTAAGCTTTAGAAGCGGAAGACTGCAGTAGGATTATTATCCCCTACGTTTTTGACCGGTCCTCCTTCTTTTTCCAGCTTTGCTTGAAATTTCTTATTGTGTGCTGGAAATTATCCAATTTCTCAGATCTATTCATCCTGCATTCTTTTTCTACATGTCCATACTTGTTACAAGCATAACATCTTGTGTGACCAGAAAAGTAAGCATAGGGATCATAATGTGTTTTTCTATTCTTTCTTCTATTGCAATCAGCTGCTTTATGACCAAATTTGTTGCATGAAAAACAATATCCCTTAAAGAAACCTGAGTACCTTTCTGTGTAGAATCTGTTTGTTTGTGACTGAAACAATCTGCTTCTGCAATTGGCTGCAACATGCCCATAATTATGACATTTAAAGCATTCAACATTATTGATCAAAGGAGAGAATCGATTGATGCTTCTATAGTTAGGAGGGAATGATTTCTTTTGAGAGTTCATGATTTTCGGTTGACCTTTTGCCTCTTTCAATACTTCAGGTTTTGCATTGATATCCTTTGAATCTTTAGCACTTTCTTGTGAACTAGATTCTCCTTTAACAGTTTCATGGAAACCAAGACCAAATTTAACAGAAGGAGACCTTTGACTACTAAGAATATTGTCCAGAATCTTAGTACTATCTTGAAACCTCAAGAGTTTATCTTTTTCTTCTAATTTACCTTTTAAAATGTTTACCTCAACCTCCAATCTTTGGCATTGCTTCTTCATACTTTCTTCGACCCTTATTCCTTCTTCTACTTGATCATTCAATTTTAAAATCTCTTCTTTCAACCCATTTTCTTGTTCTTCAAAAGTTTGTAAAAGTTCTTCATTCTTCTTATTTGATTTTTCCAGATCTGTTTTGAGAGAGATGATTTGTGCTTCAAGTCTTTCACTTCGATTGGTTACTTTATCATGCAGTCTTTGATACATTTCTATCTTTCCATTCATTCTAGAGATCATATCTTTGTAGATAGAATCCTTCTTTTTAAATTGATCTTCAACATTAATCTTGAGATTTGCTTCTAGACCCATACTGTTACTTTCACTATCATTTTCACTATCTTCACCATTGCTTGCATAAGGAAGTGAATCACAAGAACAAGGATTAATACCTTTTGCATCACCTTCATTTTCTGTTGTACACGATTTCTAAGATATCTTCTTTCCTTGAGTAGCCCTCTTCTTTTGCTTCCTTCCCATTGTGACGGATCTCCTTCAAGCAATCAAGCTTCTGTAGAAGGACCTGCTCTGATACCAATTGTTGGGAAAAATACTGAGAGGGGGGGGTGAATCAGTATTTAGAGCTGACTGAAAACTTTTTACTTTTTCTTTCTCTTAAAACCATACACTACTTTACTAAACCCAACTCGCGTATACACGCGGATATCCTTAAGAAAACTTGCGTATGTCCAGAGATATTATTATGCATTTAATTATTTACTTAGATCATTGCATCATTCATTCATCAGATGTTTAGTAAGCAGTAAGCATGTGTAGTAATAACAGAATAAACCATCACACATAAGCAACACACATGAACACCATTATTTAAGGTGGAAACCCAATTCGGGAGAAAACCACCTTCTTGTCGTCCTCTTGATCGAGAAAATTTATTATAATTGAACTGCCACAATTTTGTCTTTGCCTGGACTCATGCGGCCACACGCAGGCACCACTGCCGAAGGCTGAGCCTTCTCTCTGTTCTCCGACCCACCTGGAGGAGCTCCAACCCCACGATCTCAGTTTACCTTCCTCTCTGGAAGGAGCTTCTTTACCCCTGCTCTAGTTTGACTATCTCCTAGAAGGGAGCTACCCCACTGCTCTCATTTAATAGCCTCTTGGAAGGGGCTACTACCTACTCAGTTTACCGGCCTTTCCTGGAAGGGAGCTACTGCAGCTCTAAGTTTACGCTCTCACGGAAGGGAGCTACTACCCCCGCTCTCGTTTACCACCCTCTCACGGAAGGGAGCTACTACCCCACAGCAACGTTTCGGCTACCAGCGGAGGGCTGCAACCCCCTCATTGAAGGCTTGAGCCCTCAACCTGCTTGCGGACCACGTTCATCAATTTTCATACTGGATCCACCAGCTTCCACACAACATACCTTGTAGGCCACTTTTCAACAAATTTTAAGACTGGACCCACTCCATACATCAAACTGAAACTTATAACTCCATCAACCAATCAACCAACAACTTGATCTTAAATCAACATAATCAGCAGCATATTCAACATTCAAACATCCCAGAACTGTATGAATACATCATTGACAGATAGCAGTAAAACAGAAAAACAGATCAGACATTTCATTCCACACACTTCAACAAAACCCTAGATTCCATACGCACTTTTACTTCACTGAACCTGCGTATATACGCGCTTTCCTGACAAACACATATAGATGGCAACTATTTGAAGCCGACCTTTGATTTCATACAGCGCTCTTTGAAGCAATTTACATTAACCACGCTTTGATGAGATGCTTTGTCATTTATAGATCTGTAACATTTCAGAACTATGAAGCTCTTCAAAATAGATAACTCAGATCTCACCCTTTACTTCAACAAAGATTCACCAAATCACAGATCTAAACATTCCATAAACAAATCTAGAAAATACATATTCATTTCAGATCTAGATATCCCTCTTCATCATTTTCTTCATAGGTGCATTATTAATTCAGATAAATCAATAAACTGTTACCCATTCCATCCAGATATACTTCAGAGTGAATTATTCATTAAAACCTAGACCTATGCACACTCTTGCACTATGATCTTCTTCTCCTTATATAGATTTAGCCGTTGTCAATACCATGAGTCAAAACCACTCAACCGGCCCAGTCACCGGTATTCTGGACGGGATCAAATAAATAATCCAACTCATCTGATGGGCCATCTGCATAGTTGTGTCTGGTTTTATAAATTTAGAGCGCAAATAGGCATACGCTACTTGGTACGTACTTTTACGCATACATACGCTACTTTGCCTTTACAAACCCGCGTATGCTTTGTGACATATCTTATTCATCATTACTCTGGCACTTACTGGAATTCCTTTTTCTGCTACTTCTGAACTACTCTGTAGATTCATCAGATTTACATCATTAACAAATAGGTTGCTATCCAAAGACAACTCATCAAGTCAGTTTCCATCAAGGACAACTTTCATCAAGTAGATTGCCATCAAGGACAACACATTGCATCATATTTCCAACAAAAATAGTAGAATAGGGATGAAGGCTAAAAAAAATGGTTTGAAGAATGTGAATATGATAGGGCGAAATACATAGATCACATGTTTTACAATAGCTTTCTTATTACAATTTCCAAAATTTTTAACAAGTTAAAAATTTTAAAGCTAGTTTTACCTCAATTTTACCTTTTGAAGAACTTGAAATGTTGAAGTAGGAGTTGTAGGTGTTGATTTGGCTCTAGCACGCCGCTCCATCGCTTTGACCTTGCTCCACAAAATGTACCATTTTCATGTAGCAGATTTGTTTTTCCAATTTCTCTCAAATGGTAAATCGGATTCTTCTAAAATTTTCTGAGGTTGTTACCATTAGTTTTATGCATCTTCCCATAAAATATCTCAACCAATGGGTGCACGAATCGCGAGAAAGATGAGAAACGACTATAGGTGAAAGTGGCCAGTTTCTTGAAAAATACACACTAGAATTTTTTGAATTTTTGTGTGTTCATTTACCCTACCTCAATGCATTTACCATACAAATACCAAAACCAACGGATGCACGGTTTCAAAGTTATGATCAAATCAATTTCTGCCCTTCACACTGCCTAATGTTGCAGCAAAAACATATGTCGTAAACTCATTTTAAGGCCAAATTGAGTGATTCAAAAGGGAAACCGTGTATTTTTACCTTTTCTACTGCCACATCTTTTCATAATTTCATTTTGATGAAGAAAAGATGATGCTGTGCAAAAATACCAAAATCTGCCCTAATCTGTCCATAATGGTGAAAAATGAAAATATTCCTTAGAAACCCACTTGAAATGCTAGTTGTGCCAAAATTTCCTTTGGAAAAAGTTGCAACAACAAAAACAGTCTGCTACAGAAATAGCTGCAGAAATTGCAACTTTCCGTAGCTAATGCAAAAAATGTCAATTTTTGCAGAAAATTGTTTTCTTCGAGTTTGAACTGCTGATTTGAATTATGTACTGCCTGCTGAAGTAGAAACCATGAAACATAATGCATATTGGCTGAAATTGGCCCAAATTTATTATTTTTCTTGAAAATGAAATGAATGAAAAAGTGTTGTAGTGGTACCATCATATTGCTTTTGAACGAGAAAAAGATGAACATGCTGCTACAAGAAACCAATAAAATGTAATGCTATAAGTTGTTGTTGATTTCATAAAACCATTAGTCTCCATCGAAGCCAAAATTCATGGTACAATTCTTTCCATGCAAATAAATGTGTTGAATTCGAGCATGTGAAGAAATCATTGGATTATCGATAAATGATGATCAAAATCGTTAACCAATGCGAGACAACTCACCGATAATGTAAATGAGTGTCAAGGTACCTGAGTGCATCTTGACAGGGACGAATGAATGTGTCGAAGTTGAGTCGCCCACAAGATTTGACGATCAAGAGGCATTGTTTCATTCCCATTGTTATCAACGAGGAGGCTTTCCATTGATGTATGCAAGTTCCAAGACACTCCAAATAATCTCTGATATTGATCGCTGATAAGGTGTTGAGGTCGACGGAACAATATATGTTGGAAGGTGGGCCTTAAGGAATCCCACATCAGCCAACTCGAGCATAGAACCAAAAATGATTTGAAGAACCATAAAATATTGAAACCATCATTAAATTGCATAACTTATTGTGAACTTTGCTCACCAGTTGCCTGGTTTTCAAGTAAACCTCATGTCCAATTGCGCCAGCAAGCTGGTTTTCACAATAGGACTTATTTTTCTCTTTAATTTTTTTTTTGGTCCTACTCTACTTGAAAAAAATTGTTCAAGTATATGAATACTTCCAATGGAACCATGTTTGTAACAAGATGATATACAAACTCATATGCAAGTTTGAAAGATACACTTTGATATGTACCAGTATATGAGAGACCAAATGCCTTGATTGAGATGATGTTAGAAGATACTGAAGAATTGAGCATTGGGATCCAATGATTGTCTTGAAACAAGATTTAATGTAATCTTGTCTTCCTTGTCTTTCCTCTATCATGCAATTTAAGTCCTCAAATATGTGTTATCCATTCATAGGATCTGGTGATATGCATGCATGGAACTTTTCAATCTCTAGTTCCAATAGCTTCTCTTTATCGACATACATCCATGATTCTTGGACCTTATCTGAATCTTCTTCTTCTGGTCGTTGTTATTCAATGGCAGCTGGTGAATCATTTTGCAATACCTCAAAATTTTAAGTTGATTGAGGTGTTTTATTGTTGTGAATATGAAATGGTTGTGAAGGTAGTGGAGTGGGAATGGATATTTGGGATGCTTGTGTGGGTGGTAATGGGAAAGTTTGAATTGAGGTCGATTGATGGTGAAATTGATGTTGTGGTGGAGGTGAGTGGTATGTATAACATTGATAATGGTATTGAGGATAGTGAGGAAACGATTGAAGATATGGTGGATTTCCTTTGTAGGGCCTTTGCCAACTTTGCCAATATTGGTTTTGCGGTTGGGATTGTGATGGCCAAGGTTGCCAAGGCAAGTGTGTTTTCCAATTACCTTGAGATTGTTGTGCATAACCTTGAAACTGTGCATAAGGATATTTCATCATATTGGGTTGATGAGGCTGCCATAGTCCTCTTGGACCTACATAACAAAGTTTCTCTTCGGCTTGATTTGCTCCATTATCCTTCTGGTAAACTGCCTTCAACCTGGTAATGATGGGCAATCTTCAGTAGTATGTGATCCTGCACAAATTTTACAAATTGTAATGTTATCAAGTGGACATTCATGCAAAGCACGTTTCTTTCTACATTTAGGGAAAAATATAAATGAAGCAACTTTTTGCTTGTTTTTCATTCTTAGCATGTCAATTTGTTCGTTTAAATTACTAAGAATGTTTAGCAAATTGTTATGTTCAGTTTGACTTACCAATCCTGATGCCGACTTACTTACTCTTGCCATAAATGGATCTTGAGGGGATCTTACATACTTTTATTTTCCTCTTAGTATGTTCTTGCATAGTTCACAAATTTCTTGAAATGGAAATTGATATACATCTCCTTTTCCTACCAGATCGAGAAGATCAATCCATTCATCCTTTATAGCATTTAGTAGGAGAGTTTTTAATGTGTCTGATCCTAAATTATGCAATTTAGATATTTTGATATTATAAGTAAATCTCTCCACTAAATCTTCTAGGTTTTCATCCTCTTTTTGGTTCATCTTAAAAAATTATTTTCTCAGGTCATGGTGTATGTAATAATCTTTATATTTTTCCAAAAATATCCTTTTCATATCATTGCATGTCCTTGTAGAATTTGTTCCTAATGTCATGAACCATCTAAGAGCTCTATCCTTCAATTTTTCCGGAAACAAATTAAATTTTTGAATGTGTAATGAGTAGCCATAAGATCTACAAATGATTTCAAATTAAAAAAGGAAGGTTTTTGGGTCTTCTTATCTCATACCTTTGAAGTTAGGAAGTACAGATGGAGGGATGTTCTTCATTTGAACATTGATATCAGTTTCTTAAATGGGAAATCCAAAAGGATCTTCCTCATTGTCATCATCTCCATCCATTTCTTCAACCTCCTTTGTCACCTCTTCTTCTATTTGAAATCCAAAAGGCTCCTATTTACACTTCCCCGACAACAACACCAAAATTTTTAGTCAATTTGATATCTTAAATTGCTCACATAAATTATCGACTGGAGTTAGTAATAGTGTGAAGTGAAGGTGCTCTATATATGCTAGAAGCCTCTCTTATTCCTATTTTTTTATGGTGATTGTCAATTTATGTTTTGTTTGTTATTTTTGATAAAATGTAAAATATTGTGATGATTGAATTCTATTTAAATGAGTTAAATATGTTCCTAAATATCAACCAATTTGCTTATTAAATTTTAGGAAAAGAAAACAACTTTTGTTATTTTTGAGAATTTTTGTATCTATGAAATATACATTAATGAAAATGAATAGAGTGACGATATTCCCTTGATGCGGGAAATGAAGGACACGAAATAGAGTGGACACCATGAAAAACGTGGTGTGGGTCCAACTGCGACAGAGTAGAAGATTGTAGTTGAGATTAGCGGCGACAAACTCTACTTCAAGATTGACCATTTTGCCTTCAAAAGTGATAGGCAAGTTAGGGATAAAACCAAAAGGACAGGAACCTCTTCCATCAAAGGATTCCAAGGTGTTCGAAGATTGACTAAGAGTCAGAGAGCTGATGGCTTTCCAACAAGACATAGAAATGATGTAGGTGGATGCACCTTCATCTGCGACGGTCCGATGGATTGTTTTCCCAATAATGATGACCTGAATGAGGAAAGAAAGATGATGAGGAAGGTGCGGAATGTGGTTTTTCAGATCTAAAGTGATAAGATTTGAATCAGTTGGATCAATTCCTCCAACTGTGGATAGTATAAATTTCCGTTGCGAAGGGAAGCTTTGAAGAACCTCCAATGCAGACATAGCTGAAGGTGCTTGAGCCAAATCCTCAGCAATATTATAATGTTCAATAGCTCGAGCATTCGAGTTATAAGAGGATTTTTGAAGCACACCTTTAGGAGGTGGTCAAATGATGGGGTCGGGACTAGGTTTTTCAATGTGAAGGGGACCAGAAGTGGGCAGAGTAGAAGGAGAAGGAGCATCAACAATTTCTTTCTCCACCGACTGAGTCGAATAATTTTTGCATTTGGTGGCTAGGGAAATAGGTGTTGTCTCACTCATCATAAACACCTAGGAACCAGACGAGGAAGCAGATGGGGGTTGGTATACCATTTGATTTTGCTGAGATGGAAATGGTTCTTTAAGGACAGCCGAAGTCCCTTGAGTAGCTTTGAGTAAACGACTAACTTCAGCCCGTCGGGGACAACCT